>KK351058.1:519126-801732 GCA_000671755.1 Glossina brevipalpis
GATAAGTAAAAGTATGTAAGTATATATGTATGTAAATATATATGTATATATGCATGTATGTATATAAGTATATATATGTATATATGTATATAAATATATATGTATATATACATATACCTATACATATACCTATAGATATGCATTGTTCAAACTTATAGTTATATTATGTACACTTATGTACAACATATGTGCATAATTTATATCAAATTTTATTAGTGCATATTATATATATATATAAATATATATACATTTATATATATACATATATATATACATATATATATATATATACATATATATGTCTATACATATATGTGTCCATCCAACTTAACAAATAAAATCTTTACATAATCAAATACACATATATACATAACGACAGACAAAATATAAGCAGCCATAAAAAAAAAGATTGTTATTATTATATCTAAATATATTCATAATCTTTCTCCCTTGTTTTATTTGTATAAAACAACAACATTTGTATTAACAACAAAGAATGCATATGTAGTGATGTTTCATTTGTTACGTTATTTTAGGTGCCTGGTTGGTTGGTCCTTTAAAATTTCCGATTTTATATTAGTATCTTTACATATTCATTGTCTTTTGAAAAAAAAAAACTCTACCGCGTATTTATATGTATTAAGCGTGTGATTTAAATGTTCGTTAATCGTCGGTTTGTACGTTACATGTTTCTTATAAGCATGTACGCAAATAAAAAGTGAGTTATGTGTGTAATTTCTATAAGAGAAAATAATAAATATATTTGAGCATTATTATGATTGTACTAAGAAAACAAAAAGAAAGATACAAAACTATATACATATGTTTCAAATCGCTATTCTATTATGTAGTATATCAAAGAATTTTTAATATTTAAAATTAAAATAAAAATCATACACGTATATAATAATAATAATAATAATATTATTACTATTAATTAATAAATCATATACATAAAAAAAGAAAGACTTGATAAAAGTAAAACGGTTTATAAAAATTCAAGTTTATTGAGAGTACCATCTCCATTTGATTATTGTTTCAGGAAAATTTTCAGTTTCAAAAGTGACTTAAAAAAAAACACAAGAGTTTGAATCCTTTGCAAGTGAATAAGCGATGATGTCACCAAACTACTTAAGAAATTGACGCTTTAGCAGATAATTTTGAGAGCAATGAGAGAGCAGTTCCTTTTTCCTTTTTCCAGTTTTTTCAATTCTTTCTAAAAATCTGTCGAACACTATATATATCAAGACTGTTCATTTGCTAATTCAATTCTATTCGTAACATATTTTGCAGAAAGTTTTTGTTTTTGCATTCATTACATATGCGATTATCCTGAGATAAAGGGATTTCACGGTAATTTAGTCTAAGCAAGGCCTACACTGTGTACAGCAGACGGCAAGCTGTTAGAGGAAAGGAAAATCGGAGTAAGGTTTTAACGAAGAACTTTTTTTTATTCTATCACTCGAGAAAACGATATATAATAGATAAAGCTTTCCGAGCAAGTCATATCTAATGTCGTTTTGCTCTGTGGTCTGGTTAAAGCAAGTATAAGAAAGTTTTATTTCTTTTAAGTTGGATTCTCGATGACCACCGTCTCGACCAAACTTATAAAATTTATAAAGTATTTCGTTAATTGACGGCATGTAAGTTAAGTATTTCGATCTTATTCCATATAAACTTCAGAATCATTTATTTGCGCCATGTTCCTTTTCATTGTTTCTTACAGGCCGCAAAGTTTTTGGAATGTTGAGCATATCCTCTCTCTATGCCTCAAAAGAAGGCTTATCTAGTGCTAAAGGATGCTAAATAAGATCATAACTTTTCAATCTAAAAGAGTTACCGTTAAGCTTTACATAATAGTCCAATTTATTCTGCTGATATGTATCCAGCATTGTTTTATGAAGCTTGTGCAACAGTATTTGCATGAAATGTGATAACTGGATTTATTATGTTATGGTTTATTGCAGTCAAATGCGATCCTCATTAGGGGACACAATCGACAACTAATCCAATTGGGGCTTCCATTAAGGTGCAATATACAAAGCTATGATATTCTAAGTTTTTAGTGCGATGAATTTCGGCCTCTTTATAGCGAAGCTCTGATTCAGGAAATGTTAGTACTACTAACTTGGAGTTTGTTATCCATCACCATCATATGAGGCTATTATTAGGGAACGCTGGCGACAACAGATAATGCAATTGGAACGAACATTGGGCGCAACTCAGGATGTTCTGGGTTTTTTCAGTAGGACACGATTCAGCCTCCTATACCAAAACTCTGACCCATCGCTATTCTAGGGTCTGCTATCCACCCACCTATTCTCATTGATCGTTACTCTTTCTCATTAACATGGGTTTCAAGCGATCGTTCCATTCCGTTGCGAGTTCCGTTCTTAAAACGATAGCCAAACATGAATTCTTTTAAGCATAGCCTCAAAAGTACAGTTGTGTCCTTTGCATGAAACTCATATTTTGCCTAAAAGATGGGAAAAAGTAGCGGCTACTGATGGATAATACTTTTAGTGGCAGGTTTTTATCGCTTTAAGTAAAGCAATTATTTCCACGATAACTCAAAAAGCACATATTCAACATCACTACATTGCCTTATCATAAGAGCGTTTTATATAAAATATCTTGTTAATTCCAAGCCTGCTCATTCCTCACTTGGAACCAAGTTCAATGCTATAAGCTATAAGCCGTAATGTTATTTTCTTAGCGTAAAATTCTCAAATTGCGAACGCAAAGTTCACGTGATACATTACAATATTTTGCTTTCTCTGAACGGGATGGCATCTTAAAGCGCTTACGTAATAAATAACACTTGAATTCATTTATAGAAAGAAACTACTATATATGTCATCTTGCATCCTTCCCTCTCAATTTTTACGAGCGACCTGTGCATCCGAATGCACACGATAAGTAAATTGATTAGATATAGCAGGCTAATCAAGAATGATTCTAATGATTTATAATGAATGTGAGTGACTCTAAAGAATTCTAATCCAAATTCGCGGATGTTACAAAATGAAAGACTAATTTCTAATGTTTTATTACTCGATCGTTGATATAAAAAATTTATCTAATCTGTAAAATATATTACACGAAGATTGTGCGGGTCCCAAGGATAGTCTTATCAAACGAACTTTACATTGCATTCTGTTCGAAAAATAATAGTTTATCAAACAGTTTTCGGAAAAGTTCCTCTTCTTCTTGGTTGTAAGTATAACACAAATATTTTTTTTATATTAAAAATTTATTAAAATGATGTAAATAATTTTCAGCACATAGAAAAATCTTAAGAAATCATAAGCACCCTTGTTCCTATATTCAATAATAATAATATTGGAGATATTGGTAATTATGGATTAAATAATTTACATAAACAAATATAAGGAACAAAATATTTTTCTTTTTTATCAAATGTTCCGGTTAATAATGCGTTTTTGCCTAAACAGAAAAAAATACAGAAGCCTTACACAAAAGGTAATAAAAATAAAGCCCACCGTCAGCTCAGTGCTTTACCCATTTTCATGTAAATATACATTTTTCTTATAAAAATTTTGCGTGCAGTGCAACCTCTGAAGAATGTAGGACAAAAAAATCTTACTTCTCTTTTAAGAAGGCATAAAACGAATGAGTCAAATTGTTTATCCCCCATCGATGACCAGAGGAATTCAAAAGAGCTCATCACTGCCAATGATTTACTGATGCTAACAGAATCGTCTTATGGTCTGTCTTCTGCTTTTAAACTTTCAAAAATAGATCCATTTGTCATCGCGATAGGAAATTCGATCATTTTCAGTTGCACATCTCTCCAAAATAGAGTAATCAATTGCGTTCAAACCAACTCGACTGTGAAATCAATACTCTTAAGATAAAAGTTGCATCAATAACCGAAATATCTAACTCAAAAAGGGCAATATGTATTGTTTTATGAAAGTTTCATGGCGTTTTAAATTAAATGATAATAAAAAAAAATGGATTCATCATGACTAACGTATAGTCAGAATTTGGTGAGGCAAACCTTTTACAATAATGGCACGTTCTCTTAAACCTAAATCACCGCCTATACCACCAGGTGGTAAAAGGAAATCACAATCTAAATAACGGTTAGGTTGGGCAAATTCCATTAAATTGGAATTGCTATCACTTAAGGCCTGCAGAGACCAAACGGCAAGATTTTTAGTTTTACCATGACGAGCCAAAACGTAAAACTGAAAAAGATAAAAAACAAAAAGAAAGATTAAAATCGATCCATTTTATTTTATATCGTATATATTTCAATCATATACCTCATCATCGTCGTTGATCAAATAACCAATTATTAAAGCCCAATGAGATTTATGACCAAATCTCAAACAAGGTGAATGATTAAAGTCGGTGTCATAGCTATAATTAGGGATTTAATTTATATAGTTAAGGAAAACCTTTTATATTTTGTTTTTCGATGCATAATAGGTAGCTTATGTCTATAAAGAAATTTTTTTTTTGTACGGTTTAACCTCATCTAAGTCTAAAAATCTTTAATTCTTTCATAAATTAAAATTTCGGCGTTTTTTGTTCACCACTTAATTCACTTTATTTAAATTACAACTAAATGAATGCAATCTGTAAAATTGTATTTGTAACTTTAACCAACTCTCATTGGAGGTGATACTAAAATAACGCCATCACCTCGTACGAATAGCATCGGTATGGTGCGTTTGGTTGTCTTGTAAACTTCTTCATAAGTTTCTTCATCGATTTCAACGGTGGTTACGGTTTCCTCAGCATCACCCAGAACCATATTCAAGTGTTGATCAAAAGCCTAAAAGAAAAAAAAAAATTTGGAATTTCTTTCTTTTTCTCATGGTTTATATGAAAAAGTTTTCGTATGTGAAAACTATTTATTAAATTATAATCATTTATAATACGTTTCGACTGACATGCAATCTTCCTCTTAATTCTCGTTCATTGCGCATTTTAACATAAACTTTTTCGTCCAGACTGAGACGTATTAAATCCAAGGGCTCTTTGACCGGCAAAGCAACTTGAGTCTAAAGAAACATAAACACATCAAGCAAAAATCGATCTTTTGCATTTTCTTGTGGACACTCACTTGTTCTTCTTCAGCAGCCATATTTCTTACTCATGTATATATTCACAGAAAATATTTATTTTACAAATAAACAAAATAACACTAAAAAAAATGATGGCAATTAATTTTTTTGTTTGCTTGGTTAAATTAACCTCGAAACAAATTTGCTAATTTCTAAAACTTGGTAGCACTTCAAACACATATGTTTTGCATTACACACACGTTCAAATATCAATAAAATTATGCTTTACCGGTTTGCTATTTTAGGACATAATTTCACATAAATTCGTTGAAATTTTTGTGTAAAAATGGACAGACATTGGCACGTTTACGTTCACAAATTAATTCTGAAAATCAAATTAATAAAAACCTGTAAGTAATATATAAATATACGAAGAAATATATGTTTTTAAACATTTTTGACACAATAAAAATCGTATTTTTAAAAAGGTTACGGAACAAATATACAACCACCCTGCAATATGCTCTCCTTGACCTTGGCACAATTTAAACGACCTTCATGCAATTGGCATTCGATCTTATAGTTGTGATCATTGCAGTTGTATGTAGTTTTTACATTATTATTGGCATTCGTCGCTGCGTTGCAAAGGGGCAAATTGTCACAAATCAATTGAAACAAATTGTTTGCACTAAACATTTCACCGTTGTTAGTAAATTGTTTTCGTTGAGCTTTTTCTAATAATTCTGCGGGTGCTGGTGATCCATCCAATAACATACTTAAAGCCGTTAAGCCACAAGTAGGTCCCGATTGTAAGATACTGGGCACATTGCAAAAGCGACATTGAAGTGGCGCTTTCACTGGGCATATGCGAGCTAAAAAACAGGCTTTTTGTAATTCCGGATAATCAAGGGCCCACAAACACTCATCAATTCGTGATTTTATGCACGTATCTGAATTTTTTAAATTAGCCTCATTACGAAAAGTGTTCATTGGCGCAGACAAAAAGTGCGACATGTGTTTATGTGACTTCTTTATATTACTTGTATTATGCAATTTGTTTATCACAGTTACTTTATTAAATATAAATTTTCTTCTTTTTTTTTTTGCTTTTTTTCAAATTTTATTGTACACGAGCGTTTCTTTTTTTATAAATAATTTCCTTCACTGCCAATGACAAAATTCGTTTCTGTTGTGTTTGCATTATGATTATACGCTAATTTTGGTTGATGCCTTCTTTTTAGCTCGTTTGTCTTCTCAATTTTTATTCTACGGAAACACTTCGCAACCCGCACATAATTTGCGACAAAAATAAAAATAAACAAAACGCTATCACACTAATGCCTAAGAAAGTGTAATGTTTTTCGAAGCAGCTGATTTTTCTTTTCTTAGACCCTTTTGTTTTTTAATGTTTATATATTGCGAAAGCTGGAGATTCTTTTTTTTTTTTTTGAGTGCGTCAGAAAGATATTTTAAGTAAAACAGCTTTTCCTAACTTTTTTGGCTATGCTAAGAATGTGCACTCTGAAAAGCTTTAAAGCTAATTAACTTTCTGTTATATTGCGACATGAATTGTTTGAGAAAAAATTGCGATGGCGTTGATAACATCAGCGCATATGGGTAAAACACAATGAAGCTGCGCTTCTATTCCTTAAAACAAGCGAAATGCACGGCTTCATTGTGTTCACTTACATTATGCTTTCCATATGTTTAAATTTTTCGGACCACAAGAGGGGCCTCATTAATTTTTCAGCCTAAAAGTATGAATTGAGTATGAAAACACATAAAATGATTTCTAGCTGCTTTTATCGCTTAAGATATATACAAGAATTTTTAAGCATTTCAAGCTTTAATATTTTATCGCGCTTCGCATATTATACCATATACACAAGCACAACCATGCTTTCGTTTTTAAATGAAGTTTTCAATGCTAATTTCACAGCGTTTGTTTTTATCTCTTCTTTGTTAGTTCTTTCTTACAAACCTCCAAGCAAGAAAATTTTTTTTAGGTTTATAGTTTCTATTAGGTTCTTAAAAATCTATTCATATTTCTCTTATTCATTTCTTACAAGTAATTAACAAGTGTGACCCAGCTTTCAAAACGGTTTTATCAGAAATCATTTCTTCAAATGTATGTTTTGTTGCTGGGCTCAATCGTCCGCTTAGTGTTAGTTGTTGTTATTAGCAATTTTCGAAAGATATTGTGGTATTTTGGAAAACATGTCGAAGTAACATGGACAGGGCGTTACGTGCTTTAGAAAAGAAAACTGCTAATCAGTGATTGCGTTAAGCATATTGACAAACTAGCTGATGCAGAAGAATAATTGAAAGTGGTTTCGGTTTTAACAATTAGTAGTGTGCTGTATTAAATAAATATATCTGTGAGACTTAGTCGCTTTAATATGTATTCCATTAAATAAGGAGTTAGAGAATGTTACGATAACACAAAGGTAAGTCGTTTAAAAGCTATTAAATTAGCTTAGTTTTTAGTTCCTTTAAAGGAATGATAGACTAAAAGTAAGGAATTCATTTGATTAGCATTGTTGGCCTTGCAAGCATATCATATTCCATATGTTTAACAACAGGACCGATATCTATTTAGGGTTCGCAAAGGCATTCCTGACTTACCTAACAATAATTATCATTTGTAAATGATAGTTAAGAAGAAATGGAACTACCGTTAGTCACATTAATAATATTATAAATGCGATCTAAGTAAAATGGATGAAAAAGGGTAGAAGAAGAAAAATAAAATGAAGAAGAAAAGGAGAAAATGAAGAAGAAGGAGAAAATGAAGAAGAAAGGAGAAAATGAAGAAGAAGAAAATGAAAAAGAACTTAAACAAACTTGATTTATTTCTAATATGATTTTTTATTTTTATGACTTATTAATTTATTTTATTTACTATATTTATTTATTAATTTCTCATCCAACAAAGAAAGAGAAGATTTTATCCGTTTCAATTCAAACATAGTACTTTTTATGCTAATTAAACACTTAGTCGCCCAATTACACGACACACACATACGTTCCATAAAAACCTGTCTACAAAATTATTGTTTAAAAAATTACGAAAATTATGTCTTCAAAACTTTAATCTAAATGAGATTTTAAAGCGCCTACTTATAATCAGGAATACACGTACTACATTGACAACTACTTATTACTAGGTGTGTTTGTTAAATTCTTAATTCTGAAAATTGAGATCTTATTTACACAATGTAAACTTTTTTTAGATAGAGCATAAGTACGTGGAAAACTTGCACACTGTGTTTCTAAATATTTTATGTATACATATATATATATATTTATAAATATGCGATGTACAACTGATAGTTAGTTGTACTATGTACATATTGCTGTACACAAAGTATATGAAATTTTATGAGTGCATGTATAAATAAATACATACTTACATACATGCATACATATGCATACATATTTTTGTGTATATATACAGTGTCCACCAAAATTAGGAAGTGAATCCTTTGCCCGTAAGACAAAATAGACCCAGAAATACTAACTTACATACAACACATATCGTAAGTTTTGCGATTTGCATAGTTAGCACGTGCTAGCCACTAAATCGGAAACGTAAACAACTGCAAACAACGAGTAAACATTTGCTGAACTGAACTGAATTTTTTGTTTTTTCTCTTTTTGGCAGACCAGTGTACATAGTTTTTATTACAAAGTTACGCGCAAGTTGTTTATTTAAATTTTAAAAAAATAAACCGTTCATATGTACGAGAGAAAAAGAGAGATCGAGAGAGAAAGAGAGAGAGGGTGAAAGAGAGAAGAAGAGAGAAAGTCTTTATCGAGCATTCATATGTAAACAAATGCATATAGTATATATGTGCATGCATATGTGTGTGCCTGCATTCAAACATCATCGCTATTACTTAAGTCGTTTTCATTTCTGCCCTTTTTTTTCTTGTTTTTTTTTTTTAAATCCTATTACTAACAGTTAACGAAGTAAAGTTCGCGTTGTACTTACCAGGCTGTGTTTAGTTGAAACAAATTCTGATATAAATGTCTTTTCCGATTTTTGTTTGCATTTGCAAATACTTGAATATTCCCTTTAAAAGGTGGTAGTATGTAAGAGAGATTTAAGTAAATTATGCTTGGAATGCTAACAGTTTTAATTACATGTAATATTAACTATTGACAATAATTTCGTGTGAAAATTCTGACAGATTTCGTTTTCTATTATTCTTTTCGGAAATATAGATGACATATATATAATATATATATATAAAAACTGAACTTTACATCAATGTTTTAAGAATGTATTCATCAACATACATGACATGTGTTTAATTTCATTCTTGAACCAAAAATTGTCAAACGGACAATCAATTTTCTTAATTAAAATTATTTGTGTTTTTATTAAATATTTTGATACGTCGCTACTCTTATGCACAGAGAGACTCAAGCAGAAGAAATATCAGATTGATATATCATTTCCAGTTAAAGTAAAAATTTGTTTTCGCCATTAAAAATTTTAAATTAAAAATTAAACTTCAAAAACCTTAATAATACACAGCAGAAGGAGAATAGTTTGTGCGCATACATCTCTGAGAATTTCCCTTTCATATAAGAAAAGCGATTTAAAGTAAAGCATGTGAGTTTAACTAAAATTTTTTGAGTAAATAAAGAAAAAGACCTTTAAATTACACAAACACAATATTAAATCTCTGGAAACAACATAAGTGAGAATTATATTCTTTTGAAAGCGAATCTTTGTGTGAGTCTCGCGACTTTAAATCAATACACAATACATAGGACGCGTCAGTTGACTGATTGATACAATTTTTACACTAGATTTTTTTTTTTCTCACTTGATCATAAGAAATATTTGTATCGAATTTTATATCAATATAAATTTGTAGAGATAAATTACATTTTTACGTGTTTGTTGGTGAATTATTTCCATCACTTTTTCCATGAAATATCCGGTGGTCAACATAATTGCTATTGAAAAGAGCAGAGACGCAAACAAAAATGAATCCATATGACAATGTGGGAAAACTGTGAATCAACTTTGGCAACAACAAAAAAAATTCGTTATGAACTTCGCACATACACATATTTATAAGTATTTTTATACCCATCAGCTGAAATAAGAGGTAAATTCATTCATTCATTTTGTCATTTTGTTTGCAACAACTAGAAAAAAATTTCCTAGACCCGATAAAGTACGTATGTATTCCAGCCTTAACATTAAACTTATAATAGAATCAATTTAAAAATGTCCGTCCGCCCGTCTGTGTGATAATTGTAATAAAGTGGCCCCAAAAATTAAGATAGGGGCTTCCAATTTGTTCGAAACATTGAAAGTTTTCGCACGCAGATTAATATTGAAAATAGGTCAAAACGGTCGAAGGTCAAGTCTGCAGTAACATAAGAACATTTTTCTTTTAAGAAAAAAATTCGGGTTGTTTGTTTATTACTCATAAACCACACAGATCTGCAAAAATTTTCACACTTAGTATTGTAATATTAGCACTAGAATGGAAAGAATCTACCACGCCTATCCTATAAAATAGAATATTAAAATTTAATATATTTGTGAAAACGTTTCTAAAATCAAGAAAGAAACGTAAAATATTTATATTTGTGATGAGTATCAATTTTTGAATCCATCTACCAGTGTCCGTCCATCCGCCTGTGTATCTGTTTCGATGCTTATCTGTGGTGATGCTTATCTCATGGACGCCGATTTGGCAAAACTATTGAAAGTTCTTGGATGTCCTTTGTTATTGAAAATAGGCCAAATACGTCAAAGGACACGCCTACTAATATAAGCTAAAAACATCTTTGGTTTCTGAGTGATTTTTCCTCACTAGATTACGCATTAAAAATTTCCACAATATTTCATAAAAATGAAAAATATCTGCCACGCCTACCCAAGATTTTTCTTTAAAATAAAGACGGTGATGGGTACAAAAGATTCGTGACAGTCAAATTAAATTTTCTTTTACTTGTTATATAAAATATTTTCTATAAATTTTTATTAAAAGGCAATACAAAAAAAAAGTATTTTTTTTATATAAAAATTTTTTTTTAGTTTATCTTTAATTCCCTTTTTATCTGAAAAGTTTTCAAAACATTTTTACTTGCTCTTTTTTGTATAATATTATTTGTCAGGCGTCCTGAGTGCACTTCACCCATAAAACTATTACAAAAACAAAACGCACTTCAAGCCAAAGCTGGAGGAGCATTATGAAAAGATGAAAGTATATGGAATTGGTAAGTGGAACAAAAATGCACTCAATTCATTCATATAGGTACAGAAATGCATACGCGTGCATATGTATTTGTGCACAAAATATATATACAAACACATTTACACATATAACTGTGGAATATTGTAGTACAACGACTTTCTCAGGCGGAAAAATATGAAAAAGTTCTCTTCTCTGTGTATATGGTTGTGTGTATCTCTCTGTGTGTGTATGTGTGTGTGTTTGTATGTATGAATGCTCGTGTGTGTGTTTGTGCTTAGTTTTGCCTTTTTATTTAGTTGGTTTTGTTTTTTTTTTTTTTGTCTTTTGCCTTTTTGCTATTTTCCATTTATCTATTGTAGATGATACCCATCGAGAAGGGAGTTTAAAATAGAAAGAAAGAAGAAAAGCAAAAAAAAAAGAAATAATAAAAACTTGTTGTTCAGTGTTGTGCACTGCCGTCGTTATATCAATTTGTTGACATTAAGGAATCATTGCAATAAAACTTTTGCCATCTTTCAGTCATACTTTTCAATTGTTTGACTGAGCATTTAAGCGATGAATTCCGGGCATTGCAGACACAGTTTGTGTGTGCAACATAGCAGATAGTTTGAGTTACGTACTTTTCGATTGGTTTGTTTGGAAACTAAATTTTATTCGAAAATTTTATGCATTTTATTATATCATTATAATATTCTTATCATATACAGTGAAAATCAATGTAAATTTAAAACTCGTAAAATTATTATTATTTCTTTTTTTTTCTATCTTTTTTCTTCCTTTTTTTTAATATGTATTTAATTTAAAATCTACCCATAAGATAGTAAGTAATTGTTATGGAAGGATAAGGAAACTAAAACAGAGAGGTTATTGTCCCCAATTGGGAACAACATAATGATTTAGATATAGCGTTTAAAAATATATATATAAACGTAAACTATATAAACTCAGAAAATTCCTTGAAATAATTTAAGGAACAAAAATAAATTAATTTCTAAATGGAATCGGGCTTGATAATAATTTAATTTCTAAACAGAAGATCCATTATCTGATACCTTTTCAATCGTCTTAACTCATTGGTTTCATCTACAAGAGATATTACCAAGAGGTTTACATGATTGCTCGGTCTGTTAAGACTAAAAATAGATTTTTCATAAATAGAATGGAATATTGTGAACCGCGGTAAGATTAACAACAAGACAAAGAATTTTGGATTGATCTTTTCGAAGTATTTCAATATTAGAGTTATTGGCTGTTCGCGATACTTGTATATCGTAGGTCCAAATGAGTTGAAGAAGACTTTTGTATAGCATGCACTTATTTCTTAGGTTAAGTTGTAATTCTGGGGGAATTAACCAATAGAGCTTTTTGGTTTTTAAGTCAAATTGCTAATGCTTAGATTTTATAGCATTTTTCCATATTAATCTTTGGTCTATACCAAGATATTTCACACAGTTGTTGATTTTTCGACTTTATTTAAAAAGAGTGAAGGACAAGAACCCTTATTTAGCCTGAAAGTAATATATATAAATTTTTTATCTTTTCTAGGTTTTTAACCTTCGATTTGTTTAGCTAAAGCGAAATGTTATTGACATGAAATTGTAGCCCGTAGAAAACATTCCGGAGCGAAATTTTTATAGAGTATTGGACTTAAAGCACTTCTCCGTAGCGTCGGATCTATCATTTTTAGCTGACATCTTCATTTGTGCGTTATAGGAGCATGTTTACCGTTTACCGTAGACATTACATCGATTAGTGGACCGAGGGACGGATGGACACGCCTTGATAGATTCCGGATTTGATACTGATTAAGAATATATACATTTTATAGAGTTTCTGAAGCTTCTTTCTTGATGTCAAATACTGCAGGCGTGTCTTTTGACCGATTTGGTTCGTTTTCGATACCACCCTGACTGCAAGAACTTCCAAGTTTTCTGCCGGATTTGAAGGTGACATCTTCATTCTTGTGATTAAGAGAATGTTTATCACAGACATTATATAGACGGACAGGTGGACATGCTTAAATCAATTCGAAATTTGATGGTGATGAAAAATCTACATTTTTTATGGGATCTCTGAAGCTTCCTTCTAGGTACTATGTATTTTTTGTTGATTGATAAAGTGCTCCCAAAACCTTGTTGCTTCTGATATACACTTTTTCTAATCGATGGTATACTATCTAAAGGATGAGAGAATTAGTGGCTAGTGATGGACAATACGTCAAATAAAAAAAAGATTTTTCAATTTTGCTACAAAAATCTGAACACTTTTCTTACATTGATGAGGCATTTATACAACGACAACTTAAATGACAAATCAAGTCTGTCATCATGCTTTGGAAGGGAGCTAACTTTTATTTAACATAATTTTCTACTAATTGGTAGAATTTTGGTATAAGTATATCCGAGGACTATTTAAGAGATTTTACATATTTTGCAATTAAGTTAAAGTGTAAAAAATCAAAGCGAGTTTTAACAATTTTTAACAATTTTTTTAATTTTACGAAACGCTAAGGATATAAGGGATTCTTTTCGAAAACTTATCAGTTTTTCAATACTAACTTTTGACACATTTTTTTTATACCTTTCTATAGGCTTTAACCCAAACGTAATAATTTCAATAGTGACACGAAACATTTTAGTTTATTATTTAAAATTATTTTATATATAAATAAATTTCTATTATTAACTTAAGATTAAGTTCAATTGTACTTAGTTACAGAATACAATCATACTTGGAAGTCTTCAAACTTTGGCATATAGATAACATATCTATATAACCTCTATATATAAAAAGAAAACGTGTATGTGTGAACGTGGTTGCATAAATATTTACTTTGTGTTTTGTAGATGTCAAGTAGACTATAGAGACAATAATTAAATAACATGTTTTACTGATTTTGAATAGAAAGCTTTAAACAGGTCATATCGGCTTAGTGCTCTTACATAAATAGGTAGGCAAGTAGTGATCAGATGGAATTAAATTTAATTAAATTTCTTATCAGAATAAATCTTTTTTTTTTCTTTTTTTTTTTTTTTATTCAAATACAAACTTCTTATATAAAAGTTGAACATCGTGTCTCTCTGTCTCTCAATCTCCCTTAAAGGTCAGTTCGGTAAAGCTTCATTTACTTAAATAAGAAAAATTGACGGTTATGCATGCATACATAAACAGTGTAAGAAATAAGTTGAAGTTTGGTATGTTGCAGTGTTTTGTTGAAACCATATTTCCGCCATATGCGTTATTATCACAAAACTAGATCACACCAATCAAATTCAGCTGAACACATAAGAATCTCATGATCATCAAATCTAAAAATCCCATTCATGCACGTCTAACATCCTGGACTGATCATCTAATCCTTTAATTGTACTTAAAGATATTGAAGACATAAGCTTACGTCAGAAAAGTCTTCTTACATCCTTTGATAAGAAACCAAAAAAACAAAAAAAAAGAAATATCTACGTTATTATCATTAATTTCAAGTCATAATAAGCATTTGAATCATATTCATTCAATCTCATCAGGGTTCATTAAGCGACATTTCCTTTTTACAAAAACTATTCCTTAACTTACCTGATTATAAATATATACAATGACAAGCGAATCAACAAAAATTAAATGTTAAACAAAACTAATCGAAAGTAAATGAATATTTTAAGTTGTTTGTATGAGAGAGCATTTCGTTAAATATTTGTTCACACAACTCTTTGGATTTTCCTTCAACTTGTTAGAAACAATCTTAGTACTTTTATACTATATATATATGTATATATATATATATATGTGTGTATATATATATATATATATATATACATACATTTGTGAACATTTATATAATTAATAAGGTGCGTGCGTACGAAACTTCTTTTGAGAGCTTAAGGTTATTTTCTACAACCTTAAGAGAAAAGGAAAGGAAATGATTTTTGGTAAACTTCTTAACTGTAAACAGGAAATTGTTTGCAATATTTATCAGAATAATCCCTGGTTTAGGTATGCAAAAGAAAAGCTTTTTATGTAAACTGCGTAGAAAACAAAAAATTAAATTTCCTCTAATTTGTTTTAAAAATAAAAAAAAAATTCCAAATAAAAACTAAAGAGTTTAAATTTTGTTAAACATAAAATGCTTTTGGCGAATACATAAAATTACCAAATTTAAGTTTATAGTTTAGAAGAGTAAACTAAAAATTACTTAAAATATAAAAAATCGTTTAAAAAAAAATAATTTATCATAAACTGTTCGATGATATGTTATGTCTCTGCGGTTTTTTTAACACATTTTGAGCTCCTATCATATGGTTGATGTTTAATGATTTCGGTATTTACTGAAAGCGTGCCTGTCTTGATCTACCAGTTGCAAACATTCAGTGGCTTTTCCAGTGATTGGCTGACCATAGCGAGGTCTATCTTTGACATCAAAAGTTCCGGAACGGAATCCGGCAAACCACTCCTGATTTCTTCGTTCATTCGCGGTACACTTCACAAATTTTTCACAAGTTTTTGCATCGTTTTTACCTTTTTTATAGTAAAAAAAGCATTATATAGTGTATTTCTTCAGATATTGGATTCATTTTCAATCATTTTTTACGCGAGCAAACATAAAATTATCTTCACAAAAACTGTAAACTAAAATGTCACGTTTTCAGTACGTTTGAGAATATGTTTGAGAGTTGAGTGTTACCAAATTTATAAGTATCAGCACAATCTAGTCGGGGCGACAAAACATATCACCCAACACATAGTGTTTTCTTTATTTTCATTAATCTCATGGTTTTTACTTCATTCTTCATCTTGTCCTTCTTGTTTATTTTCCATCTTGTTCTTCTTGTTTATTCTTCATCTCGTTTTCTAGTTTATTCTTCATCTTGTCAATCACGAAGCAGCTTCCGTTTTAATAATTGTTTCGTTGAGCGAAATATCTGACCTTAGTAGTAGTAGTAAAGCGTATGTTAGTAGCAAGTAACCAAGTCGGGCTTTAACAAGTCATACTACCTTATAAATTTATTTTTGTGATTTTTCTTAATCGCCTTTAATGATCTCTACGAAGTTCGAAAATGATATCCAAAAGATTTTGTGAAAATCCGAGAGCGTTCTCCATGTGGCTAAAAAAAGACCATTTTTCGAGGCAAATCGCTTAAAACAACTAGTGGTTAAAGCTTCTTATAACCACTTTTTCTCGAAAGCAAGTATTTCGAATTACCCATGCAAATACCATACCTCAGTTCTCTTATTAAATTAACTTTAAAATTCGTATGCAATTTGATAATACTGTTCTCTATACTGAAATAAGCACCATAGTTTTGTTTGGCTCCTTTTAATTTACTATTTATTAATGTATAAGTATATAATCATTCAAAAAAAAAATATCATCTTATCTTATTATCTTATAGTTTGCTAATTAACGAGTTTGGTTTTGTTTTCTTCAATTGCGAAAAAAAAGGAACAAAGTGATAATTGAATATAAACATGAACACCTGCTTCATCTATTGTTAAGTTCACTTATTTAATTGAAAAGCCCAAGACAATTTCTGCCGGGAAAAAATATAAAGTATTTTTAGGAACATTTTTCTTATTTCTCTAGTTAAACCGACATTATAACATTAAGGTTTCATATTCCTTTTAGGAATCGGTCGGGTTTGATAAATGTTTTTATATTCCTCGTACACAAATGTGTGGTACTAATCGGTCCATGACTTCCTTCTAAAAAAAATGCATTTTTTTTGCGGCTTAAATGAAGTGCACTAGTAAATAGGTATGTGCGTTCGCGTTCAGTAAATCTTTTTATATTTCTCGTATAAGTATGCCTTAGTAATCGGACCGTCACTTCCTTACAAAAAATGTGAATTTTTTTCCTTTTTAAGACTTAAATAAACGAAGTGATGGAGCAAATAGGGAAGCGCGTTTGCGTTCGGAAGATCTTTATATATCTCTCGTATAACTGTGTGTTACTAATCGGACCGTCACTTTCATGTAAAAAATGTATTTTTTTTTGGGACTTAAATGGAGTGCACCATTTTATAGATACGTACGTTCGCCTTCGATTTTATATTTCTTGCATAAGTGGGTCTTACTAATCGGACCGGTTACTTGTAAAAAATATGAATTTTTTTTTTTCTTAGGCTTAAATAAACGAAGTGATGGAGTTAATGCGTAAGTGCGTTTGCGTTCGGCAAATCTTTTTATATATCTCGTATAAGTGTGTCTTACCAATCGGACCGTCACTTCCTTGTAAAAAATTCGCTTTTTTTCGTTTTTTGGGCTTAAATGAATTAAGCGCCGGAGTAAATGTGGAAGTGCTTTCGCGTTCGGCAGATCTTTGTATATTTCTCATATATAAGTATGTCTTACTAATCGGACCGTTAGTTCCTTGTCAAAAATGTGATTTTTTTTCTTTTTTTTTTGGGACTTAAATGAAGTGCAGGTGTGAATAGGTAAGTGCTGCAAATTTACTTTTATAAGAAAAATAGACTAAGAGAAGAATTAATAAGGGGGGAGTTCGGTTATATTATAGATTTATATCGCAATGAATTTTATTAATATTTATTGATCGTCTGTCAACATTTTTAAGCAGATTTACAGATTTGCAGATTTTCAACACTCTTATCAATCGGATTTATTTAAAAAATCATTATAAGCGAATATTAAATTTTTAGCAGAAGAACTTAATTCAAGTAAGTTTCGAAGACTCAATCTGATGTTAGAAAAAACTAATAAGTTATTCTAAGTAATCTTGCGATTTTGAGCTAAAGAGACGAGAGAAGAGATTGTTGTTTATTTTAAATTAGATATAAGGAAAATGTTCCTGATGTTATATATCAAATACGCATCCCTTTTAGAAGGTCTAAACACATGTGCAGTCAATTGACAGAGAAAGAAGGATAGCAGAAATATAATTTCTTCAGTAATTTTTACAGCAACATGCCGTAGTAAAGGTTAGGAATGGAAAGATAAAAAATTATATTTGCTTTACGATTCCTTTGAGTATGATTTTGTATAATATAAATTAAACGTTTCAAAAATGTAAAAGTAGCTCTTGAAATTAAATGAAACTAATCAAAGAGAAATACATTATTAAGTGAATTTATTTTCAAAAATTAATTGTTTTTGCTATGGTTTCATCATCTTGTGATCCTGTGAAAAGGGGGAACGAATTATTATTAGGTTATATAGGTTATAGAAGACTTGCTTGAATACGTATGATGATATTTGTATATGTATATGTTAAGTGCATAAATAGAGGTTAACTACTACTTGACTTTAACTGTGATGTTTTTTATAGTTCAGTTTGAAACAGTAATCGCCGAAAAGTTTTCCTAAAAGAGCAAAAGAGCAACGCATATAAATATTAATTAGTTACCACAAAATATGCTGAAGTAGTTGTTTCAAGGGTGTTTTATTATTTTTTTTCCTCTTGTTTTTTTTTGCAGCATCAACGTAAATTAAAATTTATTTTACAAAGTAATGCGTTAAACAAACGTACATTTCTACGAATGTAAATGAGTTCGCGTAAAAATTGTACAAATATAACGCAATGTTGCTTTTTTTTTTATAACTATCAAAAGCGGGTATGTTTAGTTTGTCAAATATTTTCAACGCATACGCGCGCGTTTATGTAAAAAGGGTTCCATTAACCATTAGCACAAAATGAAAGGTTCGTAAAGTGCTTATGATAAATTAAGTTTTTTTTTTAGTAAACTTTTTTGCAGAGCTTTTTCTAATTCTTTTATTGCATTTTGCAATTGATTTTTTTTTTTTTTTTTTGGAGCCTTTTAAAACACTTTGCTGAAAAACGTTCGCCTTATGGATATTTTTGTGCAGGTTAGAGAGAAGAAATGAAAGTGCAAGGGTGAATATGTTGAACACTTCAATAAACTATACCGTAAGCCCGTCAATTTGGCCACTGCAAATACAATATTGACAGCCGTTTTTTCTTCTTTTAAAAACTAAGTGTTTTTTTTTGGCACAAATTTTCACATCCAATTGATGTTTGAATATGACCCTATTGCCGTTTCCTTATCGATTTGAAAGTAATGAGCGAACCAAATGACTCTTGTTTCCCAAAAATTTTAAACCATTTTTTGGTTAAACTTGATTTATTTATATTCTTTCGAGCTTTGGAGGAAAAGAACCACTCGGTCTATACTTTGCCTTTGTTTATGCTTGGAATGGAAGTGTTTGATAACCAACCTCCATAATTGCTTAAAATGACTTAAACTTTTTCTTGTACAAGAATTCGATATCTAGGTTTTTTAATATAAAAATGTTTTTTTTCCATTTTTTATTTGTGTCTATTTTGGATCAAAATTTGAGTTTAATTTGAATTTTTCTATGCTTCTGTATAAGGAGTTAAATTAAATAGTTTATACACTTTTGCACAAGTATTGTTCTATGGATTTTTCACTTGCCTTGTAAACGCTTTGTAAAAACGAGAATTACTATAGTGAAATACGTTCGTCGTTAATCCGAGGTTTCTAGAAGAAAATGATTTATTTCGGACTTCGTAACAAGATTTGTAAAGAAAGGAACCTTACTTACTTACCTAATTAAGACAACTTAAGCTATTTTACATTAGAACTTTTTATGGATTATGATTAACCAGCAGCGTGCCTTCTTCTCTTTATAAAAAGCTAGAACTAAGATTATATACTTACTGTTCAGTTTAGCAACTTGTTTCTGAATTTATACTCTTATTTAAATGTAATCCTCAGTTTACATATTACCGAGCAAAAATCTGTTCTCGAGGACGGTCACCGTAAGAAGAAGGAGAAGAAGAAGAAAAAACTGAAATCGGACTGTATTGACCAATTTGTCATTAATCCTTTCCTAGCTGATTTAAAATTTTATTCGAAATCATACGTTCGCCTTCTTCAATTGAATCCTAACCACCCTATACAATCTCAATCAAGGTCCTATTGATTCTGTACTAGGAACGTTTAAAAAGATGCAAAATAAAAATGACTGTATTTGTCAGTCTGATCAAATTGCAAATCAATTTAGCCAAGACCGTCTGTTTGTCACTATGCTAATCCGTCCGTTGATATTATGCATAAGAACCCAAATGCCCAACTTAGTCTTGACATTAGACTAAATTCAGATATCAGGAAAATCCCTTCCTACGCTCGATCGCTGTTATTAAAGATCTTGAAATTAGAAACCTTCCTTAATTTCATTTATGTATATGTATATTGTTAATACAATACGTTGGGTTAAGTTAAGTTAGGTTAAATTCAGTTAAGTCAAATAAAATTAAGTTTAGTTATAAGTTAAGTTAAATTAAGTCCAGTTTAGATCAGTTAACTTCAGTTAACCTGAGTTAAGTTCAGTCAAACTCAGTTAAGCTCAGTTATGTTCAATTTAGATAAGTTGAGTTAAATTAAGTACACTTAACTTCATTTAGGTTTAATTAAGTTCAGTTTAGATCAGTGAAGTACAGCTAAGTTAAGCCCAGTTAAGTTAAATTATGCTCTGCTAATTTCAGTTAAGTACAGTTAAGTTAAGCTCAGTTAAATTCAATTATATTCTGTTAAGTTCAATTAAGTTACATTAAGTCCAATTTAGATCAGTTAAGCTTATCTAAGCTCAGTTAAGTTCAGTTAAGTTCAGGTAAGTTCAGTTAAGTTCAGTTAAGTACAGATCAGTTGAGCCCAATTAAGTTTAATTATGCTCTGTTAAGTTGAATTAAGTTAAATTAAGTCCAGTTTAGATTACTTAAGTTCAGCCAAGCTAAGTTAAGTTCAATTAAACTCAGTTAATTTCAGTTAAGTTCAGTTGTGTTTAGTTAAGTTCAGTTTGGTTCGGTTAAGTATAGTTTAGTTAAGCTCATTTAAATTCAATTATGTTCTGTTAAGTCAAATAAAGTTAAGTTTAGTTAAGTCAAACTCCGTTAAATTCAGTCTAGTTCAGTTAAGTATAGTCAAGTTAAGTTCAGCTAAGTTCAATTAATTTCAGGTAAGTTCACTTAAATTCAATTATGTTCTATTAAGTTAAGTTCAGTTAAGTTAGATTAAATTAAATTAAGTTAAGTTATGTTATGTCCGGATTTGGTTTCTATACTTTATGTTACAATTTAACAAAAAAAATTGCTGCAATCACGTAGTGAATATACGTTATCAGTGCTGCTTCAATTGTGGGTATCAAAGAATTCGCCTTAAGCAGAGTATAATTTGTTTTCGGTTTTTTTTTTCTTTTCTTTTTTTTCACAGCGAAAAACGCGGGTTTTGATGCGTAAACTGGGGTAACTAAGCGACTGTGTTAGCAAAAGTGTTTAAAAAAGTTCCGGTATTATTGCCGTTTCTAGGAATTTAAAAAAAAAGAAAAAAAATTTCATATACGAGAACAGAGCACATATGTTTATATATTTTCCAAAGTTTATTTAAGTTGGCAAAGTGACAAAGTGTGCATCTGATTGCATGAATTTGACTGTGTATGTACGTCCGTGTGTCTGCACGTCCGCGTGTCTGTACGTTCGTGTGTCTGTATGTTTACTACTACTAGTCTGTTGGAGGGGAATCTGTGTAAAATTGCAACACAAAGTAAATGTTTTATGTTCCCATGGAGTGCAATAATTTTCACTTATTAATCCCGCCGCATATAAAGCAACGGCCGAGAATAAAATGTGGAGGCTTATTTGGGTAAGTTGGGTCAAGTTATTTTCTTTTACAGCGACTCTCTATACAACTGTATAAAGTAGCCTCTTTCCCTCTCTCTCTTACTCTCTCTCTCTCTCTCTCACTCTCTCTCACTCTCTCTCCCTCATTCCCGTTTTGGTTGTGAATATTTTATATCATTCATAAAAACGATACTTTATGAAAAAAGCAATTATATTAGAGAGCTTAGAAAATGCTGAGCTGCTATTGCTGCCAACATCGTCACCGTTACCAATATCGCCACAGCTTGGTGGTAAAATGAAGCTTATTATGTTTGCAATATATGTATATATATATAAATATATATATGTATACATATTAGTATGACGCGTTACGGGTAACAACTATTTTTTTTTTCAGCCCACCAGAATAAGCCGGTGACACAGTTTTGTGCACATGCACGGCTACGGTTATATCCAAAATAATGAATAAAACCCACTTGTTAGCACACTAATAATAACACCTGAGTACTTGGGCTATATGCGAGCTACATTGCATCGTAAACACACAAACAAACAAACAAACACACACACCTTATAAACCTCATAAAATATTGCAGCAATAAAGAACTTTAGAGTGCCTGTGAGTATACGTCTAGTGCATACATCGAGGAAATGTAAGCAGACCGATTCCGGCCTACCGTTGCATTTAGTTGTATTTTTTTTTTTTTTTTTTTATGAAATGCATTTTAGATCGTAACTGGATTGTGCATTATATGACAGTTAATTATTTACAAAATAATTTTAGGTATTAATTGCTTATCTTTTAAGGATGAAGACTAATTTTGGTATCGTGTTAACATTCAATAACACTGGTTTTATGTTTTATTTTGTGTAATGTAGTTGTATTCAAATAGCTTACACACAGTAGATTTGAAATATATGCATAATTTTTAGGGGATTACTCTTTATGAAATAATAGAAAAGGAGTGAAAGAAAGCGATTATGTACGAAAAATTTAGGATAATATTGGAAATGCATACACAACTATAAGATAGCATTTGAGCATAACAGATAAAAACGAAAAAAGTATTTTTCAGTCAGTTTTATATTACCTTTTTTAAGGCGGATGTATTAATTACTTTAACTAGATTATAGTAATAAGGAAGCGATTCTGGAATGATTTATTACTGATCTTTGTCTTGTCACAGTGCTGAAATGTGGAAGAAATGTGGATATAGAATTTTTTGTAAACTTAATATTCGGTTAGATAAATTATGTTCTGAGGAGGGCAGAATATAAATTTGGCGAATCTCTTACCTCTATGTGGTTGCAGTTATAAACGTCAAAGATTTATGCATGAATAGATGACTCAAGGAGTATTAAGGATCAAAGGGTATTAAGGTTTCAAGCAACTACGCCTGGTGACAAGTATTTTTCGGATTGTAGGGCAGAATATAAAAGTGGCGAATCTTTTACCTCTACTTGATCGCAGCTATAAACGTCAAAGGTTAATGCATGAATAGATAGCTCAAGGAGTATTAAGGTTCAAATGATATTAAGCTTTCAAGCAACTACGCCTGGTGACAGGTATTTTTCGGATTGTAGAAGGAAAGCTCCAGAGTTTTGTTTCTACTTAAAAGACTTCTCTTCCGGATAGGTCGTTTGCTGTATAGGTCATAGTCAAACTGGTCATCAGTGTATATTCTATATGACTGCTTGGGGTAGCAGTTGAACTGAGTACACTATGACGCAGGCCGATGCCTTTCCAAGTACACAATAATACTTAAAAGTAAGTGGTGAAGTGAAGTGATTTCTGTAAAATATAAAAAATCTGAAGCAAATAATTAAATCCAAGGGAATTTGGCCGTCTAAAAGAGAAAGCTCTTAGTACAAACAAACTTAGAGAATGATCTCTTGCCTGATGGCTGGTTGCGGCTCTTTAGGGAGTATCGTGGTAGTTGCGGGAGTAGCTGTAGAGGAACATTCTTTGATCGGAGGCAATTCTGGCCTATACTCGGTGAATGCTTGTTCTGGAATTTCGGCCCTTCTATTAAGGGGATTAATTCACCTCCCAAGGGACTCACACTATCGTTTCCTCAAATTAATCCAGTACTTTAGTGCACTGTAGGGTTAGGCATCAATGTAGTTATTCGCGTAAAGGCAGTCAGTTTATCTGCAGGCGTAGTCTGGATTATGTGTTAAGTGAAAATTCTGAATTTGGTCTACAGATCATCGTGTTTAATAATAGAGAAGATGAATCCTGTACGTTGTTTCTTTGCCCAGAATTTTAGTCAGTGACGGACCTTTTAGGTCAACACATGCAATCAATACAATTGAGATTATTTTTGCTCCCTATATTTGTACATTTCGGATAATCATCTTCGCCTACTTTAACTTCGGTAGTTAGATATTTTCTTTCTTGCTGCCATTCCCCTGAGAAATTTGTAATATTTTAAATTCATAATCATCATTAATAGGTGGTACTACTTAGGATTGCATAACTCATTGTTATGCATAGATGCAACAAATGATCAACAAATTGTTGCTTTTTTGTTAATATTCGAATTAACATTTCTTCCAGCTTTTAAATTATTCTTACTGTAATAAACACATAATAATTCATTTTCGATTGCCTTTTATCTCATTTTTGTTTTTATGTTTTTATTATTAATAATGTTCAAATGGTTTAGAATAATAAATAACATATTTATGAATATATGTGTCTAGCATAATTAATAAGAATAAGAATACAGAGAACTAACTAAAGTTAAAGTTAAAAAGGAAGTACGAAAGCAATTATATTCAATTTAAAAGGTATCATTGGGCGGCATATGTTAGATGATTTTATCTTTTAAAATGGGTTTCATTTCCGTCCGAAATTATGATATACATTTTGTATTTTTCTTTTTTATGCGAAAAAGTGAAATATTTTCGTAATCACCATTTAAGGACGGGAACGCACATTCGTTTACAAGTTTCGGGAATTAAGCCTCAGAGAGTCTACATAAAGTATACACATTCTTGATCAGCTTCAAATTTGAGAAGGATTGAAGCCTGTCCTTCTGTGGAATGTCTGGGATAAGCATTCTCCTAATCGCAAAGCTGAAGATTTCGACTTCAAATTTGACTAAAATCTTGAGATTTCTTACACTAAGGTTGGTATCGAAAACGGGCCGAATAGGTCAAAGAAAACGTCGACACACTATTACCATCAAGAAAGAGATTCCATAAAGTGTATATATTCTTGATCAGCATCGAATTCGGAATCCATCAAGACGATGTCCGTACGTACGTTTGTGTACTTATCGGTTTAATGTCTACGATAAAAATTTTCCTAGGTGCACAAATGAAGATGTCAGCTTCAAACTGCACAGAAATCTTGAAAATTCTTGCAAGCAGATTGGTATCGAAAACGAACCAAAAAGACACGCCTACACTATTGACATCAGAAATGAAGCTTCAGATAATGTATATATTCCATAAAATATATATATTCTTGATCAGTATCAAATTTGGAATCCAACAAGTCGAGTTTGTCCGTCCGTGTGTATGCTTGTTTGAGCTAAGCATTCTCATAGCCATAAACGACTTCAAATTTGACAGAAATCTTGGAATTTCTTGCACTCAAGTGGGTATTGAAAAAGAACCGAATAGGTCAAAGGACATGCTTCCCCTACAAACATTAGGCGAGAAGGTTCAGAGATCCTGTAAAGATTCCTAATTAATATCAAATTCGGAACCTAAGAAGACGTGTTTATCCATCAATCCATCTGACTGCTTATGTATGTAAAGTCTTTCAGTTCAGGTGCTCGTGTTTTTGTCTGTCCGTCTGAGAAAGTCTCTCGTAAACATTGTCCTGGCTCCAAAAATTAATTTATAAACTTCAAATTTGTTAGTTGTTCTTTTCAAAGTCCAATAAAAAAATTTTCCGAAAGCAATTTGATATAAACTATAGATCGTTAAAAAAGGTGTTCACAAAAGAATCACTCGGTACTAGTTCCGTTTTTTCGCAGTAGTTATTTTGGCCACACCGGACAATTGAACTTTCGTTTTTTGAATGTCATATTTGACATAGCAGAAAAATTCTTTTTATCTTTTTTATAATTAACATAAATTGATGTTTTGTTTATCGTATTCATTTAAAAAAGTTCCAAAATAAATCTATTTTAACTGTATTTGATAAAAATCCTTCCTAGATTTTGGTTAACAGGGTACTGTTAGTCGCTAAACACAGGCCTCTTTAAAAAAGTTCCAAAATAAATCTATTTTAACTGTATTTGATAAAAATCCTTCCTAGATTTTGGTTAACAGGGTACTGTTAGTCGCTAAACACAGGCCTCTTTGTTAAGAGTTTTGGTTTATGACTTTACTAGTTATATTCAAATATATTCTTTACGTAACGTTTTAGATAATTTTTGAACTTAAACTGATAGGAGCGAAAAGACTTTTTTAGCTTTGATGGACCAAACCTGAATTTAACGAATGGATAAACAGGTTAAGATGGGTTAAGCGGAGGAAACGAGTGTAGTGGATCAAAAAGAAGTATTGTGAAGAAAAAAAGCGAAACATTTGGTGGACACATTATCTCTCTGGTAATAAAATTTTTTTTTACATAATCTAGAGGATGACAACAACGCATTTGTTAAGCATTTGTAATCTGCAGAGGTTTCCCTCCTTACTCCTTAATTAAATTCGCCTTTTTTTGTTAGCCGAGCGGGAACATAGGGTTTATGGAAACTTTGTTTCCCATTTCTATATGTTGCAGACATTTGATCAATTTATTCTGTATATTTAAAGTGCATTATTTGAGAACTGCATAGAATAATCAACAAAAAACTTATTGAATCTTATTTAGTGCAACTTAATACATTTAATTAAATTTTAAAATTAACAAAGTAAATGAATTAAAATTAAATTGAAATATCGAACCGATAAGAACTTATGAAAATATAACCAAAGCCAAATGATATAAAAGAGAGAAAGGCAAGCAGCAGGCAGGCAAGTAGTCATATAGAGAATTTGAACATTTAAACAAACATGTATACACAAATGGCCACATAAACTAATCAACAGATATACACAGGTACAATATCCTTTATATACATAGAGACAAATAATCAAGCATATATATATATATATATATATATATATATATCGTGTAGATGGACACATGCATGCACGTGTGTGTGTATATATATGCAGGTGTATGTAGTTAAGAAACGATTGAAGACAAACAAAAAGTCAAACAAACACAAAATTTGTTCAAAATGCTTATACATCCGATACGTATTTACACATACATATATATATATATATATATATTTACAAACACAAAGGCTCACACACCCAAAAGGTTGTACGTTTATGTAAGTAATTTAACAAGAAAATAATCAAGAAAATGTTAATCTGCTAATAGCATCTTGTAACAGTTTCATTTTATAAGTGTTTATATAAATTTATAGTAATTACAACAAACCACATAAACCCATAAATGTAACTGAGAAGATTAAGATACATATACATAGATACATACATACATACACATGTATGGGTATGTGTACAAAACCGTCCGACATCCTATAGATGAACGTAGTTCAGATGTCAGTTGTGTCTAAATATCTCTGTATACAGTAAAGTATGTTCTTTACCTAAATTATCAAATTCCTTTTAGCATGACCCTGCATGTATATACTTACCGGCACACACACATACACACACGCATACCCTATTAAATAAACAAATCTAAGGCTTTAACACAACTTTCTTCTTGTTACTGCTTTATACCTCGCTTTGCTAAAGGCTACAAAAGAAAATTGTATAAGTGAACACGTGTGTGCATGTGTGTGGATACGTATTTGTATTGTCAGTACGAAGCGTTTGTATGTATAAATGCTTGTAAGTTTTTTGATGATACAAGTTCCCAAGTCAAGTAGTATTTTTTTTTAGTTTTTCTATTTTTCTTAAGCTTCTTCTACATGATGTGCACGCTAAACGAAAATTGGGATTTTTCAAAAAAAAAAAAATGATTTCTAATAAAATACTTTCCAGAGGAAGATGAGAGGGAAAGAAGCGTACCAGTTTTGTTTCTCGGTAAATACAGCAAAAACAAATACAAAATCGAAGAACAAAAAGTAAATACACTTATGTCCGTCCATCCATCCTTTGCTTTCCTAGAGCTTTGCTTTAACCAAAGCTATTAGAAATTTCCAGAAATTTAGGTAAAAAGATGCAAAAATGTTATTATAGTTTATAGGTAAAGGAAAAGGGCGTTTGAAGAAAGGATCAACTGGGTCAAAACACGAGAATATATTTCTAAATATTAAAAATATTTTTATGAGTAACTTTTATAATGCTTGCTATATATTATTAATCCAAAATTTTGTTGAAATATTTTTGTTTTCTATGAATTTTGACGTTTTTATCCGAGGTAAATGCTTCAAAAAAATTTAATTTTTTTTGTTTAACTTCATGTGTATCTACCCTTCTTAAACTGTCTGTAAGACCTGAAAGCCATATATTTTGTAGTTATAACATTTTTAATAAGCCTGAATAGTCTTGAGCGGAACTACAAGTTTCAGTTTAAGTCGATTAACAAATTTGATCTTATTAAAAAAGTATTTTTTCTACTTATCTGTCTGTAAGTTTACTAATATTTACTTTTTGTTTAACAGCATTTCCTTGTTTTTTTCTAAGATGAATTATGTTATCCTAAGTAATATGATGTTTATTGAGACTAAATGTTGAGCTTATAAGGAAAATCAAGTTACGATTCTATCTCTTATCTCTAGCGCTATTATTGCATAATCTTCTAACTTTGCCAGTTATTTACACAAGCGTTACTGGTCTATGTGCAACGATTTAGAATTTGCTTGAGAGCTCACAAGAAGAGTGGAAGTTGCTTAGCCGGCATCTTTCAAGTAAATACTTAACGGGGCCCATTTCGAATTAATGCCAGCAATGAATGAAAGTTTCATCGATCGATGGAGGTTAGTAGAAGTTCTTTACAGTCATCTATTGGTAGCGACTAATATTTCCTGATATCTGTACGTTATCATATTGTGAAAGAAGGAAGAAGCTGTAAAGAAGAAGCTATAAGGAAGAAGCTGTAAGGAAGAAGCTGTAAGGAAGTAGCTGTAAGGAAGAAGCTGTAAGGAAGAAGCTGTAAGGAAGAAGCTATAAGGAAGAAGCTATAAGGAAGAAGCTATAAGGAAGAAGCTATAAGGAACAAGCTATAAGGAAGAAGCTATAAGGAAGAAGCTGTAAGGAAGAAGCTGTAAGGAAGAAGCTGTAAGGAAGTTGTAAAGTTAAGGAAGACACTTGAAAATTTGTCCTTAGAAACTCCATTGAGTACTACATTTAGGCGTAAATTTATAGCGAAAGGTTTAAGGCAAAATATCTCAGAATATCTAACTTTTGGCAAAATGTCTCAAAAGAATTGTTTGATTGCTCAAGGTTGAGGTTATTTACGAGCTTCAAATTAGGATCAAAAATAATTAAAGCTTTAATTCAATTCACATAAAATAAACGTTTTTTTCTTAAACATCGCGCATTTCAATAAATATTTCTGGTGAACTGTCTGTATACATAAACAGTGTTCGTCTACTGCACAGTTCTTTATATGCTTGACATTCGCTGGAGGTCAAAAGTAATATTTATTGAAATTATTCATTGCTTTAATATAAACGTCTTCGATAAAGCCTTAGTGTATAATGTCTATCTGCCGGCTGTCGTTAGACATCAAAATTAGGAAAATGGAGATAAATTGCTGCAACTTTTGTGAGCACAGATATTTTTTAGTTTCATTGTTTTAGTTTATTTTCTGTTCAACTTTATTGAAAATTTAACTACTCTGACGATGCAACTTAAATTAAGTTCAGTTTAAAACATTAAGTTTATCTGCATTTAACAATAACAACAACAACAACAACAACAACAACGCCTACATTAAATTCTTATGTGTTTAAATTGCTCATACACTTGGTATGTGTGTGTGAAATTGAAAACTTATCCAAACATAAATATTATTTGGCTTGATTTTCAACGGTTCAGAGAAGAGAGAAAGCAAATTCGAAAAGTTTATTTGTTAGTTTTTGGTTTCATTTTCGAATTGTTTTTAGGGACATTTAATAAATTACGAAAAACAATTACAACAAAATCTGATATCAATGTTATATACATTGTATTGTATAATAAAACAATGTGAATGAGGTGAAATGCATTCCTAGTGCAGGAGGTACAGGTGCAAGTGAGCATATAAAAGTGTTAGTAACAAAAACAAAAACATGTTCACTGATAATAGAAATTTTAAATGCATATTTATGCATAAAGTAAACAAAGGCAGAGAATATCTGTTATACCTAAAAAAAAAAAGAAACAAACTTACAAACAGACATATTTGTAAATATCCATTGTCTTCTTAATGTACATTATAGAAGTAAGTCAGTGTGTGATATAAATATGTATATATATATATATATATGTGCACATACGTATGTGTGTATGTATGTATGTATGTATGTATGTATGTATGTATGTATGTATGTATGTATGTATGTATGTATGTATGTATGTATGTATGTAAGTATGTATGTATGTATGTATGTATATTCTCTTTCAAAACTAAAAACAAAACAAAAAGTAAGCGTGTGGCTAAGGTGCGAGCGAGGAATTAACGAAAATTCAATAATAATACATTTTGAGCGTGTGGAGGGCTTAGCTTAGTTTTCAATATTATTGAGTATGAAATCTATAGCACTTTTCATAAGTACTACTACGGTTGCGAAGTTTGACTTTCGAAAGACACAATTTATGAAGGAATTTTAGTTACAATGCCATACGATAGAAAATAGGAAAATTTTCTAAAGCAAAAGTATTGAATTAAAACGCAAGCAAAGAGCGTACTTCCTAACTCAGACTTCCTTTTCTATTGAAATCAATACCCTCAAGCCATGTGCGGTCATAATCCTTTAGTCGTATATAGAAAATGAAACAAACACACACACACACACACACGCGTATATATATATATATATATATATATATAAGTTTTATATATATGTATATATATATACATATATATACGTGTGTGTGTGTGTATGTATGCATGTACATTAACTTATCTAAAGACCAGATTGTCTGATATATGCTTTGCGATAAATCTTGTGTATTTAGCAAAAGTACAAATATATATACACATAAATGTGTGTATATGCAGCAGGTTACCTCTGTATATGCTTGTCCATTCATATATAAGTGAATACTTACCAAAATCAACAAGAGCACTGTGTGTATGCCTGTGTGTGTGTGTGTGTGTGTGTGTGTAGAAGTTGCTAAAAACACATTGAGGGAATATTGCCGTTTGTTATATCAATGATGATCCGAAAGTTACGTATGTACATTAATATACACATACACATTTACATATACACCTACATAAATAAAATAAACAATAACAAGAAATAACAAAAACAAAGAACGTTCAATAATATCACACATATACAGTTACTTATGAACATTTGAATGGGAGTTCATACCTTTTCGATGCATGGATGCATAAATGCAGAGATGTATGTGATATGTAAACAAAGTACATGTAAACGTTTATATGCTAAATACACATATGATATATGCATACACTTAAACAATTTTTTAATCTTAATCGTTATAAGTCAGAATGCAAATATAAAAGATTCGTCAACTATATTAAGAACATTTCGGAATATATGATAGAATTCGAGAAGATGGCCGCTCTTGCTAGTGGTCTTTTTTCTTGTATATAAATTAATTTTTTGTACAATTTTATTAAATAAATAGATAAATATGATAGAATTATGTTATAAAACACACAATCGTAATTAGTATGGAAACGATGTCTCCATTTTAAGTTAACGGCTTTTACGGAATTTGGAATTATATCTGGAAAAGTTGAGTTGATTTTGGGTGATTGCTTTCTTACTATCGGAGCTTTCTGACTTGATCTATAATTAATAATAATTGATTATTATTTTCTTCTTATATTCCAAATTAAAATTAAGCCTAGAGTTCAAGAGTAAATTTCACAATAACTTTAAATTAAGGCGAAAACATAAAATTATTTAAGACTTTCGTTTAGTTATGCCAGTATTGTTCTTTCTTCACCCTCTTCGTCTACCTTGTTTCTCCACTTCCTTTCTCTATCTTTTTTCACTATTTTCTTTCTCTACTTTCTTTCTCTACTTTCTTTCTCTACCTTCTTTCTCAACCTTCTTTCTCAACCTTCTTTCTCTATCCTCTTTCTCTAGTTTCTTTCCCTACCTTTTTTCTCTACCTTCTTTCCCTACCTTCCTTCTCTACCTTGTTTCTCCCCCTTCTTTGTATATCTTATTTCTCTACTTTCTTCTCTACATTCATTCTCTACCTTTTTCTCTACCTTCTTTCTCTATCTTCTGTCTGTAGTTTCTTTCTCCACCTTCTTTATCTAACATCTTTTTATCTTCCTTTTCTTCTTTCTTTCTTTACATTCTTTACAATCTTTGTCTGCATTCTTTCTCTACATTCCTTCTGTAACCTCTTCCTCTACACTCTTTCTTTACCTCGTCTCTCTATCTTCTTTCTATACCTCCTTTCTCTACATTCTTTCTCGGTCTTCTTTCTCTACCTTCTTTATCTTCTTTATTTCTTTACATTCCTTATCTAACTTCTTTTTTTACCTTTTTTATCTACCTTCTTTGTCTATCTTCTTTCTCTATCTCCTTACTCTATCTTCTTTCTCTACCTTCTTTCTATGTCTTCTTTATCCGCCTTCTTTCTAAAAAACTTGTCTGTCCTCTTTGTCTACATTCTTCATCTATCTTCTTTTTTATAAGACTAAAAAGTTCTAACCGGTAGTTACTTAGGTTTCCAAAATTAATGAGTTCTTCATCGTTCCTGTTCACATAACTGGTTATACAGAGAGGAGAGGAGCTCGGTAGAAGTAGCAAGCAAAATGGGAGCGCTTGCAAAAAGAATATGACCCTAACTCCCTTCTTCATGATAGGAAAGTTTTGGTTAGTGTTAAGATCCATCTTGCTTTTCGTATGCTTCACCATCGTTGCCGCAATTTTAGTAGAGTCTTCTAAAGTGTTTGTAATTCTTCCTTTCCTCTTCCTGCCATTGTTCCGGCGACTGAGTGAAGAGATACAAGTGATGTTGAGACAACTCGATTGTGGCGGAGAACTCAAGATTTTTTGATTTTCTTTTAGATTGTCTGAGAATATTAGATTTGTTCTATGCTACTCTAGAATAGCGGCACAACGCTAGCTGTAAATTACTCTTTAATTATATGTCTGTTCTCATAAGTACCCATCTCGGAAGGAATATTATTATTTGTAAGATGATATTTATCTGAAAGTCCCTTATCCACGTCTAATCCTTTATTGTAGTTCTCTTAGGAGAAGTGTAATTTTTCAAAATTTGTTATAATAGCTTGAAAAATTCTCTAAGTGTACTTAGTATGATTTTAAACATCAATGTATTGAAGTTGTTGTTGTTAACAAAAATTGAAAAATCTTTAGATAACAATTGATAACGAATATTTAAAAGCATTTTCCTGTTCGACTTTACTACAACCAAATGTAGTCTTCACAAAAGATAAATATACGTACGCCTTTGCATTTAGGAATGCCTTTAATTATTTCTATTCAAGTTTTCAATGCAGAGAAAGGAACTAGTCTTAAAAGGCTATTCAACTTGAAAAATTAGTTAAATGTTCAATGTTTTTACTTTAAAGTGATTGCGTGCTTCTCATTCTAATTCATTAAGATAATCTTAAAAATTTGTCTTCAATACCTTTTCAAAAATATATTTAGAAAATTAAAAAAAAAAATTTTTCAATACCTTTTCAAAAATATATTTAGGAAAGCTTAGAAAATTTAAAAAAAAAAAATTTTTTTTTAACTAATGTAGATATTGAGCATAAATTAAAAACATTTTTAAATTAAATTAAAAAAATATTATTTTTTTTTGTCAAGAATAAAAAATGATTTTTTTTTTTAATAATAAAAAATATATTTTTTTTAAATTTCTCTTCTTTTGTTTCTTCAGCAAAATTTTTTTGTAAATTGAAAAAAATTTTATCAAATTTTTTTAAAAAACAAATTCTAAATTTCTGGTAATTCTCAGACATTTTCTCATTCAAAATTTATTCAAAATTTATATATTAAATCCTTTAATTATAAAATGCTGCCTTTTTTCTACCGAACTACTGGAGGTACGTCAGCTTTGTCAAGTATTTTTTATGCATCATTTGATGGATTATTAAAGTATGCTGCTTATGTTATTTGGTTTGCAGTGAAAAAGGACAAATCAAGATAATCTTGATTACTTAACCTTACACCCCACTTGTGTTAGAAGGTATATAAATTTTTGAAGATGTATGTAACACCCAGAAGGGTTTAAAGTAGATTCATCTCTTATTATATCGATTAATGAAGAATTATTTTCTGAATTGATTTAAATTTGCTGATGTAGTCTGCAAATTACATGATTTATCCCATATTGGCTTATTTAGACGCTTCTCATAGTTATACGTGGTCAGCATATTTGCGACATACTTCGCTTATGTAGGTATGTGTATAAGCGTGCTGCATTTTTAGAGTTGAATTATTTATAGTTTTTAATATCAATACTATTACAACTCATCAAATTGAACCAACGAAGCTATTTGTTCTATAACTATCTGTCTATGTGTCTCATGTCTACCCATGTCTTTTTGTGCTCATTCTTCAGGTCTCACTTTTGTTTGATATGTTAAGGAAGTTTGATATTCTGACATCTTTTGGCCTCATTAGGAAGGCTATTGAAAATTGATTCGATCAGACCATTTTTAGGATCAGTTCCCATATGATGACCCATTTGAAAAAGCATTTTTTTGGACAATTTTTTGAACCACTTCCCATACAACCGTTCGTAAGAAATTAAGTAAGTAAGATAAAAAGTTTTTAAGGCTTCAAATGAATTTGAAAAAGCAGTCTTTTGGTCCGTTTTTTGAACTACTTCCCATATAACCCTTCGTAAGCAATTAAACAAGTAAGATAAAAAGGTTTTAAGGTTTTAAATATTTTATGACTAGAGTGAACTGTACTAAAGTTAGACCAAGTGGTCAATTGATTGGACTCCAATGTATACAATTATATATTAATGAAAAGTAACTCCTTATGGAAAGAAACAGCTTGAAAACAAGAAACAAACTGTTTAACTTTCAACTAAAAAACAAGGCGAACCCCTCTTAATAAATGATTATCGAATGAAGACATCGAAAATCCGCTCCTGTTTCGTTAAAGAACGTCATTTTGCTGGCGCATAAAAATCAAATTCATAATTAACAACAATTAACAACTTCATTGTAGACTGTCAATTTTTTGACAGGAGCAGTGATTCCTCTTCTTCCCTCTTTGCTGTTTATCAATCCAATGGTCCTCAACCTATTTTTGTTTGGAAACGCATTTATATGAACCTAAGTACTTTCTAAAGACATCTCTTGGTGTGTCAGAGTAGTTAGAAATTGTCAGGTAAAATAGTAGGTTCTAATCTCCCACCGGTGCTTGGGGAAGAGTTTGAACTTCAAACAAAAAATTTCTTTTGGACTTTGGGGTTTTTCCCATAGAATGTTCGAAGTGCCTAATAAATTTGCTCGCCGCAGAACTGCACAAGTTGAACATGCCTCGCGAAAATGAACCCGTTGCTGCCATTTTTTAATATTTTTCAAGTACAATTTTTTGTAATGGCTAGACATGAGTTCTCCTTGAATGTTGCAATTCTATTACCTATGCCTATAAAAAAATTGCTTTGAGGTTTTTCCTAGAAGGTTCGAAGAATCTATTAAGTCAATAAAAAAAAATTAGTTTTTCTGGAAAAAGTACAGTGGCTTTTTCCTTAGGTGGTAATACCATTTCAAAATTAAAAAACAAATTTTTTTTTGTAGGTTTCATAGATACGTTGAATAACCGCAACAAATTGCTTTTCTTGTTTAAATTTCAGTCCTTTCCTTAACTGCCCGAAGAAGACTGTCTTTACTAAATAAATCTCTGTTAAGAAGTTACAGTCTAATGACTTAGCTGTTGATTGCTAACTCTTTTCTAATGTACTGAGAAATATCTTACGGAAGTTTATATATTCCTTTAAAAACGATTTCAATCAAAAGTATGTTAGTGTAGCTTCATTGAGGCTAAATATGAGCTCGATAATCTCCACCGGTATTGAGATTCTATTTCTATTTCATTCCAAAAAAGGAAAATTGTCAAAAATACATTCTTTTTTTTTTGAAAGGCTGTTACAGTTGTGTTAGCCCTTAAATCACTTTATATCGTATAATGAAAAAAACTTTAATTTTCCAAAAATACATTAAGAAATTTACTTCGTTCAAATACAATAATTTTTGCTAAATCAAGTGTATTTGTTTACGACCATATATTGTTTGTTATTGTTTTTGTTTGGTTCACCTGCGAAATGTAAAGTGCACATGTATTTTAAAGTATAGTATAAAGGGATTTAAGTACCTACACATATGAAGAGATAGACAATCAGATAGACAGAGAGACAGACAGATAGTCAGGCAGGTACAATGCAGATTGCTGCGTACATCTGTATAAGTCAAGCTTCTCTCATAATGTCATTTTTGTCAAGTTTATGTCACTTTATGCAAAAATAATTGCACAATTAGTTTGTTGTTGTTACATAGAAATGAGTTAAAGTGCTTTAAGGTAAAATAACTAAAACCATATGTTTATACGAGTGACATTTCAGTAACCATAGTAGGTGTAAGGTTAAAAACATGATTTGAAACTGTAAGAGAAAAAGCTTAAAAGTATTACCTACCACCTCTAGAATTATATCATCAAAAAAAAGTTAGAAATTTATGCCTACCTTACAGATGAGGTACAACGCAGTCTAGTTTATATGTAGAGTTGTATACATACACATATATGTGTTATATATGTATACATGTATCTATATTCTTTTGCCTATTGAGCTATGAATGTAGTTATGAAGCTCATTAGTGTATTTGTGAATCTACTTAGGTTACAATTGCTTATAGAACTGCAAATTAGTATAATGGTAAGTAAAAAAATCTTACAAGCTTTGCAGCGAACTTCGAATACCCAAGATCTTAAGTAAACATTTAATTTTTGCTCCGAAAATTTCTACGCGAAGGCGAAATTATGTGACATGGGATATAAAAATTAGTTTCTTACCAGTTTTCTACACGACATGGGATACGAAAAGTAGTTTTTTACTAGTTTTCTACGCCAAGACGAAATTACGCGCCATGGGATGTAGAAATTAGTTTTTTACTAGCTTTCTATGCGAAGACAAAATTACGTGATATGGGACGTGGAAACTAGTTTCTTACTAGTTTCCAAATAAAATTACGCAACAGGGTATGGGAAAACTAATTTTTTACTAATTTTCTACACGACATAGGATATGGGAAGTAGTTTTTTACTAGTTTTCTACGCCAAGACGAAATTATGCGACACGGTGTATAAAAACTAGCCTTACCACTAGTTTTCTACGTGAAAACGAAATTCCACGACATGGGACGTTTAAACTAGTTTCTTACTTGTTTTCTACGCGAACACGAAATTACACGACATGGAATACGAACTGCTTTAGAATCCTATATGTGTCATGTGGATTGTATATATATATTGTATATATATAAAGGAGGGTGTCTCGATAAGAGTACACTATTTCACTGTAGGCGCTTTGCATGGTCTGCTGGTTTGAGCTTGTGAACAAGTTGAATCTTGGTTGGGTGAAGATGGAGGTCTTTCCTCATAATTCGCTGTTTAGTGTTTCGTTAAAATTTAAGTTTGTTAGGAACGATGCCAAAGTAATATTTTCGAATTTTTGGCGACACTTTCATCTATAGCAGCAGTGTCTGCAAGACACCGACCGGTATGTCGACTCAAAGGAGATGTACTGTTTATAATCTACTTAGTTTCATCAAAATTTTTAACCACTCCTCGTATTGTTGACATATTAGATGCACTTTCTCGACCGAACATTCCGCGTAGTTTTGCAAGTAGCTTTAGCATAACTTTCCCCATTTTTGTAATGAATTTTCACTATTACAACGCGTTCTTCTCACGAGCGAGGAGGTATCTTAAACAGTTTGATCAAATTGATGGCACACTCCAAGCTCATTACTAAATAAAAATAAGCTTAGTGCTTGTTATGTTTTTTTTTATTATTAAATTCTTAATGTCTACTTAAGTATTAATTATGAAAGAGCGCCGTGTATGCCAATAGACTGTCTGAGTGATCTAAGTAGATCTTCATCATGTAAAACTATAATAAATTGTGTCTTGAAAATTTTTGCTAGATTACGTCACTAATGGTGGTACATTTGACAGTAAGTTTTCTAATTCTTATATATGGGGACGTCAATTTTATACGTGGTGTTACAATGAATGTAAGTAAAGAATCGTGGTTAAAGCGTAAATCGTCGTAAAGCGTATCAGAACTGTTTCATTTGCATAATCATTGATTTTCTATCGTTGATTCTCTATCGTTGATTTTCTATCGTAATTTTATTATTATTCTTGATTTCATTTTTTTTTTTTTTTTTTTTTTTTTTTTTTTTTTTAAATATGTCCTTTTCCTGGCTAAATAAGAGAGTATTTTCATCGTATTACTTTGAATTGCTTGTGGCATCTTTTTTCGTCTCAGAATATCCATGCAATCGTTCCACTGACTTTGTGTCTTTTGAGGCTTTCCCTCCTATACGCTCATATCTCCAGGTGTCTATTGAAAAATTATAAACAAAGACTGTCGATTTATTGCCTCTAAAGGTTTGCTTATTTTGCGAGAGAGATATTCAATAGATTTCTAAAAAATTATATTCGATAGAAGAAGTGAATATATTATCTGAATTCAAAGCAATCGTACAAAAATTGATGAATGATGCGTGCATGCATCGTAGTTTTAAAGACTCGTACAACTTAATATCGTAAATTATACAAAGTAAAAATTGTTTATCGCACATTGTTATCGTTGTGTATTCGTGTACGAATCTACGTTTACAAGGGAAAAACGAATGTATTTATTCATAAGCAAAGCAATATTTGACTGCACGAATGTGAAAACACATGTAGATGATGGGTGTAAATGTAACTAAGTAAGAATATAAGTGTTTACATACATATATATGCAGACGTTCATATGTGCGCATGGATTGTATTAAATTTTTATTATATGACAAAGTTCTTGAAAATAAGAGCGAACGTACGTAGATGCGTTTATCAGTGCGAACGTATACGTATGCATTTGTACATGCTGAAGTATTGTAAACAAACTTAGGCTTCAAGTAGCACTTCAGATGTATGTGCATACATAGGCACATATATATACACTTATATTCAGTACTAAGTACAAAAGCTACTCTTAAAATAGCTACTGAACACTAGACACAAATACATAAACACACAAAGTTTTCTTTATTATGTTTTTTTCCCTTTTTTTTCTTTCTTTTTTAGTAATATCGCATTAACAACGTAATTTTTGCTCCCACTGCACATAGATGTACCGCAAAACTTGAACAAGACCGCAGTCACATGTACCATAATAGTTAAGGTTGTGTGCGCGCCGAGTAAGTGTTTGCAACGGTAAAGGGTGAAAAGTATAATAATAAAAAAAAAGAAGAAGAGAAATAAAATAATCTTCTGTGAATATGAACATGAAAAAAGAGGAAAACAAACAAATCCCTTTTCTGCTAAAAATACTATAAAATTACTTTTCACTTTTTGTCGTCGAGTACAAGTTAGCGACTTGTTTGCAAAATATTATTTTTATAGTTTTCACCAGAAAGTTAAGAGTGTACTAATTTTCTCGTTACATTTGTAAAATTTAGTGATATGTCAAATAATGTGTATTTCTCCAATTGTAAAATAGTTCGTCCATTTGTACTTCCGTTCCTTTGTCCCCTCATCAATTTGTTCGCCCGTTCCTTTGTCCGTACGTCCACTTGTCCGTTCGTCCATTTGTACGCCCGTCTCTTTGTCTGCCCGTCCATTTGTCCGAGTTCTGTTTCGTCTGCTCGTCCATTTGTCTTCCCGTCCACTTATCCACCCGTTCGTTTTCCTGCCAGTTCATTTGTCCGCGCGTCCATTTGTCCACCCGTCTACTTGTGCGTCCGTTCATTTTTCCGCCCGTCTTTTCGTCTGCCCGTCCATTTGTCCATTCGTCTATATGTCCGCCCGCCCGTTTTTCCACCCGTCTGTTTGTCCGCCTATCTACTTGTTCGCCGATGCATTGGTCCATCCCCCCATTTGTTTGCCGTCCATTTGTTCGCCCGTTTAATCCCCGCTCGTTCATTTGTCAGCCCTTCCATTTGTGCACCCGCCTACTTGTCAGACTGTTCATTTGTCCTATTTGTTCGACCGACCATTTCTTCGCCCGTTTATTTGCCCGTCCGCTCATTTGCCTGCCCGTTCATTTATCCGCACGTCCATTTGCCTGCGCGTTCATTTGACTGCCCGCTTTGTCCGCTTGTCCTTTCGTCCACCCGTCCATATGTCCCCCAGTCTGCTTGTCCGCCCGTTCATTTGTCCGCCCATTCAACTGTGCGCTCGTCCATCTGTCTGCCCACCCATTTGCCCGCCCTCCCATTTGCCTGCCAGTCCATTTGTCTTCCCGTCTATTTATCTGCCCGTCTATTTGTGAGCCTCTTCATTCGCCCACTCGTTCATTTGTCCGCCCATTCAATTGTCCGCTCGTCCATCTGTCTGCCCGTCCATCTGTCTGCCCACCCATTTGCCCGCCCGTCCATTTGCCTGCCAGTCCATTTGTCTTCCCGTCTATTTATCCGCCCGTCTATTTGTGAGCCTCTTCATTCGCCCACCCGTTCATTTATCTGCCCGCATATCAATCCGTTTGAAATTTACTAATGCTTATATAAGTATGTATCCGTCCTGATTCCAAAAGTTTGGAAACAAGTACATACGACTATAATTAATAATAAATTCGTTTGAATCAGGTGATTGGTAATCAATGTTCGCTAGAAAGCAATTATAATTTATTCTCTTTTCTCTTTTCTATTTGCTTTGCTTTCCCTCTTTCGTACCAAATACGTCCAATATTAGAAGTAACACAACAATTTAAACAAACAATCGTATTCCCCTGACGTTGCTTACATGATTTCTCCAAATATCTTTGTTTAAATTCGAAATCGCGAATTGCCGCTTATTTGTGGCCTGCATTTATTGGCCTGCAAGTCGTTATATGCGTATGAAAATAATGCCAGCTACTATTCTAATAAAAGAGTCAAAAAATATTCTAATACAAAATTTCCTCAATTGCAAAAGAAACGACGAATTTGGCTGATGTAGGCATCCCATTATCCGTTTCACTATCCAACCTCTCAATTACATTTAAATGACATCCGAAGGACTTACGCTGATGCAGTTTTTTCTATTTCGAGTATGCTTTTATGATTTCTTTTTTGTTTTTAAATAATTTTTTAACAATTTCTTTTTGGTTTGCAAATATTTCTGCGATAGTTTTTATCCTGTGCCTTTTCAATGACAATACCGCACATGTGGTTAAAATTTTTTTTTTTGTTTAGCATATGTTATCACATACGAGTAAGTTTAGATATACATATGTACATACATTCACATGCATACATATCCATATGTGTGTATATATATATGTATATATATATGCATATGTATATATATATATATGTGTGTATAGCTATCTATCTATCTATCTATCTATGTATATCTATCTACCTCTATATGAAAATTTATAAAAAATGTATATTAGTTTTCGCAATCGAAAGTAAACATCCCAGGAATTGTCGGTGAATGGAAACCACTTCTACGTGAAGAAACAATAGAATGGAAAGTTAGTCAATTTAGTTATTTTCTATCTCTAAGAGCAGATGAACCAGCACAGAGATAAGTTAGAATTTACATAAGATAGGTGCAAAGCTCACAGTCTCATGTTGATACTTGATATCTCTTAAGAAGAAAGGGGGTGCACTAGATCTATTGTCCCTTCAATAGTTAGAAATACTTTGAAAAAAATTGTAGTAGTAGTAATGGTGATACGTTGTGTCTCCGTCGTTTATTGATACATTTTTTAGCTTCTTCTTGTAGTCTGCTCTTTTCAAACGATTTCAAACTGTCCTACGGTTAATGGGTTAGTGCCTTCACTATTTCCTGACAACTTTCATGTTGGTCTTGCTCGACCAGCTGCAAAATGTTGTCGATCTTTTCCGTGACTAACCGACAGGAATGAGGTACATCAAAATTTCAGTGATGGACTCGACCAAACCACTTCTGGGTCCTTTTTTCGCTCACAGCATTCTCACTGTACACTTTACAAATTTTTTTTGCCTTTATAGTAAAGAAGCATTACATAGCGTATTTCTTCAGATCTTTCACTCATTTGCTAATTAATGCAACTTTTTAGACGACCAAAGAATTAGAAAACTATCTGCAGAATAAATGTAAGCTGAAGTTTCGCCTTCTAAGCATAAGTTCGTTTGAGACATTCAGATGAGTGTCGGCAGATATATAGGCTCAACACCATCTAGTAGAAAAAAACCGCGGAGACATAGCATATCACTGAATATTTATTTACATTGCCGCTTCGCTACCATTAATTACAGACAGCGCAATGGGAAACAATTGACCCTCAAAAAGGTCAAAAGATTTCGAAGAAAAATTAAACGAAAAAATTAAAGAAAAAGAACCTTAAGCACTACCCCGCAACTATTCTCATGTCAATTCCAGACTGGTTGCTTCTCTATAGCTAACCAACGTCGAAAAATGCTCCTGCAACTCACTAGTCGATCCTTAAGAAATCTATTATATACATATGTACATATATATACATACGCCAATGCCAAAATCTTGCCACATTTCGAAAACTCATATTCGGAGCATGTAACCATACGAACATTTTGAAAATACCTGGAGAATATAATGTCATTAGAATATTTAACTTACTTATAAAACTACCAGGCACAGGATTTAATTCATCTTTTTAAAAATGAAAATAGAAACGATAATGTTAATTGCTAGTTTTTTTTCTGGTCCAAAAATTTATTTCTTTGGTCTAATTAAATTATAATAATAATAATATAAAAATTATCTATAATCTACCCTGCGATATTTTTCTACACTTAATCTACACTCAATTTTTAGTTTCGAAAATGTTTTTGACAAAATTTTAAGGTTATGTGTTAATTAGAACAAAATGTCGAAACTCGCAGTGCTTTCACATGCTCAAGTTGAAACTCCGAATTAATTGTGTTATAAATTATCACTGAAAATATTATTATTGATCGATCGGTACTCTTTTGTAGTCGTTCTGGTAAAAGTAAAAAAGAAATTACTAAACAAAAACTTCCCAGCCAAACTTTCTTGATCTCTTGCAAGTCATTAAAGGTGCGTGTGATTTGATTAGTAGTGGTGACAGAAGACGGTTACAGGCTACTTCTGGACACTTTATCTTCAATTGCGATCTCTAGCAACAGTACTTGTTTAAGCTTTTGCGCAGAACCCGTTGTATACATTGGGAATAGTTTTTTGTTGACCTAAAAGGCATTAGAGTACGTGCTGGCATATCTAAGCATAAGATTCTATCTGCTCTGTAAAGTTAAGTGTTTGTTTACCAGATCATTAAGATTATTGTGTTAACTAACTGTGACTGAAGAGAAACTTCATTATTTAGTTTTGCTATAAAATTTATTCAAGGATTTAGAAAATAAATAATTTCAATTATTCTTAAAATTTTTTTATAAACGTCCTCCTTGTTGTTGCCCACTTTTTACTATGAATTCTGATTAGTAAGGTTGACATTGTGTATGACAAATCGAATTACTGTAATCTTACACACCATAAGTGCATATAATGGATTTTTACGATTCTTACCTTAAGTATGCGAATAAATACTTAACTTGGTTTGCTATTGTTGTGTTCTTTTACACACCATTATTTTTAAAAGAATAAGAAAAAAAATTTTAATATCAAGTAAAAAACAAAAACAAAATGAAAAAGAAAAAGAAAAAGAAAATGACCGGTAATGTACACGTTTACAGTTTATGACACGGATAAATTTGTTTTTTGTTTGACTAAATATTGTTGCGCTCGTTTTCTTCAGCATTTGTGAATAGTTTTGAAGAATTTTGAACTTTCTATTCCTGACCAAATGCCTTTAAACTAAAAAAAGGAGCATAAAAAGGAACTTTAAAGTTTAAAAAAAAAAAAAAAAAAAAAAAAAATACTAAACAAAAACATGCCATTTTAACGGCTTAACGTTTAGATCGTTACATTGCACCATACACAATGAATGGTCGTCTACCATATATATCAGCCGTGTATATGTGATTGCAAATGTACTTACGAGTATTTACAAAAATGTACGTATAAGTAAGATTCATTTTATAAGAAGGACACACACACACACACACAACTCTAAAGCAACAGACAACAGAAAATGTTGTACATTTTATAGTTTTACTGATGAAAAAAAAGTAGTATTTCAAGTAAAGAGAAGTTGCCAATAAGTGTATTTCGTATCAGAAGAGACAAAAAGATTGAGTAGGAGGCGGGGTTGATTATTCGAGGATATGTGTGGAATATGTTTTTTTAAACACCTGCAGCAATTTCAGAATTGCACCAAATAGACAAACGACACGAAGTGAAAGAATATCAAAACAAAAAAAAAGGAAAAAAGGAAAAAAAGAGTGAAAAACAAGAAAGAATTTATCTTCGGTTTACACCGATTCTGTTGATCCATTTCACTTGCTTATATTTCATGTTATTTAAAGAAATCTTTCAAATGTTGGTCTCTGAAAAAGATGTACTTTTTATTCAAAATAAACGAGAGCACAGTAATTGCAAGGCTCTATGCACGTGAAAGCATCAAATAACTATAACTATAATATATCGTAAGCATGAGTAACCTTATATATAATTGCAACATACAATATAGCATACCATGTAAGCGTAGCATACCACGTAAGCGTACCATACCATGAAAGCGTAGCATGCCATGCAAGGGTAGGATGCCATGTAAGTGTAGGATGCCTTGTAAGCGTAGCATTCCACGTAAGCGTACCATACCATGTAAGCGTAGCATACCATGTAAGGGTAGAATACCATATAAGTGTAGCATACCATGTAAGTGTAGGATGCAATATAAATGTAGGATACCATGTAAGCGTTGGACACCATGTAAGCGTTGGATACCATTTAAGCATAGCATTCCATGGAATAGTAGCATACTACGTGAACGTAGGATTCCGCATAAGTGTAAGATACCACGTAAGCGTAGGATACCATGTAAGCATAAAACATCACGTAAGAACAGGATACCGCACAAGCGTAACATGCCATGTAAGCGTAGGATACTATTTAAGTGTAGGATACAACGTAAGCATAATATACTATCTAAGCGTAGCATGGCGTGTAAGCGTAGGATACTATGTAAGTGTAGGATACCATGTAAATGTAAGATTCCGTTTAAATACAGCGTTCAAATGTAAGCATAGCCAGATAATAGCGTAACGAATAAGTGCAGCATACTATGTAAGGATAATATACCATGTAAAAGTAGCGTATCGTGTAAGCGTAGCATACCAGGTAAGCACAACATTCCATGTAAGTGTAGAATATAATGTAAGCGTCCATTTCCTTTGCTTTAGAGTAAAATGTAAACGTAGCATACCATGTAAGCGTAGCACACCATGTAAACACAGCGTATAAAATACATTGTACAAGTCTAAACTATCACTGGAAACGTAAACATTAAGCCAAGAAGCTGCTAACGTTGTATGCAAATTTTTGAGCAGACAGTTGTATTTCCACCAAACCATCATGACCGATTTGTTTTATAAGTTCCTTGAAGTTTATTTCCATATGGTGTTAGAACTAATCATCGAATTTAGTATAACTCCTCGCTGTAGCGACTATAAAAAAGAAGACAAAAAGCAAATTCAAAACATGTGTAAGCAATGGCAGCACGGCGAAGAGTAGTACACTTACGTATAAAACAAGTACAGTATTCAAGTAAAAGTTGTAACTGTACAGTTCGGTTGTAGCAGCATATTGTTGTTTGGTGCAATATGCAACAAAAAACTTGACGTGCAAACAACAAACAATGTACCGGAAATTCATTCGATTGCTAGCTGTTTCCGTTTTCCTTTTAATGACCGGAAACTGTTCTTACAACCTTTGATCTCTTTCGCTCTTTTTTTCTTTACATTGTTCTATTCTGTCATGTGGTTGGCATAAATTAACAACGTGCACGGAGCTAAATGTTATTTTGAAAATATAACCGTGTTATAATAAGTAAAAACATTACATTTTAGGTCAGCTTGAATTACTCATTATATGAACCGTCCAAATACATATTTAGAATTCCCTTGAGCTGAATGAATATATGCTAAGTAAGTAAACGTGAAATTTAAAATTTTGCCCAAGTTCCTTTGGGTTTATTTTTAAAATATTAATTTGCTAGAAAATAAGATGCAGAATTATTTGACATGAGTGTCACAGATGTTAAAAACTTGAAAACTCTGAAAATCAAATTGAAAAAAAAAAAAGAAAAATAGTTACGGATTTTGTTAATAATAATAGAGAAGAGAACATTGAGGTTGTTTGTCATGGAGCGAATTATGAGAAACTAGCTTGCAATGCGGGTAATGGAAGGTTACCTCGATGGTTTTGCTCTCTTGATAGAAAACCTATTGAATGGTCAGGCTTTCTCTTCTGAATTGCTAAGAATCCATTAACTTTTTTATAAACCTACTGTAAGTTAAAAAAAAAACAAAATGTTTTCCTAATTAGCTTCTCCTCTAGACGTCATTTACTTGTGAGTTTCGCTTATAGTTCCAGTATCATTTATTTCAGTATCTAGGAAAAGAGAAACAAAGTAAAATTTTGTCTTGATGTATACCCTGGTATGAGGCATCACTTCCTTGAAAAGTGTACCTTTATTTTGAGATATATTAGTAGACCTGAACTTTGTTGCCTCGCTTGACCCTTAAAAGCCATGCCAAGCATACCTTGCTTGATACTTAAAAGCCATGCAAAACAGGCCTTGTTTTCACTCTTAAAAACATCTATTGCATAATTCTGTTTCCTAAGCCTAATAATTTCATCACTTTACTTTCAGTAATCAAAAAATTTTAGAGATAAATACGATTAATTCGTTAATTTTTTCATTTTAAATGTTGTTAGAGGTCGATCGAATGTGATTTCAATTGCCAGATTTAGCTGGTTCCAAACACAAGCGTTGAACATGTATGCTGAATAGATTCCTTTTTCTCGAACTGCCTTGAGTTTCTGACTGATTATAATTGAAAGGCTAAAGTTTTGATATTAATTCTTCCATTACTTTGACGAACAGAATTCTGTTAATGGTTTACAGGCCTCTGTTAAAATTGTTGGGTTTTGACTTTGCTAGATAAATTTAAATTTAACTTCAAACCACCTTCATTCTTTTTTTCAAATTTATGTTCTTTTGATTTTTTAATTTTCTTTAAAAAATTCACTATATATTTGGTATAAGCTTTCAGGTTTATCCAAAGGACGCTGTGATCAGAATCTACATTAACATTACATATTAAAAGGGTGTGAAGTCATATTTGGATATAACTAGCAAAGTTACAAACCAAAACTATTCTTCCGAAAGCAACTTGATATGTACTATACTTCGTCGGAAAGGGTATTCATCAAGGAATCACGCAAAACAAATTTCGTTTTGTCGCAGTATTTGATTTGGCTACAATGGATAATTAAACTTCGGCTTTTTGAATGTCATGTATGACATAGCAGAAAAACTTTTTTATATCAAATTTTACCCAATTAACAAAAATTGATGTTGTGTTTATCATATTCATTCAGAAAAGTTCCAAAATAGTTCCTTTTTAACTATATTTGATATAACTCCCTCCAAGACTTTGATTAACGGGATTCTGTTAATCGCTTAACAGACCTCCGTTAACAGTTTTGGTTTGTGACTTCGCTAGTTATATTAAATATAACTTCACACCCTCAAATTTTAAACGAACATAATCAAAATTAAATGATGACTTAATAGAGAAAAAAGAAAAATAAAAATATAAATAAAAACTAATAATACATTTTATGTACTTAAGTGGCGGCCGTAAGAAAACGCGAGACATAAAGTACTTCCTCTACTTCTTCCTGATTTTGACTGTCGAGAAGATAAGATCGGGTAAAATTTTATTCGCCCTGATCCGATTTGTGATTAACAAATCACGAGCTGATAGGCAAAGTTTAGTTTGAGGAATATTTAAACTAATGGACTAGCTTGCGTGTAGACGATTTAACAAAAGAATATTTTTTTATGGTTTCATATAAATTCTGATCACAGGCTGGTGTGAGGGATGATTTCTAAGTTTCATTAACCGAAGTGGTACCATTCCATATGTTAGTTTCTTAAGAATTCCTATACAAGTATATGGTTAAAATAGTTTTATAAGGCTTCTATTAATAATTTTAATTTAAAAGGGATTAAATAATTGAATGGAATTAGAAGAAAGACTCCAGTCTTATTAACCTGAGTACAATAGTTTAGCATACGATTAAAAGGATTAACGGATGAAAGGCCGCAGCGGTGGCTAATTCGAAAAAATAAATGCTATAAGATTAGAATAAGGGGCATAAAGATCATAACGATTATTAGCCCGAATACAATAGTTTCGTGTAGGATTAAAATAAGGGACGAAAGATCGTAACGACCGTTAAATCGAACAGAAAAATGTTAAAAGTTACGAATAAGAAGAGAAAGATCGTAACGATTATTAATCCGAGTGTAATGGGTTTCGCATACGATTAAACGGATTAACGGATGAAAGACTGAAATGGTTACTAATCCGAACAGGGAGATTTTCATAGGTTTAACTGATTATAGTGCTCATTTCCGAAAGTGGAAAAGTGGAAAAGTACAAAGAATTCATTAATAAAAGATTATTTTATTTAGTATAAAGTTCCGGAATTGTTATGTTTCTTTATAAAGGAGGGAACGTATTTTCTTCTTCGAGTCAGGGGGAAGAATATAATAATATCCTTAGCATGAAGACTTAGACATATACTGACGAGACATGCTTTGGATTGAGATAATAATCAACTTCATTTCTCTTTTCTCTTTAGTATAAGGAACATTCTGTTCTTTATAATATGTATCTATCCTAAGTAGGGAATATCTGAGTTTTCCCTTAAACTCTAACAACAATTGTGGATCTATTGCTTATTATTACAAACTCTAACGTTAAAAAGCTTTAAAATGTTGATTGTTCTTTAACGGATTTCACTCTGTATGTCTTCATCAAAGGTGAATGTATACAATAGATACAAATACAAATACAAATACATATACAAATACAAATACATATACAAATACATACACACATGTCTCTGCAAATCCTTCCATATATATATATTCATTTTCTTACCTTTTCTTGTAAAAGTGTACTTAAACACTTGAATGTTCTTAGCGAAAAAAAAAATAGAAAGAAAAAAACATACAAACACTTGAAAATGGGTTGAGCCTATAAAGAAAACAGAAAAGGGCTTAAGATTTTTAAAATGTAAATTTAAAAGGAAGTTTAAGATTGTTGGCTGATGTTATTGCCGGTATTGGTATTGGTGTTGGTGCTGGTATTTTATTGTATTGTGTGTGCTGTGTTTTTTCCTGTCTACTCGCCAAAGGCTTTTTACTACTTGAGGTACTTTTTAGTTTTCAGCTAACTGGGTATTTATCGCTTAATATGTCTCACACGTTCCAATTACAAGCACAAAATAATGGCGTGCGAAAGGGCCACTTAAGCGTACAGCGGAAGTGATTGAAAGGAATGTTTGTTGTTGTTGTTGTTGTTGCTGCTGTTGTATATATGTTTTTAACATATTTACATGTATGTGATATCCTTTCAAACATTCACCCAATAACAACATATACACACACACACACACACACACACACAGACACATACACACATACATATTATATGTATAAGCGACAAAGGACAAGCAGATATTTGTTCTTTCTAGCTTTTACACTCGACTCTCAAGGGTCCTTTTTGCTGCCTTGTACTTGAAGTTTTTTTATTTTTATTTTTTTTTTATTTATTTTGTTGTTATTTTGCTTTCTAAGAGGAGAGAAAAAAGCAGAAAGAAGTGTACTTATTTTTCATATGGCAATAACGCCAATTTTTCATAAAGAGAAAAAGAGAAAGAGTGAATTAGTTTATTCAGATATGCGACGAATACATATTATGTAACGTGTAGATGTATACGTTTCTGTTTAGGGTATGCTCTCTAAAGTGTTAAACTATGTTAACTACGTATCCTGGGTGCTCGGACTGTAGAAAGATAAAACACACAGGTGTATGAGACATTCAGTTACTTCATATATAAAAACATACATATATACATACATACATAAATGCATACATACATGCATACATATTTAAATGTACCAACATGTATAAATGATTACTTATTATACGGTGCGATGGTGTGTAGAAATAGCGGGTAATGGTTTAATAGTTTTAAACATTTTTACTACATACTTGCAACTTTTTCTTTTATATCATCATCATCATTGTTTTACGAAGTTTAAGTATGGGTTGAGTGGGTTGATTTTCGCATAATACTCGACAAATGTTTTCAATTAACAGCTCATGCATTTTTTATTAAATTCAAATTCACGCAATGAATATTGAATGCGGAACGTGTGCAGGAAAATTGCACTTTTTTTTTTCTATAACCATCACTAGAAAATGTTATTACATTAGATTTGTCTTTCTGTTCGTAACAGTGAGAACATATTTTCCTTAGAAACACTATATACATATAAAGATATATTTAAACAGCGCTAAGATCTTAAATTGATAACAACCTGTCTCTTGTCATTTTCACATGACTCTCTGTCTGCTTTCTATCGACTTTTTGAAACGTATACATTGTAACGATCATTATATTTCCTATTCGGAAATATTAATGAGTTGTCTAACTATGGTTCTGGATCGGCTTGTCGGATCTAAAAGTTCTGTCTATCTCTTACCTATCCCATTCAAAGTTAAAAGACAGCTTTTAGTCAATATTCAAGTATAATTTGTATTCGCACATTTTTAAATTAAAATACAATTCAAGTCTTCCATATCATATGTGCTCCGGTTCGTGTCAGAGAATCTAGTCAAAGTAAAACAGTAGTCGGCCCCTCAAGACTCTCACAAAATTTTCTAAGCACGACCATTCGTGTCGCTAGTCAGAAACCAAAAGAGAGGAAGATATCTTTCTTACCTGCCATCTTGGTTTTCTTCTTTGGCGTTGCCACACTCTTAACTCTTTTCAGTAGAGTTTCCCCTTAGCAATATTTGGCTTAATACTGTAAGTTACTGCCGACGGCAGTACCTACAACAATCCTTATCTTATGATTTACCGCTTAAGGCAATAGATCAAATAACTCTTAAAGAACATAGGGAGGGACAGTCCTTACAACATATTTTTAATAGAGAGCGTGCAGATCTAGTTCATAAATAGCCGTGACCCATTTGTAATAGGACGAATGATTTAGCTTTCTACTGATAAGATAAGATATTAAATGATATTATTAATATTATTAATGTCTGCATAGCATTAAGGTAAATTTATAAAATATCCTGAAATATATTTTATATATCCTCAACTTTACCTGAGTTGTCAAGAAGGACCGCTAGCAAGTCAATACACCTGAGTTCAAACCCCATTGCTGTAAAGTTGGTAAATATATAAAAAAAAAGGCTTATATGGTCTAAATTACCTCTTGCCTAAGCTACCTCGCGTTTAAGTTAGCTCGTGCCTAAGTTACCGCATGCCTAAGTTAGCTCACGCGTAAATAACCTCGTGCCTAGGTTACTTCTTCTCTAAGTTATCTCGTGTCTAGATTACTTGTGTCCAAGTTATCTCGTGCCTTAATTACGTCTTGCCTAAGCTACCTCGTGCCTAAGTTACCTCGTGCCTAAGTTATCTAGTGCCTAAGTTACCTCGCGCCTAAGTTCCCTCGTTCCTAACTTACCGCATGCCTAAGTGACCTCGCGCGTAAGTTACCTCGTGACTAGGTTAGCTTGAGCCTAAGTTACCTCGCTGCTAAGTTATCTCGTGCCTAAGTTAATTCGTACCTATGTTACCCTGTCCTTAGTTAGCTTAGTTAGTGTCTCATGCCTGTAAATAAATTTATGGAGCATATGAAGATCAAAATAAAAATGAATAAATAAAATCTACTTTATATATAGACTTGAGATGGTGGGTATCAAAAGTTCACCGCCCGACGATCAAAGAGTTTTCTTGCTTTTTTTTGTTGCAACATTAACACAGTCTTTCTAGTAGTCGTATATATATGTACATAGAGATATATATGTACATAATACTCATGTAGTTATAGATATAGAATATTTCGAGTCTCTGAAAAGAGTGTTTTCGACAAGTTGAATAACTTTGTTTAGATTGCTTCTGTGCTCATTACTAGTTTGGAATATTTATCCCTACTGAACTTTTTTTTAGTTTTTCTAAACAGCTTCCTATTATAGCTTATTATAAATTTAATCGGGAAAAGAAAAAAAAAGGATTTTTTTTTATGATTTTAAAATTAATGTTATTCATGTTAAGGAAGTATAATTGAGCTCTTTGCAGATTAGATAAACTTTCATATGTAACATAGTCCTTGTCAGTGATTTTTCAGTTGTAACGTAACACATCGCAGTTTTGCTTTTATCCTCTCCTCTCTCTCTCGATTGCTAAATTTGGTTTTGTTTTTTGCTTAAAAGGGTTATATGAGTTTAAAAATAAAAAAAAAAAATAATATTAATTCTTTTTTAAACAGTATAATGTATTTAGAGAATTTTCCGAAAATTTCAAGTCAATCGAATTAAAAGTCTAGGAGAGATAGCTTTTGGAAATTGTGGATTCTGAAATCTTCAAATTTCAAACAAACTGTGGCCAAGCTTTGCTTGTTTCTGCCGATCAAGTGATGCGCTTCCATCCCGTGTATATGAATCTTGCAGACGTGCACCTATTTTCAGGTGTACAGGCTTTTTAATTTAAGTCATACATTAATTGAGCTTGGCTCGAATCGTAATTGTAAATGAGCCTTGTATATATAAATACATAAATAAATGTTTTGACGTAAGAGAGAAAGTGATCAATAAGCATACTAGATTGTTGCGGAACAATTAAAATGAGTCGACAAGCAATTTTGTCGGCAGCAGAGACCATTCCTTAAACACATAAGTATTATCGTACAGAGTTAATTAAGTCATCATGAGTTCTTTCAAAAGAGGATGAGTTAGGATAGGCGGTTAGTATTATGAAAGCTTGGTTCTACAAAGAAGTTTAGAAGAAATGTGTAGAGAAACTATACCCCATCCTGGCCACAGATAGATCAGTTCTAAGCAAACTATCTTCGTGGTGACGAAGCGGAAGAATTGGAAATATTTTTTTTAGCCAAGCTTCGCTTATTCCAAAAATGTCAAATGCACTACACTTTTAAATGATTTACATGACTCCCTGTTTATTGCACACGTCATGACATATTTAAGTGCAGACAAAAAATGTTAGTTACCGTCCTCCGGGCTTTGCAACAATCCCCATAAGGAGGGCTCCGCAACTCCCGGAGTACCAGATCAAACACTTTTGGTACAAATCATTGTTTCCCTCTGGTCGGGGGGTTAATTCAACTCATTTACCAACAACCAGCCACGATACTCGCCGAAGGGACCCGAAGGCTTTTTTAAAGTTTGTTAATGCTGCCAACATAGTACAATAAGCTTCCGCATTCGGGCAACTGATCCCCGTCGACTTACTGATTCACTTTAGCACATTTGTACTGCACGGATGTGAACAACACACTACCTAATTTTTTTGTTCATTATGTAGTTGGAAAGACATCGACACATTCAGCAAACGTTTCTTGTGCTCCCAGTTCAACTACTACCTCAATCAGTCATAGATACACTGGTAGTCTCAGTAGTATTATGACCTAAATAGCAGAGAACTATAGAGAAGAGAATACATCTAAAATAGATGCAATTCTCATTAATCTCATTTAGCCGCCATGGAAACCATGACGTTGATAGCTAGGACCTCGTAGAGGTAAAGATTCGGCCGTTTATGTTCTGGTGAGCTCCAGATACATAATTTCCCTAGCCGTCAAATGCCCTACACTTTTAAATGCTTACATGAGTACCATCGTTAGACATACACCTCATGGCACATTTAAGTGCAGACCAAAAACGTTAGTCATCGTCCTCCGGGCTTTGGAACAATCCCTACAAGGGGGCACCTTAACTCCCGGAGTAACAGAATAAACACCTTTGGGTACCGACTAATGTTTCCCTTTGGTCATAGGCCTAATCCAGCTCATTTACCAACAACAAACGCACTACAGCAAGAAATTTCCTAAGTTCTACCAAGTTTAATAAGTCTGCGAGCACAAATTTGCAATTTTAAGACTAAGATCGCCATACTTAACGCCATTACGAAAAAATTCGTTACTGGCTCAAGATTCAGATCTTATAATATATGACCATAAGATAAGATAATTACTACACAATTTCGAAGTAAGAATATCAGGTTGAGAAAATAATTTTTTTGTTTGTATTATATAGTGTCGTATAAAAAGCCTCCGCGGTTTTTTTTTGGACTAAATGGTGTTGATGCGGATATATCTGGCAGCACTCATCCGAACGTCTCAAACAGTTACTGAAAAAGTCGACAGACGGACGAACGGAAGGACGGGCTGACAGGTACTTCTAGGTGGATTCCGAATTTGATTCTGATTAAGAATATGTACACTCTGTGTGTACTTTATAAAGCATCTTTGTTAATGTTACACTTCACCCTCACTTTCGGTGGTGGGTATAAGAGTGTAAATATAAACCAAGTATAAATAACGCTTTTCCAAATTATGCGATAAGATAATGATTACGCAGGGATTATTTATAGATTCCTTATAATGCCTTCCTCATGTATCGCCTCGTACGATTGACTGTCGTCATATAAAAATTACTTTCACTTTCGTTTTAATTGGTAGACTAACTAAACTCACTGTAATATTGTTATTAAACTCTCAGTACTTTGCCAGTTGAGTTTTTCCGATGTTCGATTTAATTGTTACTGTTTATCACCTGTTTCCTTAGAAAATATAAGAATAGGAAAATAAATATTTTAAAACTACATATAAAGGTTAATTTTCAATGAATGAAATTTAATGATTGCATAAATCTCAACATTTTAAGAAAACTTTTTCTCTAACAAAAGTTTTGGTTGTTATTTTTAAATTTATTTTGTATACATCTTCTATTTATTTATTATGGTTACAGAGAGAGTGAGATAGAAAGAGAGAGAGAAAGAGAGAGAGAGAGAGAAAGGGAGAGAGAGAGAGAGAGAGAGAGAGAGAGAGAGAATGAGAGATAGAGAACAATCGTAGTTTTGTTTTCGCAAATGTTATGTACATTTCAAAATTAGAAAGTTACATATTAAAATAACAACATTCATATAAAGATTACACGTAAACACAGATGCATGCTTTCCGTATAATACGCACAAAGTGAGAAAGTAAAATAAAGTAAATCTCCGAAAAATGTCATATACAGCATTTGTATGGTGCGTGTGCGCATAGTTTTCTAAAAGTCACGTAATGGGTAACACATCTAACTAACAAACAATAACAACAACAATTGTAATTTTATGTATTTTATATAGAAAAACAAAAAAAAAGAAAAAGAAAAAAAATACAAATAAAACAAAGTTTTTCAGTTGTTTTTGCTTCAGTTATAATAAAACTTTGTTTTGCCACAAAATTAAAAGAGATTACTTTTTAGCACACTGTTCGACTGATATATATATATATAGACGTAAAATCGAAAGAGATAGAAATAGAAATAGACTTGGCTTTACGATTAGTTTCTTATTGCTCTTATTACATTTTTCTTCTCGTTCTTTCCGTCCGACAATAAAATGTGATCAGGTATTAAAAAATTGCATAATGAACTGGAAAAGTTTGAAAAAATCCTATTGAAAGCATTGTAGAGGAATTAAACGATTGTGACATCCTACACCGTTCTAAGACGGTAAAAGAATACTTGTCGTAAATAAAAGTGAAATTGAACCGATTTTTGGTTAAATATATGAAAATCGTTAACAATTTTTGTTTCATATTCACACTAGAGAATGTGTGTTATTTTAAAGATACCCCGTAAAAAGTTCAAATGATAAAAATGAAAACCATATTTCGAGGGAAACGCTTTTGAAGTTTTGGAATACGTCGCCCAGGTGTTTATTTTTTATAATAAATTTTTTATTTTTATTCTTCATTAATCCGTGATCTGGAGATAGGAAAACTATTCTTGTAAATTCAAATCTTCTTCGTTCTATCCTTTCCGTAAAGATTTTATGCTCGAAGGTGGGCCCCTTTTGCTGCATCTGTCGAAGGCAGAAGCGCACGTTTTATTCTTTTTGTTCTGCGAACTGACGAACCAAAAGATACGAAAATATATAATTCAATGGGTAGATTCTAATACCGAACACTTTAATAATTATAATAATAATTAGTAGGTTCTCAGGCTTCTTGAAAGTTTTTAAATTTCTCCTAACTTTATATTTATCTACTCAATGGTTGCCTCAACAAGGCTACACGAGACTATAATTGTCCAAAAGACATTTATCTGGCTAAAGCAAGCATTTTGGAGCATTTGAAGAAGGCCCGAAATCTTAACGCTAAAGTTTGTTGCGGGTAGTGCCTTATTTCGCCTATTCTAGAATATTGAAAGTACCTGTTAAGACAATAAAAGAAGATTTTTTTTTAAAATATATAGTAATGCCTTTACGCGCTTACTTTTAGTATTCCTTCTGAAAGGCTTAACTTTTTATAAATATGCTAAGCGAAGCTATTTTAACTACTTAACCTATAAGACGCTAAGCGAGTCTAAACTCATATATTTTTTCCTATAAAACCTTAAGAGGGGCTTGTTTCCTTACATATTACCGATAAGGCGCTAAGCGAGGCTATACGTACGTACTTCCTATAACGTTAAGCGAGCCTTGTTTACCTACATATAAGATGCTAAGCGAGACTTTTTTGCCTATGTATTACCTATAAGACGCTAAGCAAAAGTATGCCTACATATTTCCTATAATATGCTAAACGAGACTTGTTTCTCTACATATTTCCTATAAGACGTTAAGCGAGACTTGTTTACCTACTACATATTACTTATAAGGCGGGAAGCGAGGCTATACATACGTACTTCCTATAAGATGTTAAGCGAGCCTTGTTTACGTACGTACTTCCTACAAAATTCTAAGCGAGACTTGTTTGTCTTTGTATTATCTGTAAGACGCTAAGCGAGACTATACCCCCGTATTTCTTGTAAGACGTTAAGCGAGACTTGTTTATTAATAAATTACGTATACGACGCTAAGCGCGGCTATACCAACGGATATGAAACGCTAGACGACACTTATTTGTCTATGTATTATCTATAAGATCATGGACGCCTGGATGGATGTGACTAAACCCATTGGGGCTGTAAAAACTTTACTGTAAAACTTTACCGTATTAATGAAAACCTTTGCCGCTCTCACTGTAACCACTCTATCTGTAAACCTGTCTTTCTTATTCAATTTAATACAATTTACTTTTACTTTTATTTTATGTTTTCATTTATTTTTGTTTTTTTGTAAGATGGTATTTTATTCGATTAATCAAATCTACACATCGATATAAGTCGTGAATTCTACTTATTCGGACAATAGTGAAAAAGAATTTTATTATATCAATAAACGAAATAAACTTAGGAAGACGTTTTTAGTACAATCCCCTTAATATTTGTTGCTTATTTCCATAGTTCCAAAGTTGTATATATCTTTTTTCTTATACCCTACAACACTGTTATATTAAGGGTATATTGAGTTTTGGTCGGATGTACGCGACGCTCGGAAGGACTTGTGTTAGAGTCATCTTTTTTTATATGGACCGATATAAAACCATTTTCTGAATCGATTTCAACTCGTCTATCTGGCTGATTGTATTTCTGACTTACACATTGAAGTCGTACAACGTACAGGGTTCTTGTCCATCTATATGTCTCATGTCCCATGTATTTTTTTGTTCATCCTCCAAGTCACAGTTTCTAAGATATTCTCAGCAAGTTTGATAATCTGATGTGTTTTGGCCCAACGACAAACGCTATTGAAAATGCAAATGATCGGACTATTTTTACGATTACTCCTCATGTAACGTCACATATCCAAAAAATCTCTATATGAGAAAAATTGTAATTTTTACATATTTCTCGACAAAAATTGATGGAAATTAGTATTTCGACATTTTTTAATTATTTGTATGGCAAAGAGGTCTAATTTTTAACATTTTATGTTGCAAATGTGTAATTGCGCATCAAAAAAATAAATGGGATCGAATTTGGATCATATAGGTCTACTTTTCGGATCATACAAAAGTGCTCATGAGAGATAAGTAAGCCTTTGCATGACCAAATTTGGACCACGTAGGTGTGTGTTTGGAGCTAAACGCCGTACAAAAGTTCTCAAGAAAGGCAAGTAAGTCTGACAGAAAGGTAACCACGTAGATTTATGTTTCGGGCTAAACCCCGTACGAAAGTTCGCAAGTGAGACAAATAAGTCTTTGTATAACAAAAAGCGAACCAACTTTGAACCGGGTAAAAATTGGTCTACATTAATAATTTGACATAAAAATTAATTGTGGAAAATTTGGGACAAGTGAGTCTATTGATAGGATCTTACTACATATAGGCTTTGTCACGAAAATAAAGTCTTTGCAATTCCAGAGAGGAGGAGGGATTGGAAGAGGGACAGAAAAGAAGAGGGGGAGAGGGAGAAAGAAAGGGAGGCGGAGAGGGAGGCAGAAAGTGAAAGGGAGAGGGAGATATAAAGAGCGGAGGAAAGGGTTTTCCGAGAGAGAGAAAAGATGGGAGAAAGAGAGATATGACCGGGGAGAGGTGATGGAGAAGTAGGGCGAGAGGGATAGTGGGAGAGAAAGACAGAGGGAGAGAGAAAGAGAGAAAGAGAAAAAGTATGGGGAAGAGAAAAAAGAGGAAGAGAAAAAGAGGGTAAAGGGTGAGAGAAATGGCGGTAAAAGGGAGAGGCAGAGAGAGAGAGTGAGAAAAAGTGTGTCGGAGAGGGGGAGAGGGAGAGAGATATGCGTTGGACTATTATGAACATTTTATCGTTACATTTTCGCTCCCAAACGTATCCAGACGAAAACAAATTTTGAAAGTTTTATTTTGAGTGAACAATTTCAACAACAAATAAATTTTTTCCAAACTTATATTTCTTCAAAACTGTTCGTTCTTTTGTCATACATTTTAATCAATTTTCTTCAAGAATCTTAAAACTTTTTTTGATATCTGCAGGTTATGCTTGCTTTTTTGTATATTATTTCATCATATTGTTGGTGTTCGTAGGGAATTTGAAAAATATTCGCTGCTATTACTACTGTTACTGTAAAAATAGCAATAACCCGCTTTTACTCCAAGTGTTGTTTGCATTAGTTCGTTATGTGCCCTTTTGCGTAGTGTACGTTCAATGCATGGTTTTGGCTGAAAATTTGTTGTCGTGAGTGTTGGCATTGCTGCCATTGTTCGGTCATTCGTATCTATATCATTAAACTGGATAATATCCTTCGACTAGCAGAAGTGTAAACAAGTTTAATGTGCATGATATAAATATCTATCGGTGTTTACGTAAGTACAGGTCCTTTAACTTTATGTGTACACATATATGTGTGTAGACAAAAAGGAAAGCAGGTGCGCTGCTACACCGGTTGCAAGTCTTTGGATGGAGGAGTGATTGTTTGTGCGTTCGCGTGTTTGTGATTTCTGCATGTTCCACTTGTTAATCTCGCATCTTAGTTTGCTTCTACCAGAATTATTCATTGTCTGCTTTTCAAATCTGTCCGTTTCTTTTCTTTTTTTCTTTCGCTTCATGACAGACTAAGCAGATTCAGCAAAGTTCACTGCAGTCACCTTTGCTTTTAATCGCTTACATCAACTTAACAATATATGTGGTGTTCGTGCATACTTAGATGTTTGTATTGATGTTCGGGGTTTGTTTGTAGCACCTTAACTTGGCTCATTTATCTTATGGCACAATGACAAACTCTCGAATGATTATTTTATTTGTTTCACTCATTTTTTTTTTCGTAGCTAGTTTGCTTTTCCATAAGAGAGCAGATATTTTTCTTGATGTTTTTCTCCTTTGTTTTGGTTCCTCCTTTTTTTTTCGTTTTTTATATGTGACCGTACAGGAAAAATTGCGAAAATTTTGGCATTTGCTATTGATTCAATTTTTTGTAGATATTTTTTCCAGTTTTCTGATTTATGAAGGATTAAACATGCAAAATAAATGAGATTTCCTTCTTTAGCTTTAGATTTGTAAACATTGTCATATATCACTGATGATTATGCATTGAAGCATTTAAGAATTTAAGCGTTTTCCTAGTCTCGAATTTTTTCTCATGCAAAAAAAAAAAAATTTAACTTTTAAATTTTTAAAATTTAAATATTTAGCAAAACACTTTTTGTTGTATTTTATTGTGCTTAGAGCAAAATAAAAACGTTTGTATTCATATTTCAAAACATTCAATTTAAAGTCTCAACGGGCCGTTGGAAAACAAAGTTTAATTAAAAAAAAAACACAAAATAATTTTCAAATTTTTTTTTAGATATGAAACCAAACTCTAATTAGTAGAATTTACGAATATTCTTTACGTTTCATTAAAGGTAACAAAATTATTTTCAGTTGGTAGTTAAAACTCAGCGCTTGAACTTTCTCAAAAGGTGCGGTTCAGAGAGTGTAAAATTTATTTCTAAGTATCGCCTATGGCCGAATATCCATCCTTTTCTTGAAAAAATTCGAAGAACCTAAGTTTTGATAGATAGGCGTGGTAGTTTATCATATTCATTCAAAAAAGTTCCAAAATAGTGCTATTTTAACTATATTTAAAATAAATCCTTCCAAGACTTTGGTTAACACGATTCTTTTAGTCGCTTAAGAGACCTCGGTTAACAATTTTGGTTTGTGACTTTGCTAGTTATATTTAAATGTAACTTTACATCCTTTGTACTGCAGACGTGGCCTGTGACCGATTTTCCCTTTTCCAAAAGCAAACTTTTAATGTTTTATCCAAATTTCATTCAGATATCTTATGTAGAAATGATTATCGCAGACATTGTACAGATAAGCGAAGAGACAGGTGGACAGATGGACAAACGAATGCGTATAGGGGCATTCCGAATTGGATGTTGGTCAAGAATCTATACATTTAATATAGCGTCTTTGAAGCTCTTTTCTTAAAAAATTACGAAGAGTTTTACAAAAAATTAAATGGCTATACTGAGTGGGCCTGGTCCATTCAATTTTCGTACTGATACTAAAGGAAAACTAGCTCAATAAATGTAGAAATATTTATTGATCGGGTTTGTGAGTAATAAGCAAAAAAACCCAACTTTTTTCTCTTAAAAGCGGCAGTGTTTTCAGCTTAGGTTGCACTGCTGGCGTGTCCTTTGATTGATTTGACCCATTATCCATATCAAGAATTTCCATTGTTTCTGGTAAACTTGAAGCGAATATTTGCGAATATTTGTGTTTACAATAGACATTACGCAAACGGATGCATGGACATGCTTAAATCGATTCTAAATTTGCTGCTGATCAAGTATATATACATATATACTTTGCGGGGCCTCTAAAGCTTCCTTTTAAGTGTTACGAACAAAATGACTAAATGAATATATCCCCATCCTTCGATAGTGAGTATAAAAACAAAAACTAGAAGCACAACTGGTCTACCTCAGATAGTTTACATTTGACCCTAAATTACAAGGTTTTTTAATTCCTTTTTGCATTTATATTAAAACATAAAATAATTTAATTAATAAATTTAATTTAGATTCGAAGCCTAGAATGTAAAAAATTCAGAAAATTTCGAATTTAAAGTGATCTTTTTAGATAAAACACCTAAGCTTAGGCATTAAAAAATTTTATATTTTGATGCAAAAAATAGGCAAAGAAGTTTTATCATTAGCTTAGACACAAACCAAACATAGCATTTGTCATGTGTAAATTCTGTTCAATTAATTTGGAATAAAAAATCGAATAATTTTTATAATTATTTTCTTTTTAATTTACCTGATAATTTCTTTATAATTTAATGTTTTTTTTTTATTTAAAAAACAGCTTTTAATAATTATCTCTAAAACAATTAATTTTATGCGTTGCATGACAAAGCAAAAATGTAAACCATAAAAATAAAGGCAACAAATATTATGAATGTTTAATGTAAATCTCAACTTACCGGAAATAGATTATATGCAACTAACAATAAGACATGCGACAACCAACCGGATGTTCATAGCACATCAATAGATAGAAAAGGTAGACCGATTTATAATTGAGCGAATGAGCGAATATGAACGAACTGAATGAAGACGAGAAAAATTGTATGGAATGGTTGTGTGTGGATGGGTTGGATGGCTGGCTGCTTGGCTGACTGGCTGGCTGGCTGGCAATGTGTGATAGACTAAATGTAGTGTTTAAATGATGGCATTTGTGTTAATGTTGTGACGGCAAAATGAACAAAATGCGGAAACGGAAGTAACGCCATTGAACGCACATATTTAAATAACATACAGTGTGTGTCATATATATATATACACATATATATATATATATATATATATTTATATTTACGAATGCATACATTAGGCTCTGTACAATTTGATGAAATTTATGCGAAAAATGCAAACTTTTATAGATATTTATGTATGTAATTTCTATAAATGCGTGTGTATGTGTGTGTGTGTTAGTGTGTGTACAGTGGCAGTAATTGTTTAACCACACACGCTTACTCGCACACACACACACGCACACACACACATCTTTATATACATCTGCATGTACGCTCTAAAATGATAACAACTGTTATATAATATTGAGCAAGCATATGAGCACACTACCACTCTGCGCAACTATATATGTGTCTTTATATAGTGTTACTGGTTGGTTATGGCAAAGCAATGCTTGCAGTACAAGGACACAAAAGCAACAATTGAAAATTTTCAATTAAAAGTCTTTATTAAAATGATTCGCTTCCATGGAAGCGGTTTAAGCGGTTAAATGTTAACGTTACCTCCCAAACGCTTGCTGTCTGCTATGATCAAACTGTGGATAGACTTTGATTCAGAAAAACAAAACCACAAACAACAGTTCGTTTAGCATTTTGCTGTGCAAAATATTAATGGTTTATATTGCAACAATTTTAACAGAATTTTTTTAATTAAATTCAATAACAATGTATTTGTATTAATTTGCATATACAGTATAAAAATGGTTTGAATTTAAATGAAAATGCTTCTGGTTAAATTTACAAAAGAAATAAACTTTTATTTTTGCTTTTCCTTTCGTTAGAAAGAGAATAAAGGAGAAGATTATAGCAAAAAAAAGAAAAAAAAGAAACCCGTAGATCCTTTTAGTTTTTAGTTTTTGTTCGAAAACAAAAGATTTTAGTTGAAAAAGATATCATAACAAAGTACAATAAGTTGTCTAAAAAGTATTAAGTTTTTGTGTGGAAAAATTCTGAAAATCAAATATAGCTTTTAGAAAAATCCATAAATGCTTGATCTTCTTGATAACAACAAACTCTGATCGCTGTTAATTTTTCTGTGTTTTCTGTTTAATGATGTCCATAGTTAGTACTTTTAGAGTACCTTTCCATAAATTTTGAAAGAAAGGCTTGAAATTTTAAGATATACAATCATTTAATTTTAATAAGCGCGAAATATGGCAGAATAATGCAATCTTCGCTAGAGATTCTAGACCCCAGTCTTCCATTATTTCTTAACATCAGAAATGCGATCTTTATTCATAAGCTTATTTTTACTGGTACACCAAAATATCTGTAAGAGAAGATCCAGATCGTCACATCCAGACCGTCAGGTCCAGATCGTACGATGAATCTGACTCTTTCGGATCAGAAGTATTTGAAATTTTCAGGATTATTTTTTGTTAATGCTGTAAAGTTATGAAATGCGCTACCATCTAATATCAAGGCTATTTGTCAAGGCGTGTAAGTTCAGAAGAGCATTCAGGATTTGCTGTAATTCCCAAATATGGTTAATAATTATGTATTCTTTGTTTAACATTATAATTCGTATAGGCAAGCCGTACCGCGACCTCAAAGATTTATTGCAATCGCCCTTGCCCCTAGCTTCCCTGCTTTAGGATTTTAATAAATTTCGCCAACGTCCCAGGTTCGGAGCACCATGCTATATTTGACGTTACAAAATATTCGCCGAATACCTAGTGCCTGATTCTGGAGATTGTTTCACTTATGAACAGAATATAATAAGACGTTTCTTCTGCCTTTCACAAAATCTGCAAGAAGCGATATTCGAGATACGTATGTTTTTCAGATAATGCCTCATGGAGTTACGACACCTATAGAAGCCCTTGGTCAGTCGTATATCATTCCTATGTAATCCCAGAAGCTTGTACACTATGTCGGGAGATTTGATAAATCTTTCTGCGCTACGCTTCCAGTGGTCATCTGGTTTTTCTGGCACCCATTGCGATACCTGTCTTTTAAAGTGGCTCTTTGGTAAGCTACAGAAAGTTTCCCGTCCTGTCATGGTTCCTCGAGACCCCTTGCTAGTTAAACAGTCGGTTCTTTCGTTACTTTCAACACCCGAATCCGTCCACGTAAGATGCACGTCGTTGTGTTTGCCAAATTCATTCAGAGTTTGAAGGGGCTCCAACATAAGTTTAAATGTTATCGTGTTCCCTTTCAGGACATTTAGAGCGACTTGGTTGTCATAGTGGATGCAGATAGTTTCCCTCTTGCAATGCCTTCTTAAACGTCCAGAGGCACAAGCAGAGACTGCGTAAACTTCTGTTTGGTATACGGGGGGGTGTATGACTTTTTGAAATCATGTATTACGTCAGCCATTTTCCAGTTTTGATTCATCGGAGTACCATTGTTTTTTGACTATGTTTAGGAATCATTTAATTTAAAAGTATTGTTTTCGTTACCAGGTTACCAGATTAATATATTGTTCGTCACGGATGAGACCTTACAGTCTTATTGGTATAGGCTTTTTAAACTTAATTAATATTAAAAATGTTGGATTAATAAAATTGAAAAAACTTAACAATACTTTACCTCACTTCTTTCACAGTTACTAGGTTTAAACGCCTCCACCAAAATGATCTTTGATCCTTTGATGTGCTGCCATCCATTTACCTTTTGAGATTTATGATTTATGACACTTATGACCAGTGAGCTCAATACTTTTTAGAGTTTTATTTATATATGTCCATCTAAATTACAAACGACCCATGAAATTACTCTAACATAAATTATTAGATCTTTATAATTGTGCGCTTGAGCATACGGATATTCGTAAATATATACGTACGTACGTACGCACGCATGACTTATAAAAGAGCCTTTAATATAAATTGAAAATACTTAAGTATATAAATAGCTTAGACGAATTGAATAGAAAGGGAAATGAATGTAAAGAAGTAATACAAAGCAAGTATTGTGAACAAAAAAGAAAAAGAAAAAGAAAAAAATTAATAAACAAATAAATAAATAGAAAACACTGCAAACGCCTTGGGATAGTTGGCATCGTTCTTGCAATGTACAGTTATTATTTGTTCTAAAAACATTTAGCGTAAATTATAGTGACTTATAAGCGGTTTGTAATTAATAACTTACTTTAGTTCATTTAGTTACATAGAGGTTCGCGAGACTTTTCTAAATAGCTATGAACATTGTTTGCTTTGGAAACACAATACTCTTAAATAGATTCAGATTTTCTAGCATAGAAATCTCTAGAAGATAGTTATGTCTTTAAATTTCTAAATTTATCTAAATTGTGTCATAATTGTCGAAGATCTTGTAAGAGATTTTCTTCTTGATGTTACTTAGAAAACGATAAAGTTAGTCTATCATCTTTTTTTGAGTTAACAGTTCTTAAAAACCAGATTGTGTAGAAAATAATATATAAATAAAAGATAAATTTATTTATACAAAAAAAAAAAAAGTCCTTAAGGAAATTGCGTACACGTATTCATGTCGATTTTTCTATACATATATATATATATATGTGCATGTGCACATATATGTACATGTATATGTATATATATACATGTATATATATATATCCACTTATAGATACTTTCAATACAAGTAAATATACTCACACAAATACATCCCTTTAGGGTAGCTTAATCTCAGTATTATGCATCAATCATAGGTAGAAGAATAATTTAGTGAAGGAAACAGTAGGTAACAGTCGAATCATAGAGACCAGTTTTGTTTAAGCAGCTAAAATATTACGATACTCTAAGAAGAAAAAGAAAAAAAAAACAAACTGCCTTTTAGTTTGAATCTCATATGTAGATATTAAGTTAGGAAAACTACAAGAATATTAATTTCCTTTAGAGATTTTCATAGAAGCAGGAAGACAAACAAATTATTAAAATTAATACGATTTCTTGAACACATAGAGTATTATAATATTGAATATTATTATGTTGATATAAATATGGTAGAGAGTATCACAACATCTTAGGTTATATATATATATATATATATACGTTTGTTTTTTTCACATCTACGTGAATATTCATTCAGGCACAAGGTGTAGACGGATTTAAATATGTATTTATATGGTTGGCTGCATGTTAGCAGGTTAAAGCACTTGTTGAAAGCTTTACGAATATTTAAGTTAATATAAGTTTAAACGTCAAAGGAAATTGCTTCGACAAGTGTATACGTTGATATGGATAGAAGACAAGCAAAGGGATCTTTTTGTATACGCTATCGAAAATTATGAGTAAATTAGTTTTGTCATTCGATTTGTAGTACACAAGAATTTCCTTCAAGTAAGCGAGATTTTTCATATTTTTCTATAGCTTTAGAAGAATTATTAGCTATTAAGAAATTGTGGAAGAAGAAAATTGTACAACAAGCCACATATTTAAGCAATTAATTCTCATCTTAAATTTGCAAGTAGAAGTATATTCACATTTATACTTTTATAATAATTTATTATTATTTATTACTATTATTATAATTATTATTATACTCTAGACTAATGAAATTAATTCTTAGACTAGAGAAATGAGAGCACTAGCAGCACAGGTTATCGGCTTGTTGGTGTTTTTTTCATTTATTGGCTATGAAAATACTTTACGCCAATGAGATTTGCACCCACGTGTACTGACTTGTTAGAGGCGCTTCTTAACAATTCAGCCATAGTTGCGGTTTTATAATAATTTAACATTTAAATAAAAGGACTAAAATAAATTATCAAATATTTATTGATCGATAGTTTTCGACTTAATGTCGACATCCATTTGAATACATTACAAGTATCAAGATCCTATTGTGACCCCTTTCTCACTTTCTTCTTCTTCTTGTTACATTCAAAATAAAATTTATCAAATTATTAAGTTTGTGCTAAAACAGGGTTGTTAATATATGAAAATCATTTATTATATCCAAAAAATTCTAAGCATGCCTGTCAGTCTGCGTGCATAAGATATATGGCAAATATTTTCCTGATTCCAAAAACAAAGATATCGGCTTCAAATTTAGCGACACCACTGGACGTTCTTACACGCAGTCTGGTATTGGAAGTAAACTAAGATTACTTCTGTTTTTAAATACAAAAGAAATTGCGCTTTTTTGCCGATGATTACCCGTAAAATACTGTAGACACAATTGCAAATATGAGTACTTACTGGCCCACACGTTCCTATTTCCTATATGTTTTCAATAATATTAAGATGTATTTAGATCTATTTACGTCCAAAGGAATTATAGTAATCTATTGACTGTCAATGATCGTTTGGGGATATAGGGATATTCTTATTCGAAGTCACATCACAGCTGATTTCGAGTAAGACTCTACCGATTGGTACAGTCAACCTATTCGAGAGTTAGGTAAGGAGGAGGAAGAAGAAGAGGACTTCGTCTTCGCTTTTGTTTCGGTAACGGTCGCTAGCGATAGACGTGACGATTAACTTTTTATCCGCGCTTTCTACATATCCGTCCGTCGGTCTATTGATATCTCCGCTTATCTGTGTAATGTCTATGGTGAACATTGGCCCAAACATTGTTAGCTAGAATTAAGATAGTAGGTCGGTTGACAAAAACATTGAAAGATATTGGATGCATGTTGTTATTGCAAGGGGATCAAACCGATCAAGGGACATGTCTCTTTCGGTCTTTTGCTCAAAACTTATAAACTACAAAAATAAACGATATGATAAAAATTTTTACGTGTATTCTTCGAAAATGAAGGAAATCAGCCACGCCCGCCCGCTAGAGTGTCGAAATATAGCCTCTTTTCGAAATCTTTCTAAGATAAAGATAGTAAGTGCAAAAGATTCGATTAAAGCCGAATATAATTTCTTTATTTGTATTTTATTTATTTTATACGCGATTTATTAATAATCTCTTTGATAACAATATCGCAGAATGCGGAAAGTGTTATTCAATAAAAACGAATCAAAAAACAAATATGAAAAATTGCATGACTTAAAAAAAAGAAACACTGCATACACTTCAACTCTTCTGCTTGTTACGATGCGGAACAAATGAATGCAAATGAGTGATTGGCACACTTGTTATACTTGTTATACTGAGAGAAGGGTAGCAAGCACAGACGAACGTTTATCAGAAATTTTAAATAATTCATTTTTTTTTAAATAAATTACATTCTGCGCCTTGATTTCATTAGATTTTTTTTTTATTCTGATAATATGGATTTCAACGTAATTTTATTGAAATTACGATTTCTTTCATGATATGTTTTATAAGGCAAAATTATGGTTGTTTGCTTGACTTTAGTTCCACTTATGGAAATACCTGAGACAAATGATATCACTCTGATCGCAAATACACTATTCGACAAATGCCTGGTCACATACACTTACACATACGTATACATATGGTCACGTATCTATGTAGAATATTGGAAAAGTTTCACGGGACGCGAAAAAAGCAAAGATTTAGTACCAGCTAAGGTAGTGCAATCAGCACACTAGCACGCCTGCACATTTGCAGACGATACCGCCTTATTAATAATAACAAAGCAGCATGTTGTGTTCTTTGCCAATGGTACAATTCATAGTATAGTATACACAAGACTTCCGTGGCTAGGGCTGACTTGACGGGACAAAAAACGGTGACGGTACTGACAACGTATAGAAAGATTGCGCAGAGAGTTATGCCTAAAACCGGTGGATTCGAAATACTTTAGCAAGATGCAATTCGATACCTCGGTATCATGATCGACTACAGATTGTCATTTAAAGCGCGTCTTAGACATGTTGCCGAAAAAGCCGCAATTGCAGTAAAGGCACCAATGAGTATAGTGTCCAACCCACAAGGATCTAAACAAAGCAAGAGACTTTTAAGCGCTGGGGTGGTAAAACCAATAATCGTATATCGAAAGAGGCGTCTTAGCAATATATCACTTGTGCGCATTGAGAGTGATCGTAGAGTACCGGACTACTTCGGATGAATCGGCCATGGTCGCTGCAGTCATGATGCCAATTGATCTACTAGCTAAAGATGTCGCATACGCAGCGCTGGTGTAAAACGCGCAAGACGGCGTAAGAATGCCTGCAAGATTAATAAATGGCAAGAGAGATGAAGCGCTTTGGTGAAGAGCAGATGGACGCACAAATTTATTCCAAACATGTGTCAATAGTTAGGCGGACAATAGGCGGATGTGGACTACTACTTGGCACGACTTAGCGTTCATGGATGTTTCTGAGCGTACCTAGGCAGGTTTAAAATAAAGCAGGATCTCCTTTGTAATCTATGTAAGCGTACTGAAAACGCAGAGCATGTGTTCTTCGCTTATCAGAAATACCAAGACGAACGACAGAAAGTGCAAAAGGATATTGAAGAATTTCCTCTCCCCGACAGTTTTTTTGCACGACATGGAGAGATGGAAAGCGGTAACAGTCTCTGCAGCAAATATACTGAAAACACAAGGAACTGAGAAGCGACAGCATAGGTTGTATGAAAATGCTTAAACGGCAAGCTTCCCTGTAGGGAGACGGTAGTATAGGTGGTATAATAGGTGGTAGCATGGGTGGTATTATAGGTGGTAGTGTGGGTGGTAGAATAGGTGGTAGTATTAATGGTAGTATTGATGGTAGTATAGGTGGTAGGATAGGCAGTAGTATAGGTGCTATAATAAGTGGTAGCATAGGTGGTATTATAGGTGGTATTATAGGTGGTATTATAGGTGGTAGTATAGGTGGTAGTGTAGGTGGTAGTGTGGGTGGTAGAATAGGTAGTAGTATACGTGGTAGTATAAGTGGTAGGATAGGCAGTAGTATAGGAGGTAGTATAGGTGGTAGTATAGATGGTATAATAGGTGGTAGCATAGGTGACAGTATAGGCGGTAGTATAGGTGGTAGTATAGGTGGTTTTTAGCGGATTAAAGTTCTGTACTGCCCTAAATGTGCGGCTTTCGCTGCTATTGATTCAAAAGAAGAAAAACCAAAAAAAAACCCTTACACACTTGAACACACTTATATTTACACTTACACTATAAGCTATAATAGGGCTGTAAAAAGGGCGATAGGCCACAATTGTTTAATTAATTAATTAATTAATCGTTAATCGCTTAACAGACCTCTGTTAACAGTTTTGATTTGTGTCTTTGTATTTAGATATAACTTCACACCCTTAATATTAGTTTGCCGAAAAAGAAATCCATTATTTTTATATGAACTTCAGGACTTTATTTAACATGCTTCGGATTGTCCGATTTGGGTCAAATATGCACCGTTTTGTTGTATGATTTGTTGCCATTTTAAAGGTATCTTCAAAATGCCTCTCTCATAGAAGTCCTGGTCTCTATTTGCAAAAAACTCTAGTAGTCGATTTTCACAATCCTCCCTAGATTCCAATTTTTTATCAGTAAAGAAATTTTGCAATGCAAGAAAAAGATGATAATCGCTTGGTGCCAAGTCCGGACTGTATGGCGGATGCATTAAAACTTCCCAACCAAGCTCCCGAAGTTTCTGGCGAGTCACTGTAGATTTGTGTGGCCTAGCGTTGTCCTGGTGGAACACGACTCCTCTCCTGTTGGCCAATTCTGGCCGTTTCTGGTCAATCGCTATCTTCAAACGTTCCAGTTGTTGACAGTAGAGATCAGAATTTAGCGTTTGGCCATATGGAAGCAACTCATAATAAATAATTTCCTTCCAGTCCCACCAAATGCATAGCAAAACCTTCCTGGCCGTTAGTCCTGGTTTGACCACCGTTTGAGGTGCTTCACCGCTCTTTGACCACGATCGTTTTCGCACATGGTTATCGTATGTGATCCATTTCTCATCTCCAGTCACCATCCGTTTAAGAAATGGGTCTATCTCATTCTGTTTGGCCAAGGCTTCGCAGATGGAAATTCGATCCATCAGGTTTTTTTCTGTTAATTGGTGTGGCACCCAAACATCGAGCTTCTTTTTGAATCCAGCTTTGTGTAAATGGTTTAAAACTGTTTTATGGTCGATTTTTAGCTCCTGGGCGATGTTATGACGATGTTACGATGTAACATGCCGGTCAACTTCGATCATTTCTCCGATTTTATCGACATTTTCGACGACCGGCCTACCTGTGCGAGGTGCATCTTTAACATCAAAAATTCCTGAACGGAATCTACGAAACCAAAATTGCACATAATTGGCTGTTACAGTATCGGAACCATAAACACCATTCACAATTGTAGCCGCCTGGCTTGCATTTTCGCCTTTGTCAAAGAAAAACTGTAAAATGTACCGAATTTTCTCTTTGTTCAGTTCCATTTTTACCACGCTGTAACTCACAACTGAATGCACCAAACAAAAAACAACACAAGAATTTTTTTTACTGCGAAATGTCACCTTTCCAACGAGCATAAACCTGAAATTATTTGGTCGATACTTTACGAGAAATCTGCCAGTGTAGCCATCTACCGAAAAAATAATGGATTTCTTTTTCGCCAAACTAATATTTGTTAAGAAATTTATATCCCAAATGTCTGCATTGCTAAGACGACTGTTCTGTATATCTTCGTTTTCAAATTAGATTTTGTTGATCTGTCGTATGTGTTTTTAATACATCTGTGTAATCATGTTTATATGAGTTCTAGCTTCGTATCAATAAATAGTGATATTTACTAGATATGAGATAAGTGTATATTCACAATTCGGAAGGGTATTTATTAGTAAACCTGCATATGTGTGCAAACATCTATATATATATATGTATATTCATTCAAACATGCACTTGTCTGTGCCTGTGTATACATTTACAGTGAATAAATTGAATTTATTTGTGAAAAATTTATACTAAAAGGAAATTCAATTTATTTAACATTTAGTACACATGCTTCAAATTGACCCTAAACTGTATGAACATCTGTTCTTTAATATATATACCCATGCCATGGATATACCTTTCAATACATTTTATTCTTGTACATGCATATATACATACATATATTTATATACATATATATACATATATATATATTTTAAGAGAAGAGATAATTCTCTTTTATTGTTCTCATTTCAAGAGATGCTAACAAAGGTATTGTAACCTTTTACTTATCAATAAAATTTTATATCCACCAACGCAGAATGTTTGCTTTTAAAATATTTGTATATTCATACATTCAAGGATTTTGTGAATAAACCTTATATCCGTTAACTCGAAAACAAGTAGATATATTTTAAAGATGTATACGCATTTAAAGTCAGTATGAAAATAGGCCAAATAAATCGATTCATATGCGATCCCCATAGAATATCTTGTTTTTGCAAATTTTGTATAAGTATTTCAACGAATTATTTGAAAAACCACTTTAGAAATGGTAATGATTAACTTGTTCATGGCATTCTTTTGGTGATTCTCCTATATTGAACAATTGGATCGTTTTCATTACTCAGGTGATAAATTTGCAAAAATTCATGATCGGTCTCTGGTAAGGATAATGCAGAACACAGATAGATTGAATACATTTTTAACAACGTTCGTGTTTGAGCCAAGATACGTTAGTATATCGAATTTCGTCAAAATATCTCCAAAAGTTCGACTGAACATAATAACACGTGAACACAGTTGAACAGAGACGTACAGACAGACATATAAAAGCGATTAGAACAAAATTTACTTTCTCTCGTTTAGTTCGCTTAAATAAAATCTTAATTTAAAAAAAATTTTCTTTAATAAGTTTATTAAGTATGTTATATATATATGTTATATATATATATATGTTATATATATATATGTATATATATATATATATATATATATATATATGTATATATATATGTATATATATATAGATATAGATTATATCAAGTCCTACGTAATGCGAAGAAAATGAAATAAATAATTTACACGAAGTGAAACAAATTTAGAAATAATTTCATAACAAAGCGATTAAATTTCATCTAATTTCCTTGAAAAGTCTCTATAATTCCACCTAAAACTAACTTCCGCTTCCGCACTTATATGCACAAATTGAAGTTTTTTTTTTTTGTTCTACGGTGAAAGCAGTAATGTGAACATATGAGTAAAGACTTTTTCCCTTTTAGCTACAAAAAAAAAAAGAAAAAAAATAGTATTAAGGCGGCCAAGTATGTACAATTTTTCATAACAATTCCCATTTTAATTTCGTAAATTGAAGGAAGCCAAACTGTGTATATAGTGGGAGAAAACATTAAATTATTCCCGTAAAGTTAAAGTTTAAAGTTTCCCGTATGTTCACCAATATAAAAACAGACTTGTAAGCGAGGAAAAATTAAAATAAATAAAAAAATTTATTCTCATAAACGAATTAAAAAGTTTCTATTCTACTTTGCTATGTAATATAAAAATTTGTATCATCAAATCTTTTTTTCTGCAATTACGTCTTGCGCGAACGCAAAATACCGTATCCATTGAATTAGTAACTCCAGTTTATTGGAATATAATTTTTTAACTCTTCTTTCTAGGTAGCTTAAAAGTAGCTAAAAATCAATTCGCATTACACAAAGCTGAAGCGTTGATATCCTTTTCATGTGATAAATTTCCAGAGCTTCTTATAGCGAAGTGAAGTGGAAGTGGCGTGCAAAATGAAAGATGTCTTCTTTGTATTTTTTTATAATTATTGTAAAATATAATAAACAGCTCATAATGTGTTTTGGAAGCAGATGGCGCTGGGTTATTCCTCAAGACAAATATCCATATGATTACTTTAGTATTGAAACTTAGATAGGTGAAATAAAACAGAGAGAGGTATAGAGAGAAACTGTGCGCGGAAAAGGGAAAGAATCTATGCTGCTATGCAAGAAGTGGTGAAAAAGAGAGAGAGAGAAAGAGAAATGGGGTGTGAAAATCGGAAATAAGTTTACAAGAAAGGAAGAACTAGAGAGAGAGAAAGAGAGATAGAGAGAGAAATAGGGAGTGAAAAAGGGAAAGAAGCGTAGGGAAAGAAGAAGAAATGGTGAAAGATCAAGTTGGAGAGATAAAAATAAGGAGTAAAAAAGAGAAAATAGTATAGAAAAATTAGGGAAAGCGAGAAGAGAGAAGGGAGAGAAAGAAACAGGGAATGAAAATATGAAAGTGGAATAGAGAAAAAAGAAGAAGTCTTGAGATAATAAAGGAGAGAGCAATGGAGATTGAAAATAGAAACGGAAGCGCGTAGAAAACGATGAATTAGGTGGACAGGGCGAGAGAGATTGAGAGAGAGAAAGAAATAGGTAGTGAAAACGAGTGGGCAACAGTGGAAGAAGAAGACGTGGTGAGAGAGAGGGAGAGAATCGGAGAGATGGGGGAAGGGAGAATTGGGGAATGAAAAAGAGAGAGAGAGAGAGAGAGAGAGAGTGAGAGTGACGGAGAGAGATCGTGCAAACGCAATTGTAGGAGAGAGTAGGAAGAAGAAGTGGACAGTCCAAGTGGGGGAGAGAAAAATGGGCAATGAAGAAGCGATAGAAACATATAGAAAGAAGAAGTGGTCAGAGAGAGAGAGAGAGGAGAAGACGGAGAAATTAAAAGAGAAATGAAAAAGATAAATAAGTTTGAAGAAAAAGAAGAATTATGGGGAGAGAAGAAGAGAAAGAGTAAAAGAGAGAGAGAGAGAGAGAAAGAGAGAGAAAGAGAAAGAGAGAGAAGTCGTGCAAATGCAAAAGTAGAATAGAAGAAGATGAAGTGCACAGACTAAGTGGTAGCGAGAAAAGTGGACATTTGAAAAAGGAAAGTAGCATAGAGAAGGAAGAAGTGGTGAGAGAGAGAGAGGCAGAGAAAGAAGAATTATGGGGAGAGAAATAGGTGCTGGAAACGGGAAAGTACAATAGAGTAAGAAGAAGAAGAAGTGGAGAGACTCAGTGTGGTAGAGACAAATGGATAGTGAAAAAGGAAAAGAAGCATAGAAGAAAAAGTACTTAGAAATAGAAAGAGAGTGAGGGAAGGAGAAAGAGAGAGAGGGAGGGAGAGAAAGATCGAGAGAGAAAAGGGGAGGGAGAGAAAGATCGAGCGAGAAAGGGGGAGGTAGAGAGAGACTGAGCGAGAGGATGGGAGAGAGAGACCGAGCGAGAAGGAGGGAAAGCGAGAGAGCGAGAGAGAGTGAGCGAGAGAGAGAGAGAGAGAGAAAGAAACAGGGAGTGAAAACGAGAAGGAAGAATAGAGAAAGAAGCAGAAATCGAGAACCAAAGAACCAAAGATAGAAAAAGACAAAGCGAAGAAAAATTAAGAAAATATATCTTAATGGCAAAGTCTACAAAGGGAAAAAATGCACCGCATCAATACATTTAGTCTTATAAACTAACAGTTTTGTAAATAAATTCCTATGTCAAAATATCTTTAAGAAAGATTGTGCGAAATATTTATGCATTTCGCATACCGTTCTGAATATTACGATAATAACATTGAGTACGGAACTGAGTTTTTATTCCAAAATTGGAGTTGTAATCTTTAATCGACTATGAATTGAGATTTTCATTATCCATTCCCTAACCGAATCCTTTTCCAATACTTCGTATGCCTTTTTTTTTTTATCTGGCTCGAGGCTCCACTTAATATATCTTTCCAGTAGTTTTATGCACGCAATGTACTAACATTTATATATAACAATGGTTTTAATTTAATATACAAAACACAAAATTATTACAATTCCCAATACAAATAACTCTAATGTAATATACGTTCACATATATATATATATTTCTGTGATTTATACACAAAGCAAATCCTCAGAGAAACAGAAAAGGAACAGAAAAAGAAAATGAGAGTAGTACTCCCCAAAAAATATGTGTATGCAACTAAATAACTAATAAACCGGATTTTAAAATAAATCAAGTTTCATGCATTCATGCATTTGCTTGTTATAGAAATCATTTTGAAAATTCCTGCCCTCGAAATAGGCTTTTTTCGTATTGTTGTTATTGTTGCTGTTGTTATTACATATTGTATGAGAATATGCACGCAAATGCATATAATATGTATATGGGTATGTGTGTATGTGTGTGTGTGTTTGTTTGCTTGTTTGTTTGTTGGTTTGTGTGTGTGCATGCCTAAGTGCATAGAACAAATGTGCAATTGTGTTTGTTTATATGAAATGTTTTAAAACTGACATAATGCAAATGAACATGTTTGCATAACAATACAATACAATACAAAACGAGAGTAGGAAGACGAACGAATCTGTACGCTATGCTTAGCCAGAAAAGTGCAAAAAAAAAAACAAAACAAAAATCAAGAAATAATTTTCATTGTATTTTGTGGAATTTAAGTGTTGTACATAAATGCACTCACTATACCAACAAAGAATGTATATCTTCCCTGCCGCGCGCGTGTACATATGAGTAATAGTTTATACTAAACAATGTAAGGGGGGGATTGCTTGCAATATGTATGTATAGGTATGTATGTATATTTGAATGTATGCATGGTATACCTTTCATATATAAACTAGGGGAAGAAGTAACGAAAATTGTAAAAATGTGAAATTAAATACCAAAGTAAATGCATTTTCTAAAATAAATTGCAGTTCTGGTCCTTTGCCACACTTTTGTTTACCAACTTCCGATGCAGCTGCTCATTCCACTAACAGCCATACATTATTACATTAGATATATTTATATAGGAATAACACACAAAGACAAATAAACGCCAAATCTAGCAGAGCTGTATAAAAAGGAAGGATGATGATGATGACGATGATGAGAATGACGATGACGGCGACGATGACGGCGACGATGATGGCGACAATAACATAAAATGTAGAGCGGGGCTCATAACCTTTTTCTTTGTTTTTTTTTATCTCTCTTTCATCATTATAACGCATTTATTCAGACAAAAAACTCCCGATGCTTAACCGTATTAAATAATATCTTAGAAATTTTATTTTGATCCTTTGTTACTTATACAATAAAGTTCAGAATAAATTATTTCAAAAATATAAGTTTCTGCTGCAAATGTGGGAGATTTTGTTATGTCAGGACGTTTGTTCGATTCCTCGAACTCTTATTTTATTACATTATAAAAGAATATAAGCTTCAAAAAGACTAAGTATATATCTAAAATTGTCGGATTTTTAAAAGGGTTAGCCCTCTTCACTGTACAGATACAGTCTCAAAGGGACTTATGTGTATACTTGTAAAATCGAAGGAAAATTCGCCTCGGACTCGATATTATTGGACTGGATTCTTTTTTTCTTTAGCGAAGAAGAGTAGACCCTAAAAGTCTATCATCATTGCTGGTCCTTAATTTTTTTTAGAATAAATTAGAAGAAGCTCGATTGCTTGCTTTGCCTTCTAATTTTAACGAGGCAGTGCGATAAGGTACGCAAATTGAGGGACATAACGTTGGGAAGGGTTCTCCGATAAAGCCCAGGCCCTGCAAGCCTATCGTAATTGCTGATTCTTAATTTTTTGTTAAAGAAATTAGAAGAATTCTAATGCTTGCTTTCCCTTCTAGTCTTAACGAGGCGATGGGATAAGCTACGCAAATTGAGGTCGTGTAAACTGAAGTAAAGTTCGGTAAGGGGTCTAGGCTTTACCGGATAAGCTTACACCCTAGAAAGTCTATCATCCTTGCTGGTCATTAATTTTTTTTTTGGGGTAAATTAGAAGAACTTCGAATGCTTGCTTTGTCTTGTACTTCTAGTGAGATAGTGCGATAGGTTACGTACACTGAAGTAATTTTACTGAAAATGAAGTTCGGTAAAGCGTCTAAGCTTTGTCGAACAAGCCTAGACCCTGAAAGTCCATCATCGTTGCTGGTGCTTAATTTTTTTTAGAATAAATTAGAGGAACTTCGATTGCTTGTTTTGCCTTCCACTTCTAACGAGGCTGTGCCATAAGTTATGCAAATTGAGGTCGTGTAAAGTGAAGTGACGTTTGGTAAGAGTTCTCCGATAAAGCCCAGACTCTGAAAGCCCATCATTATTGCTGATCCTTAATTTTTTTTTTAATAAATTCGAATAACTTCGAATGCTTGCTTTGTCTTCTAATTTTAACGAGGCGATGGGATAAGCTACGCAAATTGTGGTCATGTAAAATGAAGTAAAGCTCGGTAACGGGTCTAAGCTTTACCGGATAAGCTTACACTCTAGAAAGTCTATCATCATTGTTAGCCATTAATTTTTTTTCAGAATAAATTAGAAGGACTTAAAATGCTTGCTCTATTTTGTACTTTAACGGGGCAAACTGAGATTGAGCTATTGACAGAGAATTTCGAGAAGGAGGGATGAGGGATGTGCCCTTAATCGAAGATATTTCTCTAGTGTAATTTATTTTTCTTACGTTTCTTTTCTGATTACTTTGTTCGATCACACACCTTTCAAAAAATGTTCGACTACGTCTTTGTTGCGTTTTATACATTTGTAGGTACAAAATTCCGAATTCCAGCATTTTTGAGTTTATTTATGTGTTTGTTTTTGTTTGATATCTGTGTGTTAGTGCTTAGTTGGCTTTCTGCAGTAATTTCACCTTATAGAGCAGCTTGGGCAGAGCATGTTTGTCAGTTCTACGTATCTACGTATATGTATGTGTGTGAAGATATGTTCATGCAATTTTCGTTATTTCTATAACACTACATTACGCTACATTTGGTTTGGGTTACGGCATAAATTTGAATAAATGCCGGTCTTGGGATTTTTATGCAGTTAGTCGGTTTTATTTTTTTTTTATTTTTTATTTTTTACCGCATAACAAATACTTTGCTCGCGGTTTATTTCCGTTTTTCTAGCACAGTTTCCTTCCGTTCTCTCTTGATTTCTCTCTTAGTCTCGGCTTGAATTTACACATAAACCTATATATTCATCGTTTTTATTTTTTTATTTATACAGTAAAAATTATAATAAAAAAAAAGAAAAAAATAGAAAAACTATAACAAACAACTACAACAGTTGAGTTATAATAATAAAATATTGCATTAAATTTATTTTATGCATTGCATTGTTGTGCATTTTAGGAATTGTTTTTTCTCTTCGCAAGAAACAAAAGAAAAAGAATTTTTTTTTCCTATTTTCCATAAAGAATTTTTTTTTTTTTTTTTAACCAATAATTAAAAAAATGCATTTAAAATGATATACCAGCAACAACAAAAAAAAAAAGAAAAAAAAATTTACTTCTGTCTATACTCTGGAAATTTTCAAATTCATAAGCAATAAAAAGAGATTTTTGTAGATTGTGATGATGATGATGATATCACTTAGGCTCATGTGTGCACACTTAGTAGAGAAATCATTTTTCTATTATTAAAGAATGAGAAAATAGTACTTTTGTCTTATTTTTTTTTTTTTTTTTTTTTTTTTTTATGAAGAGGCAAAACCATTGTGAATTTTTAAAAAACCCGTTTTTTTTTTTTTTTTTTTTTTTTTTTTTTTTTTTTTTTTTTTGCCATATATAGAAGCATGCCTCAGGAGCACTTAACAGTTCCAAATGAATTCGATTACAGCTGCTTGTCTTTTTGGGTACAATTTATTAAAAATTGAAAATATGGAAATGCAGCTCCTAAGGATTTTTAGAAGCATTTTTGGCTTATTACTATGCTTCACAATTGAAAATAATTGAAAATAGATGAAACTAGCCGGCAAATTAAAATGAACTGATACAAGATATCACTTTATGCGGTAATGCGCCCAATCCTTCATATTTCTAGGTAATAGCTTATGTAAGAAATCATAAAGGAGGACTATTAGAGGATAAGTGTTTGAATTTCTTACAAATCATTGAAGAGAGTTTCGGTCTTTCGCTGTCAGAGCATTACACGTCTTCACTTGATCATACTTTTCCGTTGAATAGGTAGCTTATTAGCTAGCTTACTAGCTGGCTACTGGAATGGAATATAGTATCTAAGGAGTTCATCTAATCCTTTTTGCAATCTGGGCATCCTTTCGGCTCGATTATAATTTTTTTCTTACATAAATAATTTTTCGTTATCAGAAGGAGAGTCTATTTTCATAGGTTTCAGCAGAGAGTCGCCAATAGAGATTTGATCCGGAAAAAATTTTTTTTATCCAGTGTTTTTGAATAAGTTCGAATAATTTAATGAGTCTACGAAGAAGAATATATAGATCGTTGGCGAAGAAGAATATATAGATCGTTAAGCAGCTCTTATTGATCCTTTACTTTTAATAACCCTCAGCTTTTCCGGTCTCCTGAATATTGCTAAGAATTTTGTGAACATAGACATTTGCAGAGAGATATAAATTTATTAATATCATTATTATTATTGTTATTATTATCATTATTATTATTGTTATTATTATCATTATTATTATTATTATTATTATTATTATATCGTAGGCTAAGAAATTTCATTCTTAGATTAAAAAAGTGTATTGACCACTAGCAATATAGACTATCAAATCTACCGCAATGAGATTTGCACCCAAGTGTATTGACTTGGCAAAGGCGCTTTTTAATAACTCAGCTGCAGCAGTTGCAGCTGAAAAAATGAGTTAAATAAATAAATAAAGAAAGTAGTTTCCTTAGACCAATAACTGGATATGACAAAGAAACTTCCTAAGCGTAACCCTAATAATAATAAAAATATATTACAAAATAATATTAGAAAATAACAAGGAAACATTACAATAAAACAATGGCTTATCTTTTATATTCAGCACTTCTACCTTAAAAAAAGGTCGAAAAAACAAAATATTGATGCTCTATAATATTAAGTAGGCTTGGCAAGGTTTACTTCATTTTTATTTGCCACATTTTTTGCCAATAACTTAAGGTTTGCGACCAGGAAAGCGGTTATCGCAGACATTACACGGAAAATCGGCAGACAGATGGACTGTTGGAAGGAGGGATACGTCGAGGTGAATTCCGAATTTGATATTAATCAAGAATATATAATATTTTATGGGAGTCTGAAGACTCTTTTTTGATGCTACAAATGTTTTCAAAAAAAAAAACAAAAATTTAATTCTAATACTCCCACGCCCACCATATCGAGTGGGCGTGGCCGATTCCATTCCATTTTTCTATTGATACTATATAGCTTAGCTAGTCAATGAATGTAGAAATTTTTATAGATCTACTTACTATGATTTATGATTTATAAATCCCACCTTTTTTTTTTAAAAAGCAGATGTTTCCAATTTTTGTTAGGGGATGTGCCCCTCGACCAATTTGGTCTATTTTCAATACCAACTTGCGTGCTTGAACTTCTAATATTTATGTCAAAGTTGAAGCCAATCTCTTCCAGGGCCAGGGAAATGTTCACCACAGACGGACACACGGATAGATGGACATGCTTAAATTGATTCTAAATTTGATCAGGCATATATATACTTCGTAGGGTCAAAATGAATTATATATTAAAATGAATATATTATTAAATGGGTATAAAAAGGAGCTATAATAGTAATACAAATTACAAACTACTAATTGGCTCCCTTCCCAGCCACATAGAGATATTAAAAGAAGTGTTAAGAAAAAAAAGAGTTTAAGGAAATGTCCCAAGGAAGCAAGAAACTCAAAACAATAGCATTATGTTTGGCTACAGAGGGAATGGGCATTTTTTTAAGTAACGGTAACTGATTATAAGATCAACGAGATAAGACGACCGATGGAATATTCTGATTAGTTTCAAGTTATAGATAAGGATGGTTATCGCACTCATTAATGAAAAATGGGAAAAAAGTTTTAAACGAAATTTATTATTAGAATGAGAGAATAAGCGTAGATTGAGTGATAAGTAATTCCAGCATCGCCTAACTCGAACTATGAAAGATCGGTCATGGCAATCGCATTTTATTCTTGGAATGATAATCTACGGATTTGTGATGAAACGAATCTTTTTGTTGTCAAATGTTCTGCTTTCTCCATCTTTAGGGATGATTTCTAATCCAAGTATATACGAACACTTTTTATTTCACTTCAAAAAACAGGCTAGCTTTCACTTTTCCATAATGCATTACCTGCGTTTTTAGTAGTCCGCCCGTCTTACTACAACATTTGTGATGAAGTTAAATACAGACAAGTAAGAAAATTATATCTTGGCTGTACCGAATCTTTTATACCCCTCAACTTTATTTTCACAAAAGGGGAAAAACTAAATTTCAATAAGTAGACGAGGCAGCTTTTTTCTGTGTTTATGGAAAGCCGTGGAAATTTCTAAATTTTTAGTCCATAAGCGCTGAGCGAAACAGCCAGAAAACAGGCATGTTTTCAGCGTATTTTGTATTGTAGGCGCGGCCTGTGATCGATGATTTTCAATAGCAACTGCGAGGACCATTAATTTTCCTACTCGGAAATATTAATGTTGTCCAATTCTGATGCCTGGGTCCGCTCGTCGGATCCAGGAGTTCTCTCTTTCCTTCCCTAACTCCCATATGACAATTAAACCGCCGCTTTATTTAGTATTCAATATAATTTATTTTTTTATTCATCCGTTCTTATGGCCTCACCTCAGTGTCATATACCTTAGTCGTGAATACTCAAACAGATCGGCCCCTTTAGACCCTCAAAAAGATCGGATGTCTACGGATAACAATTACCTACGCACGACCAATCTACAGTATTTATGAACTTAGGGAGGGACAGCGTAGAATCGATTTAAGCATATCCATCTGTCCGTCTAAGTAATGGCTGCCGTAACTCTTCTCCTGACCGTAGCAGAAGCATCGGACATTCTTTCACTTATGTTGTGTAAGGACCAAAGTCGGGCTCACGTTTTGGTGCTTACACAACGTATAAGTGAAAGAACTTCCAATGTTTCCGCTATGGTCAGAAGAATGAGAGCAACAGACAACACCTAGACGGAAAGGCGGATAGATGGGCAGGCTTAAATCGATTCTACATTTGATGTTGATCGAGAATAGATATATTTTGTGTGTGATCTCTAAAGTTTCCTTCCGCGCATTACAAACTAAATAACGAAATGAATATACTCCTCACCTTAGGTGATGGGTATAAAAAAGGGAATTAAGTTTTGAAGCAGCTATAATTTTATACTTATTTCCTTTTTTATTTTTAATTATCTTTTACATTATATATGAGTAAGTAAGTAAGTAAGAACATATAGGAAGCAATGTAGCTTAATTAAAAAATATATACGTACAAAACATTAATGCACTCATAATTGTAAAGTAATTTAATTAACACAAGCTCACGAGTGAAAAGGTAAACAGTGTATGTATATATGTTTGTATATTAAAGCATTTGGGTAACTGGTTACATGCACACCATTTACACAGCTATATATAGATAGATACATATACATACATAAATAACTACATACATTTGTGCTCCTATCTTGAAGACACTTAACGCTCGCTCAAAAGGAGTAAGATATTTTTTCCAACTCTACCTACACGAAACGCAACATTAGTAGAATTTTTTAGGGGAATTTTAGAGGTAAACTTTATTATTTTTTTTATTTTTTTATTTTAAAAAGCGTGTGAATGTGAACTCACATACCGAGAAGACATTTATTTACCAAGCTTTTCGTTGAGTTGTGCGTGGCTTTTGGTTTGTATGCCTGAGTATTTTATATTTTATATCATTCATTTTCTAGACCTTTATATGCTTTTAATGTAATTTATTATTCAGTTAGAAATTATTTTCTTCTCAGAGTTTTTTCTTGGATAAATATTACTTTGCGCTTTTCCCCTTTAATAGTTGGTTCGAATTGTAGTGATTTTAAACTGATCGTTAAATTAGTTTTTTTTTTTTTTTTTTTTTTTTTTGCTGACAGATTTTTCCTATACGAATATGATCTTATATATAAACATACACGCACACATATCCATTAAAATTTTCTATATTTTTTAAGAAAACTTTGCTTGATCTTTATCGATTTAATTACCTGTCAAATTAGGCTGCAAACATGTCGAGCCTGTTGCCTGAACTTGAATTTTGAATATTATATAATAAACTTATACATACTAACCATTTACTTATGCATACGGACCACATTATTTTTAAGTGATTTAAGTCGAATTATTTAAACAAGTCTAACTATTAGGGACCTAAGTCAATTTTGATCAGTTTTTCACGTGAAAAAGGCATTTATTGGGAAAAAGAACTACAATATGTAGTAATCGAAATATTGTTCATTATTTTCTACATATTTTTTCCATCTTTTTCGCAACGTGGCGCTACCATGTCGGAAGAATTTACGATCTTTTGAGGTTATCCGCAAATTGACCCTTTTTCGTACTTCTTCAACTTTGTGAAAACACGTGTCGGCCAAACTATGCTGCATCGATCTGAATAAGTAGGAATCAGAAGGCGCTATGCCTGACGGCTAGGCTGGGTGCGGCAGAACTTCCCATTCGAGCTGCGACAATGTATGTTTGACTACTCTTTCAATATGGGGCCTGGCAGTATCATACAAGAGGATGACTTTGCGGCTGTCAACCGCTAGATGTGTTAGTCTTTTTTTGCAACAGTGCATCGTTCAGTTTTTTCAATTGACGTCGGTAGACATCTGCAGTAATAGTTTTATTCGCTTTTAGCAGTTCGTAAGACACTATACCCTTCTAATTCCACTATATGCACAGCAAAGGTTTATGACCATGACATCGTTTCGGTGTCGTTGCGGATAGCTCTCCTCTCTCTCTGTTTGCTCTTGGGATTGTTGTAGTATGTGTATGAAGTGTCAAGCGATGAAGTCGCGATATTGAAACGCTTTCAAATGACATTTTCAGTCAATTCGCTCCGTAGACATTTTCCCCCATTTGCGATCGTACCCATCGCATTGAAACTGTTTTTTCATTAACTGCTAGACTGTTCGAAAATTCTTTGAGAGTTTGACCTGAGTTTTCGTCCAATAAGTCCTCTAAATTCTTGTCTCCGAAAATTGTTGGGCCTTCAGAACATTCTTTGTCATTGACATTAAAATCACTGCTTTTAAACCTTTGAAACCGAAACCGAGAATTGGAATATGATGGAGCAGCGTCACTATAGGCTTTCAAAACTTTTTGAAGGGTTTCGGCAGCAGATTTCTTCAAATCATACAAGAGAAGTAATGATTGTCGAAACTGCAATTTTGAGGGTCAAATGATTAGCGTCCGAATACGTTAAATAACTCAGTAATACTAAATAGAGAATTGTTATCATAGGTAGAGTAAAGTCAAGATCATCGAATTTAATCGTTATATGCACTGATATTTTCTATTATTTTATGATCATTTTTACCTGAAGAAGTTGTTGATCAAAATTAACGCTGGTATATCTAATACATTAAGTTTTCCTTTAGAAATAATAATTATTTGCTTTGCGAAGACTTCTCTCGCAAATCAAAACATTGGAACAGGAAAAGATTTCGTTAAATATACAAGTAACAGTTCTTTGATCAGAACTAACAGCCCATAGTAAATACTTGATATAACTTTTTGCCTTTTTCTCTTTACAGGTTGCGTATCGATCAGGTCTGCTTTTAAACTAATTTAGTTATCAACTATCATTGGATAACAACGTAATCAGGTAAGTTTGAAATTTTAATAAGTTTGTAAAATATTGAAAAACATCCTTTCTTCTTCATCTCTCGTTGTTACAACTACAATTAAGATCCCCATGTCAATCTTAAATTTTTTTTCTTTTTTTTTTTAACTAAACAGATATTATTTGCGCAAATTGATTTAAGCATAACATAAGCAAGATTATATGTGTACATAACATCATATGTACATATGCGTACAAACATTTCTGGCTGACCACCAGAAAGCAAGCAACATTTTACCGCAAGATCATATTGTTTTGTTATTACAGTTATTTGTTGCTTTTATTGCTATGTTGGTTTTCATTTACACAAAGGCTCCTGACCAAAAACTATTTTATTCGGTTCCTAAATTTTGGTTTCGTTTCATTCTACACAACTACACAAATTCATATATATATATATATGCCTAAATGCACGTGTGTGTGTGTGGTACTACATACACACAGTGTAGAACAGTAGAACTGCAAAAAAAAAAAATAATCTCTGGCAGAATTTTTGGCCTTAGTTCTAGTTCTCTATCTCCCTCTTTGCTTTATGTGGTTATTGGGGTTTAAAACTTTGGAATGGTCGATTGCATATGCTGTGAACAACTCTAACAACAATGATGACCATACTGATGGTGGGCTCGATTATTGGTTAGTTATTTGCTTTGGCAAGTTCAAGTCAATTTTGTATTTTTTTCTTCTTTTTCTTTTGTTTTACTGATTCATATAAGAAAGAAAAAAAAATCAAAATTAAAGTTTGTGGAAAGATAGCTTTCAAAATTTGCTAATATTTTAAGAAAAAAAAAATGATATGTTTTTTAATAAAAGTTAAAAATAGATGATAGAAATTGGCATTAAAAATATATAAGTATTGTATATAATCAATAATTCCCGGGACTAAGTAAGACTAGAATTTTTTTTTTCAGAATTCAACTTTATTTATCACCAACGTCTCTTTCAAGGGTTATACAATTGGCCCTAATATTTTCACTCTTATTTTATCAAACGATCTATCAAGAATCACAAAATGCGTTTCAGTTTTCCGCAATGACTTCTTTAATTTTACCAAATCATTCCGCTTTTAGCATTCTTTTACGAATTATAAATAGATAATAGGGGCACCAGCCCCTGTACGGAGAAAACTATAATTTGAACTCCAACTCATACAATTTCGTTATAGCAGTCACCGTGTCCTGCCGCGAGACTCTCACTCCACTGCTCTCTCCACAGCTATCTTCTGCAAGTTCGCTTTGTGAATAACTGCTTGAATTCTGAACGATTTTCAGGATTTTTTTGATGTGTCCTGATGTAAAGTTTTGTTTTGCGCACCCCCTGCGTTCAACATCACCAATGACCGAAACTCATTTAAAATCGGTACATCACGGGCAAATTGCTGTCTTCGACGATGTACAGTCACTATAACGCCTTTCAAGTCAGTACTGATTCTGAACGATATTTTTTTCGGACTACAAATCAAGAGACGATTTTTCCATTGTTTTGAAAATAGCAACAAGTAGTGTTACTAAAACGACTGCAATTCACAAGTGAAGAATGCAAACTTCGTGAAATTGTGAAAGAAGCTGTTTAAAGGTTCGCCATTTTTAAAAATAAAGTTGAATTCTTATTAGAGGCTGCACTCATGGGTAAGTCCTGGGAATTATTGGCTGATGTGTTCTATTTGTATGCTTATTAGCCATACATGACATTCGGGTTCAAACTCGGATGTGATTGCTTCTTATTGCTATAATAATAGTTAATGGAATGCATAATTTTATGATTGATAAATACTGAAAACCTGCCTCGACGCTAATATGAATTTCTTCATTTAAACGAAATATATGTGAAATTCACTTAGTATTCCGTGAAATAAGGCCTGTTCGAGACAATTATATATTATGCCTTTTTAGGTCCACCATTCATCATTTAATCATACGACTGAAACCAGTTAGTAAGCCTATGTGAAGTAATTCATGTCTATTGTTCTATAAAGACAAAAACGAACGAATAACATGGACAGATAGATTCCAGTAACAAAAAAGTTCGTGCTCTATCAAAGTAAGGCGTCCAATGTCTTTTTATTCTATTGTTTGTTGTCTTAGCGATCTCGGTTAGATGATGTATTCGTAACAAAAAATGTAAAAATGTGTTATAAGACTTGAATGATTTGGGAATTAGTTCGCATTCTAAACGGCCTATATTGCAACATTTATAACTGACAATAAAAATCAGTCTGTGCAATTAGCATGAAAAGTGTGACGGCTGTTAACTATAAAAACGGTAGATGATCCGAACTGCTCAAGTGGTCAACAATAGCCGTACATAGAGATAATTTGAGAGTTCTAAACATTTCTCAACCTTGCCTTCCAAGTCTTTCCTTCCTTTAGAATGGGGTCAGTAGACATATGCAACTGTGTAAGATGCTCGCGATTGACTGCGTATTGGCTTGAAAAGAGAGTAACAATCTTTTCCTTTCTGGACATAAAAGACAAATAGCGACTTGCGTAACTAACTGCTGAACTTACAATTACAGGTCGAACAGTGTTTCGAATACACACTTTGCAGTGGAGACGAAACTGGGATCAAGTTAAGGTTTAGGGGCATTTCACGAGTGCAGTAATAATAATCTCTTAAGAAAAATGAGAGAGCAAATCCCGCGAACGCAATCATGAATTTACCAATAACTATCAGTTTACAAATACGCGGCTGTAGATTACCGCTGTAGAATTTAGCACCAACTCGCAGTTAAATTAATAGTTACAGTGCACACTAACCTAAAGCTGCATTTTCCCACCTTCTAACGAGCAAGTGATATTATTTTTCAATCCAGATTCGTTTTATCTCCCATCGAGTTCGTTTTGCTATACAACGCTACAAATTCCTTGTAACAGTCTTCTGGAAGTAATTCTGATTTGTACACCATCTATGACCTAAGTCGCAAGATTCTCTGGAAGTTAGCTTTATCCCATAAGAGAGTTCTGCAGGTAGCGAAACGGTAATCGGGGTGGAAAGGTAGATACGTCTAAACTTCTCAGGCAAATTCTGTCAACTCTTGCCGAATCAATAAATATGTACGTAGGCTGGCATTGTTCAATTGATTAATTTCGGACCCATCTAAACCATTTATTAGTAAAAACGCCACGAACTTTTTCTTTGATTCCGAGTAGAACAAGAAGTATTTTACGAATAGATCAAAATCCGAAGAAATTCAATGGAACAGAGTTTACAGAAAAGCTGTGATGAGAATATATAAAACAATAGAAACCTATTCTAAATTTGATTTGTGAAAGTTAAGAATTATTAACAATTAACAGTTAACGCTAAAAAACGCAAATTACGAAATACTGATTTTCAGAATTTGAGCTTTTGTTTGGCTAAATAGACCAGTAAATATTTTTGTTTTTACTTTCTACATATTCTGCGTTTTTTGTTCATGTTTCAAATAGAATGACAAAATGAATGCACTCCATGTTCGTTGATGGTGGTGGGTGCTACGGAGCTTACGTTAATAGCAACTGATATATGTTAAAATACGAATTAAATTTTCATAATAACATATTACCGCAATTATACGATGAAATTAAGTTTAATTTAACCACATCATCAACCAGACGTGTCGCCTCAATAAGAGGGAAATAATATAACGCGTAGAGAGAGACAGGGAATATATAGCGAATAATGAAAATAATACCTATACGAAATGATACGTAAACGCGCACACAGTCAGTCAGTCATACGTATATGCAAATGCTTGCGTGCATGTACATAAGTGTATGCATAAGGTGGGTTAAGGTAATGTTGTAAAGAAGAAAAGAGAAAAAAAGGAATGAGTTTACAAATTAATGCTCCACTGCACTGATTGCCGTTTTTAACTTACGAAAAATATGGGAAACACAAAACGTTATTGTGACATTTTAAACAGATTTAACCGCCAATTTAAATGAAGTCACTATACTCTGCGTACATACGTACGTACATTCGGAACGTTCATGTCATATTCATACGTAAGCATATGTAACTCTAAGAGAATGCGATTGAGATTTCCCCAAAGCATATTTATATTTTTATTTTTTAATAAACTGTACTCTCAGCTGATTCGATATGTTATGTCGTTTGTAACTTACACACCTACAATGCAATGCAATGCAATGTGGGAATAATCTTTAGGTAAGTAATTCTACTTTAAATATAGGCCTTTTGATTTCTTCTTCTTTGAAAATATCAGAAAGAAAGTTGTATACAGAAACATAGAAATATATAATTTATGATATAATATATGATATATAATATAATATGTAATATATAATATATAATGTAATATATAATATAATATATAATATAATATATATTATATGATGTATAATATAATATATGATATATATTATAATATATAATATAATTTATAATATATGATATATACTATAATATATTATATATTATATAATATGTAATATACAATATAATATATGATATATAATATAATACATGATATATAATATAATATATGATATATAATTTAATACATAATATATAATATAATATATAATATATGATATAACATATTATATAATATGTAATATAAAATATATATAAAATTTTCCACTTTCTATTTCAATATTGGCGGCAATAAATGTTTCAAAAACTAATACCATCTAAGTCAGTGAGCTCGCATGCTTATCATATCAGACGATAATTTATACTACACTTGCCAAAGATTATGTGTGAAATCTGCTATGCTTATGGCTTGTTATAAACAAATAACTATAGCTTTGAAGTTCAACATTTTACAAGCACCACTTAAAATTTAGTTGAAAAAATGAGCACGGACCGCCTAAATTAGACGAAGATTTTTACTTCAGGACTTGTAAGCAATAATGATAGAAAAGTTGGCATAAAAATTGACTAACTTTGATGCTCAGAATAATCCCAAGCCTAGGAACCGATAAGTCTACATTTGATAAAATATTTTGCAACTTTTATACTTCCTGCCGAAGGATATCTTTAACGGTCTCTTGATATATAGTTAAATGCATATACTTTTACATACGTATTTCAAGTTTATTTTTCTATTTTTATATTCGGTGGTTCAAATACTTGTTTTTCATGCTCTTGTGATAAGAATTAGACAAATTCTAATATTGTCAAGGTTGCACTTTGAATGCAATGGTAGCGAATGTCGCTTTAAGCCAAATATAACTTATTGACTTGATTATTGTCATACGTCTGTACGGATGTGTATGTGCATACATAAAGTTTTGATTGCATATATACGCATAATGCATATATGTATATGTATATATACATGTGTGTGTGTGTGTATGTACAATATATACCAACGTGTGTATCTATATATGTACATGAATGCATATCGTGTGCTTCATGATGTGTATTTAAACAACTCATACGTAGAAACCGTTGTATGCAAATAAAAGTGCAACTATACACTCTGCGAAATCACTCACACACATATATATATGTATACATACATACATATACGTATATATGTATATATATACGTATATATGTATATATATATGTAAATTCGAACGTTATTTATACATTATCCGTTTACATATATACCATGTTTTTCCTTTTTTTTTGTCATACTGATCCGGCAACATATGTCAAACAATCGATTTAAATGAAATAAATTAAATGTGTTCAATTGTTGTTTAAATAAAACTGTTCCCTGCTGTTTTACATGCATTATCAGTGTGTTATTTAGTCGCACTGACTGATTGTTAAACTTACTGACGTAATAACTAACTGACTGACTAGCTGTAGTTAACAGTTATTCATCTCTTCGTTATATATATTAGTAATAAAATATGAATGTACATTGGATTCGTTTTATATTTTTACTTTACCTGACACTAAAACATTTTTATAATTGATGTTTATATTGACACATATGTAATATAGGTATATACATATATATAGGTATACACATGTATATACTTATTTTTTTTTAAATATATCTCTTATTTCTGGATATTCAGTTATTAACCTAGAGAAGCGCATGTTCAATTCATGCGCAAATTAAAGGAATTAAAGGACTTGCAAAATTAAATAATGTCTTAATAATTGTTTTGATAATTCGCTAACCATCTATTAAATGATAGAATCCATCGTTAAATCTAACAGTAAATTCTCGTTTAACGTGGATACCTGCAACTGTTTGTCTAACCCGACATTGCTCGAGACGCAATGAATTAAATCACTGATAATCGACGTCTCCTTGTAACAATATAACAACCGCAGCAGTAGGGCACTTCGCCACTACTGAGATGTCAGGAGGGAAAACTGTCTATGGACCAGGTTAGGTTCCTAACTCTCTGGCACGAATTAATCCTCTCTAGAAACTCCCCGAAGAGTTAAGTTGCAACATTTGCAAGAAACTTACTGTTTTGGTCAAGCTTACCCGTATGGATTTAGTTTTGCTTTTGGATTTTCCTTCCATTCCGAAAAACAACCCAAAGCTATCTTATCTGAAGAAATTTTTTGTAAAATGAAGAGATCATCGATATAATCTACCTCACGCCATGCTTCCCGCCCTTCTACTATTTTAACGAATCATAGAAACTAGTCAGATGGGTATACTTGTGACATCTAGTCTTCAAAGCAGAGAACTTTCAAAAAGCGTGGCCAACTTTTCTTATAAGAGACGTTTTCCCCCGAAGCTTGTAATTAAAATCTTTAAACTACCTCTCGCTACGCAGCGATAGATAAACTTCAAATCAACTTTTTAGCCCTTAAAGTAGAGACCTAGTGTTTATAGTGAAGAACATGAAGAGATAAGCCTTGTGTTGCATATAAGTTGCAGAAACATAATTTACTTCCCTCAAATTTAACACGAGTAGTGGCTTATATCCAGAAATCCTTGTTCACGACACAAATACCATCTCTTGAGATAAAGTTTCTTCAGAAAGATTTTTCGTTCGAAATAATTGGTATTCCGTGAAGAACGTTCTCGACAACTCATTATTCACGGCATTTTTGAGATTCTTTCGGCAAATGCAAATTTTACATCAAACACAAATTTCAACTCTTGAGATGATAGAAAGATTCGGAGAGATTTTCCATTCGGGATAATTTGTTTTTTCTGAAGAACCTTCTAGAGAACTCCTTATTCACGGCTTTTTTGAGATTATCTCGCCAAATGCTAGTTTTTCGCCAAACACAAATTCCAACTCTTTAGATGGTAGGGTTTCTTCGAAAAGATTTTTCATTCGGAATAATTTGTTTTCTCTGAAGAACCTTCTACACAACTCCATATTCACGGAATTTTTGAGATTCTTTCACCAAACACAAATTCCAACTCTTGAGATGAAGTTTCTTCGGAAAGATTTTCTGTTTGGAAGACCTTCTAGGTCGATCCATCTATCTAAGAGAGTTTTTTATTGTAAGAAAATTCCTTAAATTTCAGCAGCAGTGAAAGTTTGTATATATACTTATATAGTCTTAATCGAATTTTGCTACTTACTCATCTTTTTTCCAACATAAGTAGTGATTTAGTAAAAATTTGATTGTTCGACGTTGATCTATCAGTTATACAAGCAAAGGGTTGAATGTTTCCTATTAAATATTGTTAGTTTTGTTTTCTTTGTTATGTTTTTCTGAGAAAATAAAATTAAATCGTAAATTATGTAATTTACATTGAATCGCCATTAGTGCAATAAGGCTGGCAATCAGTAAAAGGAAAAGTCATTGTTATGCATTAATTTTGATTAAATTAGAAATTAAAATTCCTATGCTTCCCTGATCCGGGACAATGTGTTGAATAGGTTTCCTTTAGGTCATTTCAATCGAAAAACATTTGAAATACTAACAAAGATTATAGGCTAACCATTCAAATGGATGACATACTTGACTACAATCAAATAATTGCAATTAATAGATCGTATTGTAAATGTATACGGACGTGCGCAACCATATGTAAACTTGAGCATCATCTAAGATATCTTAACATTCATTATATGTGGATATATAAGAAGAACATGCACACATGTTTCTGTAACGGAGCTATTTATATAATCTAATGTCTGCCCTGATGGTATATACATACGTATACCATGTGCTATCTACTTAAGGTTACACAATAACGACCTTAGAAACAGAAGCTCAACAGAATGTAAGCATCTTTTTGCATGTATCTATATGAATATGTGTGTGTGTGTGTGTGTTCGAATGTGTATGTGTGTGCGTGCTTAACTCAAGTTAATTCAAATACAATTTAATTAATTAGCAACTTTGCAGTTGGCTTTGTTTGCAAGTTAGGGGATCCATTCAAATTCAAGTAGATGTACATGATACGAGAAATTAGATAACTTACGTCATGAATGAATGTCTGTATATACATGGGTACACATGCAACTTCGTATTTCTAACTCTGAATACTATTTGTTTATTCGTATTAAACTTGCCAAGAAGTGATGATCAGCAGGTATATTTACTGAAAATATACGCACTTGCTTTTGGCGAACTTAACATGAACGTTGTTATCAATTTATGGCTGGATCAACGTTGGACAGATTCAGTAGAAATTTTATTTAGTTTATTTACTTATTATTCTATACTAATTACATGGAATGTATGAATATATATGAAACGTTTAAGTTTCTAAGAAAAATTTCACTTTTTCTTAAAATCTCTAATATAATATCAGGGTAATATTCTAGAAGGAAATTAAAATTTGCTGCAGAAGAACAAATCTTTCTATAACCTCACTTACCTTGTGACTGAAAAGCTGCAATAATTTTTAAATAAGCTGAGACTCTCCTTATATTTTTGTCTCTTACATGTTATTGATGTGGCGGAACACTTAATACTGCTTAATACTACTTGATCTGCTTTCGTATTCGTCAGATTATAATTACGAAGAAAAAATTGGTAGTTTTTCTTATTCTTTTAAGTTTCCGAATCAATATTTCACTTAAATATTAAAGCCTAGTTTCACTTTGAATGTTTGAAATTTAGCTAAATAAACTAAATTGGTTCGTAATTCCCGAAAATATATATAGATAAAGCGAAGAACATATAGAATGACGTAGAAATGTAGAAAGATATAGAAAATGTAGAAATATATAGAAAGACGTAGAAAATGTAGAAAGATGTAGAAAATATAGAAAGATATAGAAATACGTAGAAAGAGGTAGACAATGTAGAAAGATGTAGAAAATGTAAAATGACGTAAAAAATGTAGAAATATGTAGAAAGATGTAGAAAATGTAGAAAATATAGAAAGATGTAGAAAATGTACAAATACGTAGAAAGATGTAGAAATACGTAGAATGAGGTAGAAAATGTAGAAAATGTAAAATTACGGGAAAAATGTAGAAAATATAGAAAGAGGTAGAAAATATAGAAAGAGGTAGAAAATGTAGAAAGGTGTAGGAAATGCAGAAAGATGTAGAAAGATGTAGAACATGAAGTAGAAAATGTAAAATGACGAAAAAAATGTAGAAATATGTAGAAAATGTAAAAAATATAGAAAGATGTAGAATATGTAGAAAGATGTAAAAGATATAGAAACATGCAGAAAATGTAGAAAAACATAGAAAATGCAGAAAGATGTAGAACCATGTAGAAAATGTAGAATGATGTAGGAAATGTAGAAATATGTTCAAATATGTAGAAAAAGTAGAAACATGTAAAAAATGTAGAAAGATGTAGAACATCATTGTTTCAAATATATACATGATATATATGGTACGGTGAGTATCCATTGAATAGGTGTCAAGTTTTCGAATATATGTATAAATTAAGGTTGGCATCGAAAATTCAGATCAAGTTATATATAAATTTCTTTTTTAAATAACTTAAGTAAATGTTTGGTAGACTTTTATATACGCAACGTACCAGTCTAATATGCAAATTGTCTGCTAGTATTTTTATCAATATGCTTACATAACTTGAGTATATATGGCCACCATTTGATTGTATATAAACATGAGCGAAACGACCAGTTAAAGCTTGTGAATAATAGAGTGCATTCTAAGAGGTTTGTGCAATTTCGGAAAATCACAATCTGCTTTACCATTGAATTGTTGTCAAGTTTATGACTTTAGATAGGACATGAGAGACTTAAAATGTATGTTTAAATGTATGCTTAAATGTGCGTTTAAATGTGTGCGTAAGCAAGTATATATGTTAAAGGAAAACTCATATTGTATACTGTACTCAAGTTTGGTGCGAGGCTTAAAATATCTGTGTGCATATACATGACTGCTTCGACGTATAATAGATGGTTACATATTTGTTGTAAAAGACACGTAGATTTTCTATTTGCACACCGAGTATTGACCAAACTTATAATTGTGGCATTCAATCACATAGTTTTGGATGGACGGATGGATGGATGAATGGATGGATGAATGAATGTATAAATGAATGGATGGATAGTTAGATAGATAGATAGATAGATAGATAGATAGATAGATGTACTATCACACATTTACAACATATCCCAAATGGTCATAAGTTGTTCTTCGGTATGGTTTCTTTAGTTGTTGTTACTTTTGTTAAAGAACTTAAATGTCTGCCATGAATTGGACCAATTTGCTATTGTTAATGACACGTTTTTCTCGTTGTATTTCACAATTCCGTTTTGTAGTTTAATGCGTTTTGAACTTGTATGTTTTATTTTTTATTTTTTTTTCCTCTTTGTTTTGTGGGTGTATGCTCGTACTATACCGAGTGACAGTGAATGTGTCACTCATTCACTTCACTTCAGTTTTGCATGCGTACAGTAAGTGAGTGAAAAGCCATCATTTCGTCTATGGTGAAATCTTCTTTTATATCGTTTGTCCTTTTTTTCTCCCTCCCCGATTTCATTTTCTGTGTACGACAATTTTCATTTGACATTTTGAGTTACGCTAAGGGAATTTTCAAAATCATCATTTGTTGTGTTGTACTTCTAAGTTTTTTTTTTTATCGAAAATTCTTCGTTTCTTGTTTCCGTTTTGTTCATTTCGATTCATTTCATTTTTGCTTGTAGAGAACATTCATCTATCCAGGCCTCCGACTATCCATCTCCGCAACCAGCAACCATTAACACCCAACTGGTTGACCAGCCAACTTTAACCAAAACCGAACCAAGCTAACCGCATACAAAGTTACACATTAATGCTGAAGGGTATTGTTCTTCGTATAGTTAGCTACTTAAAATGTTGCTGCTGCTCATTTCAATTTTGTAATTGAGATTAGCTTTTTGGGGATAATAAAGAGATCAGATCATTTAATTAACTTTCGAGAATTAGAAGATGCTATTGATGATTAAGCAAAATCCAAATAAGACATTTTCTTCGTATTTTCTTTCTTATTATTTTCTTTTCGTTATGTACAGGAGGTGCTATCATTAAATAAACACTTTTATTTTTATATTGTGCACAACTAATGTGTCCGATATACATATAATTTTCTAAATATACAAATTTTTGTGAACTGAATACAAAAAATATAATAAAAGTTTTTCCACAAACGTATTGATTAATATGAAATTTATATGATTGCTTAGGTTTTTAAGGCAATAATAGCGTTTTCAATATTTAAAGAGTTAAAGCAAGTACTCGGCTTAAATTGAAAATCTACGGCTGTAGTAGAAGATCTCTTTGTGTTCGAAACTAGAATGTTGTAAATGTAACGTGCTTTGTAAGAGTAAATGTCCTAAGCGTTGATATCGCCATAATGTGTAAAAGTCTATTATAGGCTACAAATATACAAAATATAGATACAATTCTAAATACTTTTGTGATTAATTCTTGGTGATATGAATGAAAGACAAGTGCTTTCTCAATACATTGCGTTATGTATAATGGGGCCTATAAAATAGACCTACTCTTATGGATCAATTTTCACCCTGAAATATGAATTCAAAGGATCTGTGCTGTTTGTCATATAAATACTTACTTTTCATGAGAACCGTTACCTGTGATTAGTTTCAAAAAATAGACCTGTGTACCCCAAATCTTGTACAGTTAATATTTACGCTAAATTATTGTTATGGAGTCATTTTCATCATAAAATATTAAAAATTAATCTTTTCTACCATATAAAGGTTACTTTTTTATAGGAAAAGTCATAAGATGGAGGTGTTTTGAAAAAATGGTCCCTACCGATCCAAATTTTTCAGTTTTTCTTTTAAATGCTACAATGCTAGTTCCTACCGATTTTTGTCGAAAAGTACTGCAAACTGCCTCTTTTTTTTTGGATACGGACGCTTTTCAAATGGAGAACTTTTTGAGGACTGTTCGTAAAAATAGTCCGATGAAATCCATTTTCATTCGCGTTCTTCTTTAAACCAAAATACCCCAGTATGCCAAATATACCGCGCCAGTTCTCAGCCTGTATGATAAACACAAGAATATACGAAATGAGTTCAGATAGACAGATACACATATTGGTTTAACTCTACTACGACGGTAGTATAAACGGTGGGTGTGTCTTAAGCACTTCTGAATTTTATATACATTCGCACAAAGTTATATTATTCTACATCATAAGTGATAGCATAAGTGATATTACAAATGATCAGAATGCGAATTAAAAAGATGAAAAATCGAGAGAAATGCAGAAAAGTTTAAAATATTTCAGGAGCATGGTTTTGTTTTTATTAATACTTATCATTATTCTGCTGTGTCAACATTATAAAATTGCATTTTTATGTTCAAGCATTCTTCGTAATTCGCTTTTCTCAAAGATTTTATGCTAGAGGCTGCCGCTTATGCTGCATAAGTGAAAAATATGGTTCACATTACTTGTGTGAAAATGACTGAGAACACATTTAATAGCTGAACTCAAAGAACACGTTTTTGTCGATAATGTTTTTGCAAAATTTTGTACTCGTTCGAATACTTATAATACAGAGATCGCTTCATTAAAAATGATTCAACTGATTCCTCTTTAACGACTGGTAGAAAAGTTACTTCTAAGTAATCGGATTAGATGCAATAATTTGTAAGCGTGTTGCAATAGCTGCAAAAGTCACCGCGTGTTCATTTTTTCAAATTTGTATATTAAAAAAAAAAAGGGAGAAAGTCCTTAATATTTAAATTTCCCAAATACGCGAAAAATTGTTCATATTATTTAAGAGGGGAAATCATCGTGGCAGCTTAAAAAAAGAATTTTTTTTTGAAAATTTTTCTGGTATGAAAAGAAAAGTCATAGAATAATAATATTCAAGAACGAATAACGCAGGAATTACATTCTTCTACTTTTTGTTTAGCTCTACTCACTGTTACCACTTACAGGTCACAATATTGAATTTAGAACAACAAAGAAAAATTATCTGAAAATGTGTAAAATAATCTGAAAATATTTGAAAATTAATATGCGATGACCGACCATTAGACCATTTAAATTGAAAAATTAACGTGAATTTTTTTCCTTAACAAATAATGATTAAAACTTGGTTAAAGTAGTAGTTTAATTTAAAGAACTAATTATAGATAGAGAATATTATTTTGATGCTGCACTTAGGATTTGAAAGTAATCGAATAAAATATGCAAAAGTCAGCTGCACGGTACGTTTAACGAACATTGGTTCTGGAGGTACACATGGACAATTTGTAGCTTAGATTTAAAAGAAATTTTCGTTTCACCTCTAATCCATAATATCTACACCATACAATTAACTTTAATGGCTTCAAAGACTAAATTTCTAGTTTTCATATACAACTAGACGTAAGGGTCACAAGTGCATGAAATTTTTATTTTTTGTAATTTGGCCATCTGTCAATAACAATCAGTTGTAATGCCAGCATATATCGGTCCGTGAAAATATTTGTGTGGGTTTTTGCATCAAAAACGCGAAATTTACGGAAAAGTTTGTTGTTTAATTTGAAGGCTGCTGAATCTTTAGACGAATTATGAATACCTATCCTTACCCTTAATATCAGCAGACATTACTTTTTCGGATTAAACAGTGGTTTCAATTGATAACCCGTTGTCTGCAAGAGTAGTAATCTTGAAAGTGTTACACAACTAATACGAGTGTAGCGCAGGATTGAACTTAAAATTATCCAATACAATCAAAATGCGTGTAATAGGTTTCTGCGACTTTTTGAAATATTTCGAATTTCGTCCTCTTTTTTTAGGTATCTTTTTATATCATTTTCAAATATTTTAGACAGCGTTTAATCCGATAAAAAAAAGTCGAAAAAATATAACAAAAACACATTTTATTCGCTATGTATATCTAAACTGATCAAAACCTATATACTAATAGGAACTGTAAAGGGAAAGAAACAAAAAGAATAAAAAGAAAATAATTTTATAAGTTTTTCTTTAACACAACACTTTCTACATAAAGATAACTTTACGCAACATACCTAAATTCAATAATAATTTAAAATGTAATGAAAATATCATTATATACCAAACTTGGTGACATGAAAAACTACTTTAACTGTAAGAAGAGAGTTGCGCTTAGAAATAATACAAATACCCTACAATCTTCTTCTCGTGCATTTCTTCTCTTCGAACGTCCCTTTTCCCGAAGCTATTCATGTTTAGTGAATTCAATTATAAAAGTGCAATCTTCATAAATCCACTTAAGTGAAACTTCAAAGCAGAGCATAAATGTCATTTGCACAGTGAAAACTGCTAGTACAAGAACAACAATAATAACAACAACAATAACAATAACAATAGTAAATATAATACGTAAAGGATATGTTAAGAGACAACAAGCCATAGCAAGAGAGCAGCGTGATGACCAAGCACAGAAAGAAAAGTTGCTGGTTGTGTTCGCACTAAAAACTTGGCAAAGATGAAAACAACTACAGCAACAACAACAGAAACATTTGAAGAGTTTTAAAACGCTATAAGAAGAGATGTACACAAACTCTACTGTTTTTTATGGCTAAAACGGTAATGGTAGTTGTGTTGTGTACTGAACAGTTAGCAGATGTTATTCTTATGTTGATTAACACAAGCTACGCCAATCTTCGAGTAAATGTGACTTTGAAGTTGTGTAAAGACTTTTAACTTCTTTGACAAATAAGGAAATCATAAGAAAGGAAAAAGATTTGGTTTGAGGTTAAATATTATGAAATCCCAACGTTGATTTCATTTAATTTAATATGAAACCCTAACGATTAATTTCATTTAATTCAATAAAGATTCTAAAAATTCTCCTCTTTACATTTCGCTAAATTATCTGATTCGATGTTAAAAAAATGGAGGACTGCAGACTGCAGGAACACAGAGTAACTTTTGTTTGTTCGCCAGGCATTGACCAGGAAATTACAGTTCTTATCTGAGTGCCTGTTAGGTTTGTGATTATGTTCGCCTGTGATCTGTTTCGAGAGAAACTCTCAAACTATCTGCTCTCCGCAGCAGTGATTCTACCTCAGAATACGAAAATAAGACGAAGATTCATAATGTGTGTTTAACATTCGTTTCACAGAAATTTGTGTAATTAATGATCTGTCAGTGATGTTGCTCAGACGTATTTAGGTTATGAACTTTCAATGCATAAGGCTTTTTCTAAAATTTTTCACATAATGGGGCCATTATTACACGAGTCGTACTTTGAGTGACACCGACCTACTGGATACAGAACTGGTACACAGTCGTCCTCCCACTGTAACTATCGGAACCAAGATCCATCGGAACCAAAGACAACCAAGAATCATATTAACTGTTGAGGTCAGAACATATCGCTCGATTATTTCTCTTTGAATTTCGAAGCCCATGCCTTTTCCTTGTTTACCTATTCAGTCTGATGAAAATGACCCCCGTCACTAAAAATAATTTTATTGAAAAGAAATCAAAACCATTTTACTTAATAAAATTCTTCATTTATATTCGTAAAAAAATACTACACTTTATACCTCGTTTCCACGTAAAACAATGCTCTTCGCGGAAGCCTTCATAAGGCAGCCCCCCTTCCCAAGGAGCAAGAGCTAACCGTAATGAAAATGGATATATTTTGTGTTCCACCTACAAACCTAGCAACTTTTTGAGATATTTCGCATATTTAATTGATATATTTGGTATATTGACCTTTTTTTTCATAACGATCGAATCACAATCATTTTCTGAATCGATTTTAACCTGTCTCTCTGTCTAATGTCGGTCCATAAATTCTTGTGTTCAATCTACAAGTCGTACCTTGACGTGCTATATATGGTACACTAAGGTGTTTTGGCTCAAGAGCAAACACTATTGAAAATGGACTTGATCGGACCATTTTTGCGACTACTTCCCAAATATCACCTCATTCGAAAAAAATCCTTAGATCAAAAAAAAAAAGAAAAAAAAATTTGCATTTTCCAATAGTTTTTGACAAAAATCATTAGAAACTAGTATTTTGGTATATAAAATAAATGTGAAAAATTTGCTTCGAATGGGACCATTTTTTAACTCATTTTCCATATAATCGTTCCTATGAAAAGTAAACCTTTATATGACAAAAATATTTAGCTTTTAATATTTCATTATGTGTATGTGAGGCTCTTAATGGTAATTTGATATAAAAATGAACATAATTAGATGTAGACCATGTAGGCCAGGCCTATTGTTTGGAGCTCCCAAACTGTATAAGGGTTGGGTTCTTCCATAAAAAGTAAGTGTTTATATATTAACAATAAAGTCTTATTTTCAGTAATTTATAATGGAAATAATTGACGAAAAAGAAAACCTTTAAGAGAAGAATCTAATTTTTAAAATTTTTGATCATATCAGTTCACGTTCTAGGCTTTCTTCCATAGAAGGGTTCACATGAGAAACATACCCTTACATCGAAACAAGGTGTTTTTGTCAGTAAATGAAGAAAAGTAAATGAAAAATTATATTACGCAAGAGTATTTAAGAGTCGTCCTCTTCGACCATCTTTTAACAAAGAAGGTTTTAGCTAAGACACAAACCGCAAGAGTGCGTACTATCTTGGGTAACTTTTAGATCTTCACTCACAGTCTATATTTCGACATTAAAAACAGTTTGTTAGCGTCAATTGATCTTTTTTTCAATAATGCCAGAAATTCTGTATAATAACTAAATAAATGAAATGCAAACTTTTGCATTATTAGGCCTTACAATAATAGCTAAATAATAATAGATTATTTTGCGTTAAAACAAAATATGTGTTCATGTTTTTCTATTGCCTGAAATAATGACTTACGAAACTGAAACTGAAAAGCATTCATTTATGTCATTATTTAAGCTGCTGCGAATTCAGATAAACAATCATAAAATGTTGTATCGTACGCTCTAAGTGAATGAATGAATGAAAAACATGTTTTTAATCTTTGTTGTTTTTGATTTTAATTTTTTTTTTTGTTATTTCTCTTTGGTTTTTATTTACGGTAAAATAATTTAATAGAAGTAAAAAGTTTCCATTGTTGCGCTTAGTCAGAGGTTTTTTGTTGAAATTTTCTTTTTGTGTTAAGCCTTTTTACTCCTTTTTTTTCTTTTTCTACTTTTAAAAACTTTGGATACTTTATGACAGCAAGTAAACAATGTAGTTTAACACTTTCTTTGTTGATGTTGTTGTAGTTGTTGTTATTTTTGTTCTGGTTCTTGTTGCGAGTTGTTTAGATTTTAAAACAATTGCTTGTGTATGCTGCTCAGAGTAAATCCTTACGGTGCTGCTCACGGTTGCTTTTCCAAAAGAAAGCGTACACACACTATCTCAATGAAAACTACAAACAACAATGCGATGCGATGCGATGCGATGCAACGCATCGCAATCGAAGACAATAGCATAAATACGCGACATAGCAAAACAAAACAATCAGAAAGTTTTGAATAAAATTAAATTTATTTGTGATGAAAGAGAAACTTTTAATAGTTTATGTCACTATTATTTGCAAATATTAATAAACGTAAAAAGTTATGGTTTGCTTTCAAGTCGATGTTGGTGTTGATGCTGGTGTTTGCATCAGAATAATTGAAAATATTATCTGTAAAGGATTTTCCAGAGTTCTTTTTTTTTTTTAAATATTTGTCTTTATAATCAAGCATGGAGTATACAATAATTCCTTGTGATGTATGATTTTATTCTTCGGAAGATTTAAAATGTACAGAGAGTAATACTCCAAGAAATAATTTTGTTCCTCGTCGCACTTGCCCTTATAAACGTTTCGATATTTCGTTTATAAAGAAACTATTTTCTATTAAGAGAACACTACTGGCTGGCGTTTAGACATTCAATAGATACTTTACGCATAGTACCCAGACCAACCTTTAAATCTTCAGTTGTCAAATTGAGCTCAGTTACGGATTCACGTTTAAGAACACTCAGTGAATCCAATTTCCCAGCTCGCTTCCCACTTTGCGTAATTTGTGCAATCTCTTCAATGCCGTTCGACGTCGCCTTTTGATTTTCTAACTTTTTGAAAACGCATTTCAATATCCGTACATGACCGCTGAGATAGAAAACCGCAATTTCCAACTTGCAGTCCAAATACCCATATCATTTTACTTTCGAGCTTAATAATTCTATTTGTGAAGTGTTGGTCAGAAGAAAATATATTTGTTTCTCATTTTGTGTTCAAAACCTTCAACATATTGAGAAAAGAATGGCCCGTAAGTGGTGTTATTCGAAAACTAAAGCATAAGGATCATATCTCAGCATATATGAATTAATTCGGCGGCTTCTCGCTTGAAAACTTACTTCAGCACACATTATTGCTACAGATGCATAAAATTATTTACACCAGGCAACTTCAATACTTATAATAAAAGAAACAAGACTAATAAGATACTACAGTGTAACTAATCGTTAAACGTCATAGAACTCTTTTAATCACACATTTTTCTTCCCTGTTCTCAACTTTGTCTTTTTTCCTTTCTTTATATTATAACTATTTTTTCATATGTGTTCCATACATACTCAGATACTGGTAATGAACTTATATTGATGCTCAATATAAATGTTGTATTTTCAAGTATTCAAGCTTTGTTATATAAATAATTACGTAAAATAAATAAATAGACAAATAAATAAATACATAAATAGATAAATAGATAAATAAATTAATAGATGAATAGACAAATAGATATGTAGATAAATAGATATATAGATAAATAGACAAACAGATAAATAGATATATAGATATATAAATAAATAGATACATAGATGTATAGATAAGTAGATATATAGATGTATAGATATATAGATATGTAGATAAATAGATAAATTGAGAAATAGATAAACAGATACACGGATAAATAGATTAATACCTTAATACATTAATAGATTAATAGATTAATAGATTAATAGATTAATAGATTAATAGATTAATAGATTAATAGATTAATAGATTAATAGATTAATAGATTAATAGATATATAGATGTATAGATGTATAGATATATAGATATATAGATATATAGATAAATAGATAAAGAGATAAATTAATAAATAGATAAGTAGATAAGCAGATAAATATATTAATATGTTAACAGATAAATAGATAAATAGATATATAGATATATAGATAAACAGATAATTAAATAGATAATTAAATAGATAAATAAATGGACTTAAAAAAATACACAAAATAAAAACGAATTAATAAATTTAAAAATCTAATAATATATTGTATATGTTACTTTCTGCCACGTTTTGTTAATAAACCTATTTCAAGTATATAGCATAGTTTTAGGTGTTATTTTGTTTTAAAGAACATTTGGTTATAGGCCTGCCAACATGATGAAAATCAACGATATATTTTATTTTATTTATATCAACATCTCTAATGTGGTTTAATTTCCAATTGTAATTTTATTCAAAGTTCAGTTTGTATGTTAGATCGAAGCAATGTAAGTGAAGACTTCTTTGATCTTAATGTAACATTTTGTAACATTTTGAGACATTTGGAAAATAGAACGCGAAACGTTTCGTATATACATGAAACTTCGTAAATGTTACGGATGTGAAAAGGAACACTTTCTGAAAATGTTCAGTTTTCACTGATTTGCCAAATGTTCGAGAAGAAAAATAATTCAATCAGAATTTGGCCATGGAAAGTAAATAAACATAAAATCGAATCCTCAACTGTGTCTTTTCCGTATATTTTAGTTCCACACTCCTCATTGCAATTGTGTAACGTTTATGAAACAACAAAGTGGTTTTATATATTCTCAATATTAAAATATTAAAATTATGATTTATGTTAAAATTTCATTACAAAATTGATTTCCGTTTGCGTGTGGCATTTGCATATGTTTATATTTTCACGCATTTACTGTAATTATTGCACCTGTAATGACCTACCAAAGCTGTAACGTTAGCGCAACTTGCAAATGCTATAAATTTAAAACCAAACCAAACGGATGCGCACATGTATTCACGTTTAACTACATGTTAAAATGCAGGATAGAAGTTCGAGAAATGTTTTATTAATAAACATGAAAATCATACGAAAACATTTTTGAAATCGGATTTCCACACCATTGCCTACGCATAAAATCTTTCTCTCTCTCTCTCTCTCTGTTTGCGTACGCATTCATTCAATACGCCTATTATTTTAACTGCATTGATAAACCTTGCCAATGGTAAACTAATTAGTTAGAGTACTGCCTGTGCTTGCTTGTTGGCATCATTGCCAAATAATTACTATTATGAATACAGAATGTAAAATGTATATGAGAACTGACTATCAGAGAAAATTACAAAAAAAAAAAAACTTCTAAAAGTTCAACACAAAATTCAGAAATGCAAACAGTAATATTTGTTGTTTTTGGAGTTTTTCAAAATTCTCATTGTTTTCAACTTTAAAGAACAAAAAATGTATGCAGTAGTACACTACACCTTGGAACGATGCACAATAAGTAATAGGAGAGATGAACGTTCTAACTCTAATTAGTATATGACTACTATATATACAATGAAGGATGATATGTCATCACAATAGAGAAAAATCATCGTTTGTTATCAGGTGAATATAATTTTTTGGCGAGAACATACCTTTGGCAGTTTTACAATGTTTGTGATATGGTGACGATTGCCAACAGAGAAAGATGATAATGCATAAATAGGAAATTTTTTTTTGTTTTTTTCGTTTTTTAAAGCCAAAAAAGATTATTTTATTTATACTGATATTCTACATGAGTAAAAAAAAAATTAGAAAAAAAAAACTTAGATTTTGTGCTTCTGTTCTGTGTTGCTCAATTCATTTAACAGAGAGGTTTTCATTTGAAGTACATCTTAAAGCATAGTTTAAGGCAAATTTAGAAAAAAGACCTAAATTGCTAAAAATATTGTATACTTTGAGTCTTTTCCTAATTTAAATGATCGAGATCAGTGTTTCTTAACTAGTGGACGGTGCCCAGCAAATTGATCTATGAATTATTTAGTTGTAAAAAAAATTTAATTTAATTGAATTTATTAAATTTTAAAGACAAATTTACATTAATTATCTATTAAAAATTTTAATTATATGTTATATCCTTTATAATATTATTTATAATATTTTGAACGGGATTTGATTATGGAATCGTGTCATCTCGCACTGAAAGAAGAAGATATTAATAAAACTTCAGAAATATAAATATTACATACGCTGATTTGAAAGTCATACACGGCTTGGAGCAGCGGGCGAGCTGTTGATCTTCACGATTTCAAACTTGTTAGTTGGTTGACTAAGATTATTTTTCCACACACTTTTCATTTAAATTAGAAAGGTTTGTAAGAATCTTCTGATCGATATCCATTATCGCTGGTAATTTAGAACTTTTTGATTATTGTGGATGTGGTTGAGGTCCGATTGCGCTTTTTTGCATAAGAATATATTTTATTAGTTTTCTGAGTATTCCAACAGCAGACCAATCAGGCTAAGGAAAGGAGAGAGTGAAAGATATTTATTTCATGTATATGCAAATGAATGATAGCATAAATGATTGAATGATTGAAGGCATGGAGTAGTTTAAACCGTAGCCGTGTCTTTGTTCGTCTTTTTACTAACTCTACTGAAGTGGCGTTTGAATCCACGTATGTTGACTTGCCTATTGGCAAATATATAATTTTACTTATTCTCGAATACTTTTAATTGAGAGTCAGTCAGTTGTTTGCCGATGTGATTTCGAATAATTTCTATTTTTACCGGTCCAAAGTTATTTTACTAAGAGTTTCTTTCAATTTAAAATTTCTTATAAGGATTTATAAACATTAAAGTTATTGAAGGATGTCCCAATAGAGTGCACTATTTATATTTTTTGTCATTTGTTTTTCTTGCAACTGGCAACTTTCTGAAATATGATAGCTGTCACCTATGATTATTCCGATTATTAAAAATAAAGTGTTACAGAAAAGAAGAAGACGTTATAATTGTGAACATTAATTATTCAAGTGACTGCCGATCTTTCGAGAAAGGGAATTTCCATCTGAATGGTTTCGTAAATAAACAAGTGTCGAATTTCGGGCTTAGAAAAGTCTCATGCTACCTATGAGAAAGAAATGCATCTACAATAAGCAGATGTTTGCTAAGAATATTGATCAGCTAGCTGGTTGTGCTTTACTTCTTTGAAAATAAGAACGGAATTGCAGTGATTGTGAATGCTAATCGTTACAGGAGCAGGATAGCAGAGTTCTTTTGGCGTTAACTGGATGGCATGAACCTGGATGACATGAGATTTCACTCGGACGGCGCCACTAAACGACGAGGCAACTAAACAAACCATCTCGTGAAATTGTGATGTCAACTGGCTATCAAGATCAAGCGATTTCTCTTTTTGGGCTTTTACTGAAATCTGGGGTTTATGGGAATAAACCAGAAACAAATCCTGAGCTCAAGGCCTAAATCCAAAGCGTCATCGGTGATTATGTCAGCCACATCTTTATCAAAGAGTCATCGAAAGTTTCATGAAGAGAATGAGGGCCTGTCATTAGACACGCGGCGGACATTAGCCGTATATTTGATCCCATACTTAATCGGAACATATCTATCTTACAATGCAATAGAGATATCACAATTCAGTTCAGTTCAGTTGACAGGTTTGCTTCTTAATTACCAAAATTTTACAAAATATAAAAATACATCTTACACTTGTTCTTGTAACAATCTATCTCTACAGTATGCAACAGTCCGTCTATGTATGTTATATATCTTAGGTATGTTATGTTAGGTTTTCTATACACTTGGGGTTTGTCATAATATATTGACGATGTAAACGATGTAAAGGGTACTCTTATGCAACTTCTTCTGTTTATATATATTTCTTATGGAAAAACGTTTGAAAATAGAATGCATTCAAACCCCAATACCAAGGATAAATCTTAAGTATTTGTAGTGTCACCCATTCATGTTTATATATAATCCATGCAGTATTATTTAAAATGACACTTAAGTTTTGATGGTGTTCTGTAAAGACATTCGAATTAATGAACATAATTTGCAAAATTTTCGTGACGCAAATGAATTTTAACAACTTAATATAATAAACCATAATGGCTTAAAGTACGTAAAGTACTTGACTGCTTTTCAAGATCATCAAATATTGCGAACTTGTTCTCTAATCTTCTATTATATAGTGATGACATGCAAAAATCTAATCAACAGCGTTTTCCAAACAGAATTTAATGTAATTATCTCGTTATTAAATGTATACACAAAGGGTTGCTGAAAAATAACTTTTTTTTTTAATTTCATAACTAATATTTCCCTCCTGACTTTGAAATTAACAGTAACTGCTTCATAGTATTATAATAAAAATTTTCAATTGACCGTTATAGCGTTGGGGGATATATGATATATACCGGTGGTGAGGTGTTGGTCATGTTGTTTTGATTCCGCGTAAAGTTTTACAAAGTTTAGAAGTTTCATTTTTTGTTAAGTACAGTCAATATTACATTAACCTATTCATACTAATAGATATTTTCAAAATATTTTCTTATTTTTACACGGCAATGTTGTGCAAATATTTCCATATTTTGGAGCATAAAACGATTGCATAGAATTTCTACCGCTGATATCATTTAATAGTTGATCAGAATTTAAACGCGTCCACGCGTATTAAAGACTCTTAAGTGAACTGTTCTGCTAGTTAGCATTAAGATTGAGCATGAATTGATAAGAGGCGGTCTTATATACAACACCAGCACTTACTCATACTGATTTACCATTTAATTTTAACATTTAAACTCAAATAAGCATCGGTGGTGTGAAAAGAATTCCATGGAAATTAAAAAGAATCTATAAGATTGGCTCATCAAGATCGGCATGCAAGCTGTCGGGAAATAGTTCAACAATTTATTTCTTTGATCTAAATTGAGTACAATAATAAAAAAATTATTTATAATTTTTGTAATTTTGACGGTTTTACTTTGCTTCGCGGTAAATCTAAATTAAGCAAAGAGGCAGAATAGTAATTTTTAGCGAAGCCACAAACCTTAAAAATTGCAAACTGTGTCGTGGCGGTGCTGGGCTATCTTCACTTTGTTGCAGAATAGATTCCCTTATCGGCGAACAAATTTCTCTCTAAAATCTGATTACGAACATCTAACGTTCGTTGCCTGCTTCGAATTACCTGTGCTTAATGACAGAGCTTAAAAGAAATCATTGAGAACAACTATATTAAGACACACGATTTATAAGACTCAGACGGTTCTCCGCATCTGATACTTAAAAGAGGTTTCATAAATAATATCGTTGAACGCTCGAGAGATTTTAGTGCGGTGCAAATGACACGAAGCCTTTCAACTTAGAATGCTTTCAATTTCGTTTATAAAAATGCTCCCAATTTTGCAACATTGAAAACATCAAATTAACGATCGATCTGCCATTTTACTTCTACTTTCTACTTAAGGATCTTTTTCCAATCAACTGGTTGACAGAATTGTATGGACGATAATTTTCTAGGTCGAAAAAGGCGACGTTGATAGAGAATATACGAAAGAGAAGTAAAGAAGTTATATTCGTCTTTCACATAGGGAAAGCCAAAGGGGTTCCGTAGGGGAGTCCATATTCGTGTTGGGCTTTTCTTTTGTCTATTTAAAACGATTTTCCTCGTACGATTTATCATTCGGCTTTACTAACTAAATGCAAATGATGGTAAGCATTTCTATCTCTTACATAATTTCGAAACTTTGTGTCTTTTTGAATCTGACATAATTTTTTTTATCGTCTGAATAAGGCGCAGGTAAATGGAATGTCGTTGAATATAAAAAAAACTGTAAATCTATGTTTTTCAGTACAGTAGCCTTAATCACTTTCAGCCGTCATTTAAATTCAGCGAGAGCTTTTGGTGTCAGGTTCTTGCTTTAGTGATCTTGGTGCAGTTTTTGATGGTAAAATCGCTCTTCGTCTGCAATTTAAATCAGTTCTGTTTAAGACTAGATTTGCACTTGGTTTTATTAACAGATGGTCGAAAGATTTTGACGTCCCTTATGTAATGAATATGGCGTCGGTATTTCCTCTCCCAGTTACTATAAATTATATTGATATGGTTGAATCAATCCAAAGACGATTTCTTTTGTTTGCCTCGCCCGCATTAGGATGGCATACTAACAGAACATTCCCTCTGTCTCCAACGTGGAATATTGATGCTTGCTGTAGTCTATATCTATAAAGATGCGTTTTGTGTCGATAAAAAACAGTCTTAACTTTTAATTGCGCTACTTAGAGTTTTAATAAACAAGCTTTTATTATTACTTATTTTACTTATTTTATAAAATCAATAATGATTGAGCTCCTGCCAAGTTTCTTGGTACTGTAATCTGCTTTGTATGATTTCAAAGAAGAAAAAAATAAGATTAAATAAAGAAAAAATTACATTCAGCTTAGACCGAATCCTTTGATCATCATTAGATTGCATGATTTTTTTTTTTGTGAAATGATTAGATATGGGATGGGAGATGATTAGCGTTAGTAGTGTGCGCTCTCTACAGATAACTAAATCTTGATATATAGCGTTTTGCTATATACTGACTTGACTACGACAAGCGTAGAACATATCAAATAGTACGAATTATAAAACTACATTAGACGTAAAGGTTTTTGCGAAATCCGAGTCTTACCTTATGGAATTTAGGGGGAACCAGTAAACTTCATTGAAGGTAGAGCTTTTTGGGAAGTCTTAAGAGGATATAGGAAACTTGACGAGAGGTAGAGGTTTTTGCGAAATTGTAGTGTTAGCCTAGGGGACTTAAGAGGTAATAGGAAACTTCATTAGACATAAAGGGTTTTGCAAAGTTGTCCTACGGGACTCATCAAATCTCATTGAAGGTACAGATTTTTGCGAAGTCCGGGTGTTTTCTCTACGGGACTTCAGAGCGTGAGATGACGCTTAATTTTGTGGAGAATGTTTTTAAATCGTAATTGTGACTTCAAAAAGAAGATAGACGTCTCCAGGAGGACCTAAGGCCCCAAATTGCATGATAGCATCTAATTGTTTGTCATCCTGATTGGAGGGTTGTGTTAGCCTACGTATTTCCTTTGAAGATATACTGTAATAAGGTCACCATAAGTTGGCATGATTTCAAGGCGTAAGGCTTGTCTGTAACTTTGCTTTTCTGCGGGTTGAAAACGTCCAGCATAAGCACCAAGATTCGCTTATAATCAAAGCCATATAACCAAAATTTTTGGTAGCTCTTAAAGCGAATAATTCGGTCGTCTGATCACAAGGTTATGTTAGCCTATGAGGTTGCGATAAATACGTATTACAATAAGGTCATCATAAGTGGGCATTATTTCAATGATTATCGGACTTGTCTGCAACCTTGCTTTTCTGCGGATCAATAATGTTCAATGTAAACACTTAGATGTCGTGTTTATTCGTTTACAATCAAAGTTACGTAAGCAAGTTCGTGCTATAGAGATCAGGCTGCAGCTAAATCTTTCTGGTGGTTACTGATGGTTCCCATCTTAGATTATCTGGTCCGGTCGAACTCATCTGAAAACAGCAAAGCTCTTAGATGCAACCCTGAAGAAATGTTAAGATGCAAGGAGAAAATATTTATGCGGCAGAAAATTTCATGCTCTTCCATTTACTTTGGCAGATCTTTCGAAAGATTTTAATGCTTTAATATTACAGACATATATTGAATATGATCCTAATCGACTCGCATCAATTTCGCTTGTCACGCTGACCTGTGATTACAATTCCAATTTTCGAATCCTCAAGCATTTGTCAAATCTTGCATACTTTTATGAAAGAATGCAATGAAATGTTCTTTATAGTTCGTTAGTTGGTATAAAATCAAATGTACGACCTTCAATAATGAACTAACGAAGAACCGTATAAAATACTTTAACCTAACCGATTACAACATTTCAACTTGTTATTACTATTTTTAAAAATTGTTGTTATTTTATTATAGATTTCGTTTCTACTCAAATGCTACTTAAATGCTATAGTACTCTGCATCAAATGCACCACACAATCATTTCAGTGTCATGCTGTTTACCATGACCCAGTTGTATCAATGCAAAGGTTAAAATGTAGTTTAGACCATAGATTTTTTTATTATTTTTCATTTGATATTTTTGCTGTATTTCTGTTATTTTATTGATTTTATTGGTAAGAGCATTACAGAGGAAAAGCAAAACGAATTTTTCTTTTTGTTTCTTCTCTATTGACTTAAGTAATTAGAAAAGAATTATTGTTAATATAATAAGTGCTTAGATACTTATTGGAAGAGCTTATTGAAATATATTACGGAAATGAGTTGTGAAAAGAAATGAAGTCTAATAATAATGCATTAATTATGAATCAATAATTAGACACAAAAATAAACTTTTAACAAACAATGCCTTATAAGTTATTTTAGCATAATGGACAGAGGGATAGGGAGAGCTAAGTTAGTTAGTCATAAACCAATGGATAAGAGACTAGTATGAGATATGATTATAAATTAAGACACGATTCTATAAAAAAAAACCTTTAACTTAGGAAGTGAAAGTTTATTTAAAGAACGGATAAATCGTCAGGTGCTTATTATTTCCGTTATAGAACACTAACACCACAAAAACAACTGATAAATAAGCAGCAAATACGACTTAAGAAGAATTTTATTTACTCTTCATCGTAAAGAGGTATGAAAAAAAAAATGAATGTGTTTGCAAGCTAGTCTTCTCATCAGTCTATATGAGATAAATAAATATTTGTGTTAAATAAAAACTCTATAATTATAAGTTAATAATAATCAAAATAATATAATTATAAATTATATAAATAAAACCTATAATTACTACTAATTCATCGAAGAATATATGTTTAAATTTTTAATATTATTTTGAGGTTATGTCAGCTTTCCATGCAGTACGCGATTTTGAAAATCGGTCTAAGAAAATCTCAAGGATATTTTAAGATTTTTCAAGAATTTTTCTTTATATTGCAAACAGAATGATAAAAATATCTGACTCTTTTTTCTTAGGTGATCACTAAAAAACAAATTAAATACAAAAAAAAATAAAGAATTTTTAAATTATGAATAAATTGTAAACTCACGAAATATTGAAAATCGGTTATAAGGTTAAAGAGTAACCAAATATGTATATAAAAGAAAATAAAAAGTAGGACATTAAAATTGAAAAATCAACCATTTAGACGGACTGGTTAAATGCTTATTAATAAAATAATTTCAAAAAAACTTTCACAATAATAAGAAGTTTCATCTAAATATTCAACAAAAATGTTGTCAATAGAACTCTAATTGCATATATTTACCGGAGACTTACATAAGGAAAGACTGGTCTTTTGTATTTAGAAGGTACATTAGAGGGATCAAAAAACCAATATTCGTCTTTCATAGACATATGAAGAAAATTAAAATACGTTAAAATACTTTTACAAAACTGTTTTTGAATTTTTCCTTTAGACGAAGTTCGTAAAAGCGTAAATTTTATTTAAAATCTTAACAGTTTTTACAATTATTTGAAGAACTTATCCATCTAATGCTTATTTGTGTCAAATGTCATTATGCTACTCTCGACGTATAATTCTCAACGTGCAACTGCTATTCGTGTAGAGATATACAAATATCAGTAAATAAGTGTCTATCACAACTGACTATTACGACTGTACGTTACGGCTGACTTCTTACGACTCTATATTAAGATTGACTTCCTAGTGCTTATTGCAATTGACTTCCTGCCATTCTTTATAACGACTAACTACTTGCGAGTGTTTGTTAGTTACAACTGACCTCTTGCCACGAGCTCCTTGAGACTGAAATCTCTTAAGCGAAATGCTTCGCTTATAAACCTTACGATTATCAGAAATGCTGCCTCCCTTTCTACTATGCCTGCCAATACTTTGCTGCTGGATTTCCCAGCCTAGTTTGATTAATCCCATTAGATTTCGCGTGAATTCTTTGTCACTTTTTGTATTCATTGACAGCTGCAAATGCGTCTTTTTATGAACGCGGCAGGTAACACATTAAAAGCAATTTCCTCCAGTTTGTGATTTTCGTAACAATACATTCAATTCATTATCTTTTAATACTTTTCTCTTTCTCTCTCTCACTCTCTCACTCTCTCACTCTCTCTCACTCTCTCTCTCTCACTCTCTCTCTCTCTCACTCACTCTCTCTCACACACACTCTTCCTCGCTCTCCCCATCTCTCTTGCTCCCCCCTCTCTCTCTTTCTCTCCCTCTCTCTCACTCTCCCCCCCTCTTTCTCCTTCAGAATAAATTTTCATTTCATTAACATTATAATACAAGTTTTTGAAAAACTAATATTTGATAATAATTAAACAAGTTTTGGACGAATAAACATAGAAAATATCTTCAATGCATTCCTGACTTTTGTCCGAAAATATGACCTACATGGATTTAATAATTTTTGAAATTTTTGAAAATTTTTGACCAACAAGTCAAGGTAGGAACAAATAAACAAAAAAATTTCTTCAATATATTCCCGACTTTTGTCCGAAAATATGACTTACATGCATTTAATAATTTTTGAAATTTTTGAAAATTTTTGACCAACAAGTCAAGGTTGGGACAAATAAACAAAAAAATTTCTTCAATATATTCCCGACTTGTGTCCGAAAATATGACTTACATGGAATTAAAAATTTTTGTAATTAACGAATGTATTTTTGATTCCTTTTTGAAGGAAATTTATGGGCAAAGATGACCGTAAAAACACAAATATACATTTCTTCATATGTATGTGTAATGAAGCATACATATATATACATACACATCTATCTGCCTCCGTTATAAATATGCGACATTTTTCTGTTTTTTGCTTTTTCCCTTTTTTTTATTCTATTTACATTTAACTTTCTAGTGGAATACAATTTTTGAGAAGTTTTTGCTTTTGCTATCGTTTTGAAGAAAACCTTAAGCAGTTGACATCATGTAGAGAACAGCGGGTTAATAGCAAAAGGATGGAAGTTTTGGTAGAAATAACTTTTTTCAATTTTTTTTTCTTTTTTATTTTCTTGTTTTATTTATTTGATTTCCTTTGGTTGGGTGTGTAAATCTTATCTAAAGATTTATAAAGGTGTCTATTGCTATTTTTACATTTGCAAGTATGCTAAAAATGTTGTTTAATTCTTTCACAACACCAAAGGAAGAAGTTCTACTTCGAGACGACTAACAAACTGACTGAATCTAGTTACTTGTATATAAAACATAGAAATGTGTGTGTGTGTGTGTGTGTGTTGCATGTTCGTCTGTTTGTGCTTGTGTCTTGTCTTTTTACGTTTGTGTGTTATTTTTTCTTTACGAGTTTTATTTTGTTTGTGTCTGGAGTGCCTTTGTTTCACTTGTTTACCTTCTTTCAAAAAGTTCTACTTAAGCAGTTTTCTTTGCTGAGTGTCGCGAATGTTGTTGTGGGGCTTTTAAGTATCGGTGAAGCCATCAATGGCGTGCACAGTAAAAATAACACTTGACATTGTCAACGGTGCTGATTTATGTTAAATAATGCAGTTTAGTCACTTGCTATAGATAAGTATACTACGGTCTACAGCAATACGTACGTATATGTAGGGATTTTACAATTATCGCTTTTTAAAAGAATGATTAATAATGACAGAAGAATTTTTTTGAAAATATTTCTTCTTTTTTTTTTTTTATTGAAAAAATATATGAGCGGATTATGACAAGATTATAATATAAAAAAAACAAATAAAAAAAAAATACTTTTACAAAATGAACGAAGCGATTTTGATCCAGGCTTTTTTTTAAATAGTTTTCTTCTATAACTAATATTTAAGGTGTTAATAGACCTATCGATACCGTTCGTTTTATGAGGCGCCTTTAAATGAAACTTTAGATAAACTTTGTTTGAGACTTGATTTGCGGAGTTGATCCAAAAAGGTAAACTGTGCCAAGTGTCCAACTTTCTTTGCAAAGGGATCCTACATATACTAGTACTTTACGAACCGCGTCATCAATTGAAACAGTATCGAATATGGAAGCATGATTAGCGTTGGGTCCCGTGTCGATGCCTTTCCAAGTACGGATAATCCAAGATACTGGATGTGTAGCATACTTAAAGTTTCAAATAAATCTATAGGTATCAGGTCGCCTAACAGAGAACTTAACGTTTAGAACGTTCAGTAGACCGTATTGAAGAATGCTCTATGCGTGAAAATCTAGAGACGATAAATAAAATTTACAGGCGTCACGTCGTCTAAATAAGGAAGCTCAATGAATGCCTTATTATCTGGCTGCCGCGTCTGGCTCCTCGGGGAGTATTGTGGTGGTTGTCCTAGATAGAAACATCCTCTAAACATAGGGAAACTCTATACTTTACCCCCATCTGCTCTAGTTTTAGAGACATGGAGGCCATAGGCATAAGACAGACAGACGGCGACATTGATTTCAATCTGGCTCTCTCTGTTTCCGAAACTGCGGTGGTCTTGAGTACGTTTGAACGCCGGGCCTTTGTGGAAGGGCGTGCTGAGTGGCGAAGTATGGTCCACTCTGCTTGATTCTCCTTGTCGGTGTACACTTAGGTAGTTCACGGGGACTTATGGAATAACTGCGAAGTGAGCTGCATGGAGTTCTATACTGATGTTGTGCAAACCCGCTTCCACGTTTCTAGGCATTGCTATTTTTGATACTCGGTTTGGGCTATGCCCTCATTTTTATCATGCCCATGTCCATATACTGCTTCCCTCTCTATTGTAGCTTTGGTTACAATACGACTATTCTACATCCGAGTCAGGTCGTATGGGACCTGCAAGCTCGACCGGAGACTTGAAATATAAATTTCAAATTTTCACTTACTTTATTTCTTTTAATATCTGTTACCACAGATGTCAGGATTCCTCGAAGTACTCATTTTCACTTACTTCGTCATCACCGCCCATTGCGGGAGTTTCGTGCTGGCTATGGTTAGCCCAAATCGCGGGAAGAGTCATCTTGTTGGCTCGAATGTGGAGTTGCATTGCAACCTGGTGCCTGACCCATAGAAAGGTAGAGGTTTCAGATGGGCCTCGTTCTCACCAGGGAGGGGAGGGGGGGACACGTCCCACAACATTTCTCACTCTGGCACTCGGAGACTAATAATCTCTGAAGCGTTGACAATGCGTTTTTCCACTCCGTGTGCTATCGGGCTCCGTGGGGTTAAGCCTCCATGGCAGTAACCCACATTAAACAACCAGAGACACCTATACCCCCCAGTGAATATTGGTTCTGGAAACTCGAGAACAGTGGAAGTCGCTACTATGCAGATTCGTTGCAAAATAGATCAGTACTTAAGTGTACCGTGGAGCTATACATAATGTAGGTACTCACGTACAACCAGAAGAAAACTCTGTCCAATTTTTCATTGCCATTTATGATTTTCCGACTTTGCTGCTCTAAGCAAGAGACGGTTGGTAATTTCAATAAAAATATTAATTCGTTCAGGGACCTATATACTTCTTAAACCAGCTGAGATATATTTCCAGAGGAAACGAAGGGAACAACAACAAGTTAGCATATCTTCATTCAATGATATATCGAAATATATTGAAATTGGATAAATTTGTAAAAACCATATTATTGATGAAAAATGAAAAAAAAAGAAAATCACAAACATTTGCGTCTGCTTTAAATTTCATTTAAATCTGTACTGCTTTCCTGTAATATTAAATATATACGTATTCATGCATATAAAATATATAAATTTTTTTTGTTCATATATATGATATTTTATAATAGACGCTTATGCGCATCTATACGTATATATCTGTGTACATATGTCTGTCGTAAAGCAAATACGCGCCTCTTTGACATTTTCATATGGGTGCAAATCATGCAATAACTTGTGTATAAATTTTTCTACTGGAAAAAAAAATAATACTTTTACTACCATACGAAATGTCTACTTGCCGGCGTATCTATCTTTCTATATATGTGTTTACCTCAGTTAGTGTTATTTGCAACGACTACGTATGACGGTAGACACTTGGCAGTTAGGTTTATGGCAGACATTGTTTAACTGACAGTATTTCTTTTTTGTTTTTTTTTCTTCTTCTTTTAGATGATTTTTGTTTTAGATGATTATATAAAGACGACACATTTACACTATCTCGCGTATAGAGGAATAAGCCAAGATGTAGAGAAAACGTTACAATATTAATGATGTAAAACAATAAAAAAAAAAGTGTTAAAGCATAAACATATTACACCATTGGTAAGTAAGTACAAGTATGAGTGAACCGTACGTACAAACACAAAGAGAAAACTTTTGATTAACAATAAATTCCATAACCGAATCAGATCCGTATATAATAGATTCTGGTATATGAAAGACTAAATCTTTCCAATTTAATAAAAATTTAAAGTCTCTGCTTGTTTTTAAGGAGGATAATGAATACTCGATATATGATAAATAACGTAATAGTCATCTCTACTAGATTTGCATTAGTTGCGGTTTGCCCGTGCTATTCGTCTAAATACAGTTCCTTATCAATTTCTCTAGGAATATTCTTTTGATAGGTTTTTACTTAAGTACCTTCGTCTCTTACTTATGTATTTACTTTCCGTCAGAGCTTGCCAACATTCTTTTCTATATGAAAACTTTTTTCATTTGATGTTCGTTACGATTGACAGAACTTTTATATGTTTTCATTAATTAAATTAAATTATTACGTGCCATCAAGCAAAAATTCTGCACTTCCGCTTTCTTCATTCTCGACTGGTATCTAGTTCGAAATTTACACATAACTCTTCTGGCGTTTTTATCTTGCAGCTTAATATGCAAGTGGCAAGTCTGAAATTTGACAGTTGCGACTTATGATTGTTCCGATCATTAAAAATGGAGCATCACCCAAAAAAAGAAATGGGGAAGTTACGGTGAGACTGTTCAGGAAAGTTACGATGAGACCGTTCGTGAAAGTTATGGTGAGACGGTTCGAAAAAAGTTACGGTGATACTGTTCGGAAAAATTACGGTCAGATCGGTCGGGAAAGTTACGGTGAGACCGGTCGAAAACTTCACGGAATTTTCGGTCGAGAAATATCAACTAATACATGAAGAATTCGAAGAGTGATCAAAAAATTTGAAAAGACTGCGTCGGCTGTATGGTCGAAACCCCTAACGTATTAATTCGGCATCGTTCTCAACAATTTCAATTTTACGAGGCACTAGGCAGCGTGTTCCGACAAAATAGCTCCGTGCTCACCGATAAAAATATCGAAACTCATTCGAAAAATACGTGTTTTAATTTTTAATTGAAATAGTGCTTTCTCATTGAGGCACCCATTTCAGTCCACACAGATATTGTATTCGATTCCGTTCCAATTTTTAATATATTTTTATTTGACTTTAGTAAAACACTTATCGGATACTTACTTCTCCTGCAAGCCATTTTTCCACTCGATTTTGTTTTTAATTTTCATAACAATTATCTGAACTCATTCAAATTGCTTAGGTAGGTTCGAAAGAGGTCCATTTTGACTATGTCCATCGTACTAGAAAGATAGTCTTATCACATTAGCTTAACTTTTGCTTCTTAGCAATGGTACAGTTCACCTAATCCGTATATCTTATACTACAAGTCCGAATTGTGCCTGGGCTTTTCATCAATCTCGATTCTCTTTAAAACAGCGATATCGTCCGCGATATCGTGCGTATAAATATACCGAAATTATATATGCGCAACTTTTATTGTTTTTAATTACACGTTGTAAAGTTTTACGAACGATAGAAGCCTTCCACTTGACCTTCCTTAAAAAAATGTACTGCTACATCTTCGATTAGATTTGCTACTATTTGAACTTTTAGTATAATTTCCATTTAACACAGAGCAATTTTGATTCAAAAATCATGAGCAATCATTCGTTGTTTAAGCTTTGAAAAGACTCCTTGACATATTTGAAGCTCCAGTACATTTGATATGTACCACATTTGCATTCTTTTATCTAAAAGTAGTGATCTAAATGGAAGGGAGTTGCTTAGAAAAATGCAACTTTTTATATATCTGTGCACTCACAGGCACTCCCGTTTATTTTATAGTACAGTATATGCCTATTTAAGTCTTCAATGAACTGAAATAATTTTCAATTGTGGCGATTGTGCAGTTTTGTACTCGATTTATAATACCTAATGAATTACTCCATAAGCTAAATATGATTTTCATTAGCTTTTTGTTCGTTTACATCCTTTCAATTTAGTACATCGGAGCGACATTTAAACGTATTCAACGGCTTGTGAAATGACCTTATAAAGACTGTATGCAGTTTAATCAACTTAAAAATAAATTAATATAAATCTTTAGTGGGTAAGAATTTGAAGGTTTATTTCTACATTCTGATTAATTTAGGCATGTCTATCCCTCCGTCTGTAGAAATATCTACGGGTTCCAAAATTTAAGAAATCAGCTCCAAATTTGTCAAAAACATTCGAAATTCTTCCATGCAAGTTACTATTCAAAATGAATCAAACCGGTGGAAGGACATGTTTACATTACACTCTGTATTGAGAACATCATTAATTTCAAAATAAGAAGCAATCAGTTCGTAAGTTATAACGTATATAGCGATAAAAATTTCTAGCGCAATAGATACGCTATTCTTCAGTAGAAAATTCGTCCGTCGAGTATTGCAACTTAGTTCGTAATTTATACGCTATTCTACAGTAGAAAATTTAGCTGCCGAGTGTTGCAACTTACTTCGTAATTTATACGCTATTCTACAGTAGAAAATTTAGCCGTCGAGTATTGCAACTTAAATTTTTTCGTTTTTCTTTTTAAGTTTTTTGTTTTAAGGTAAAAGTGCTGAGCATAAAAGTTTCGACCACAGCCGAATGTAATTTCCTTACTTTTTTTTAAATAATAGTCAGATAATGAACGAAAAAATTGAAAGTTCATAGTTTCATTAAATATTATCCTGAAAGCAAATAAATTATTTTATAAACTGAGTTTTTATTGTTCATATTTGGGTATTGTAAGTAGATAGATATACGAAAATAAAAAAATATGAAATGAATATGAAAAAAAGGCATGAACTTATCACAAATATACATAAATGGGTGTAAAAAGAAAGAAAATAAATGAAAAACTTTATTAATTTAATTCAATTAAGAAAAGTTAATTCATACATACATACATACATGAATATGAATATACGGACTTTTGAATTTATGAATTGAATATGTCAATATATACGTGCAAGTATGTATATGAATGGAATAAAGGTATCTTATATACTATTATATATTTATTATGATATACGTATGAATTTTTAGAAACAGATTAAATATTTTTTGGTCTTTCAAATGAGCAAAATTTGTGCCTTAACCTTTATTAATTCATTAACTATGTAAAGCTCTTTATTTCCCTTCGGTGTGATCGTTATTAGATTAGAGAAATACGGACCATGTGCGGATTTCAGATCGATTTATAATAACTTCTCTTTGTCCATATTACTGAAAGTTGAATTCGTGAGCCTATGGCAACTTCGAAAATATTTCCAAAAAAAGTCGCTTTACAACTTTGCAGTTTACCTTTTCCGAGTAAACTTAGAAAATCTTTTAAATTACCGTCAAGATAGAGCAGAATGAACTTGGCTTTGCATATCCGAGTTGTGTGCAGATATAACCATAGATAAATTAAATGCTTTCGAGTTTCATGAAGCTTGCTGCCGTATGTTCTCTCGTTGAGAAAAAAATTAATAATGTATAATATAAACAAAAAAGAAGAAATAAATAAGCGAAGAATAGATAACAAGAAATATTTAGTTTCGAAATTGCTTTTAATATCTATTAAGGTGCAAAGAAAAAATCTTTAAAAAGTTCTCAAAAAAGAATTCTATAGTCACATGAATATTACCAGAGAAGACTGCGTTAAATTTTTTAACATTAGTTTAGCTTTTCAAACTGAATAAATATCTTCTCTGTTGGTTTCTTTTCTTACCTTTTTCACAGATTTTCTTTTAGTGTACGCAAATCTTAGTGGAGTAGTAATGCTTTTTAAGTTTCATATTTAAAATGTAAGCATATGATTAATAGATTTCCGTCTAGACCGTGAATATAGTTAAGGAACTTTTTAAAGAAAAAAAAAACGAAAAAAGAATAAAGAAGACAGTCAAAATAAAATCAAAATTTTTATAACAACAAATCAACTCAGTCTTTTTATACCCACCACCTAATAAGGAGCATAATCACTTTGCTCAATACTCATAGATTGCATAGATTCAACTTCGGTGGTGCGGGGTATATATAATAGAAATAGAATTTTTGTGTTTTTTTTTTGTTTGAAATCTCGAAATATAAGATTAAATTTCAGAATACCAAAAAAAAATTCTCAAAATCAATTTGAAGTCCGCTTGTGATTGCTTTGTGACTCGAGAGGCTTCTGTAGTGTTTTTCAAAATATATTTAATAGGGGGTGATGTTATACATAAATAGAAATTTCTGGTCTTTTTGAAATCTCCAAATGTAGGATTAAATTTCAGAATTTTCAGAAGAAAAAAGGCGAAAACAGTTCGCAAAATCAGTATGAAGCTTGCTTGTGATTGCTTTGTGACTCGGGAGGTCTTTGTAGTGTTTTTCAATATAAATTTGCAAACGTAATTGGTAGGGTGGGCTTATAAATAACAGAAATTTCTGGTCTTTTTGAAATTTCAAAATATAGGATTAAAATTCAGAATACCAAAAGAGCGCAAACAGTTCGCATAATCAATATGAAGTTTGCTTGTGATTACTTTGTGGGCCGCATTGTTCAAAACAGATTTGTAAATGTAGTTAGCATAGATTTCTTCAATCCTAGTTATTGAAATAAATCAGAAAAGTAGCGATATCCTCAGCTTACACTATAGATCAGGCTTTTCATTATCGGTCTGTGTTTAAACTCACTAATTCAACTGTAAATAGTGACAAACTACTTAACAAAGTGAGCATACAACTTCATCAAACACTTCATCGCTTTATTGAATTATTTTTTGCGATTAATTAATTACTATTTTTCTTCGCGGTCGCGAAATATAATTCGTTCTCTTATTCTTGTTATATTCAAGATGTAAACTTTGCTTTCAAATTTAGTATTAAACTTCAGAAATGATTTCGAATGAATTGACCCATATAAAACGAACCCTTGATATAAAAAAAATTTATATAAAAAAAAAAAAACGAAAAGTGTCAAGATCAACCTTTAAGGTCTATCGTCCATAGCCAGCATTGCCAGAATTTTTACTTCTTCAATTATTATTAGACTCGCTCGTGAGTGAGTATAGTTTGCTCCAAGTAAACTATGCAAACATCGAGTTTAAGAGGACTTAACTTCAGGTTCCCTTTCCTGGAATACATTAAGATAAACAATTTTTAACCTCTGACGCTAAACTTTTCTCTTCTTTTTATCATTATTTTTAGCATTAATTTTATTTCGTTTGCTTTGGGATGGTATAGCATAGTGCAACAGAACAAAATTTCTTTTTTTTTTAAGTTTAATTGGCATAAGAGCTTATATGTATACAATGAGCAAAATTTATGGAAGTGTAGGTTGCAAGGGCACGCAAGTTATTTAGTCTTACAATGGAGTGTTGCATAAATATTAACATAACCAGGACCACGTATTATTAACGCGCTACCATTGATTTTAAGCTCTTTAGAGTTTATTATGCTTAACTCGTCAGGCAGCCTTTAATAACATTTGTATCCTGCATATGAAGTACAAACGTACAATCATGAATGTGTACGTATGTTATGCTACAGATATGAATTCACATCAATACATATATATGTGAATAACTATGCATGTGTGTGTGTGTGTGTGTGACCTCTTGCATTATCAGTACTTTGAATTGTGTCGTGACAGCAATGCGTCAAGTGTTGAATGCAAACATATCTACTTTGTGAATGCCCGGTCATATCTTTAATGTACATTCGACTGAACTGCCGGTAAAGTACGAGTATTTCACACAATAAAGTACTTGAAGCTAATCTTTTATGTGTACTTCTCTACAGTAAATAAAATATGCTCACGCATATTCCGGCGCACACGTTAATGCACATTAAGGAAAGGAACCTCTATATGATTTAGTAAACACAATAAAAACAATGACTTGGAAAGGCGCCTGAAAGCTTAGATAATTAGAATTAAAAAAAAGTGTGTGTAGAAAAAAAATTTAAAAAAGAATTTATTTCGCGTCCTTTGCTGTGTTTATATCCCGATTGTTATTGTTATTTAATATAAGAGCACGGAAATGCGGGCACTTTTAATTTGTTGTTGTCTGGCGGTCCGTCTGCTTTAAAAATCACGAATTTTAAGAACATAAACTTTTACTCATTTAGTTTAGAGTCATTTCAACGGATGATGGTATGGGAGAAGGGGTTCAGAGCTTCAAATAAGGTCTTCTTGCTTGTAGAACATGTAGAACATGTTTCCGATATTTGCCCAGAATATATGCTGAGGACATTTTAAATTTGAAATATTATGAAACTTTAAATATTCATCTTAAACCGAGTCTTTGGCGCATGTTATCTTAAAAGAAATTTTTGTCATTTTTAAATATTTTTATACCCACTACCAAAGAATAGGTCGGATATTCATTTAGTCATTTTGTTTGCAACACTCAGACGGATGCTTCAGAGATGTCCTAAGGCAGATATATGCTTGGTCAGCAGTAAATTCCGAATCGATTTAAGCATGTCGGTCCGTCTGCCCATCCATCTGCCCGTCCCTTCGCTCATCGGACCGTCTGTCCATTCGTCAGTCCGTCTACCTGTCCGCCTGTCTGTCCGCACGTCCGTCTTTCCGTTCGTTTGTTCGTCCGCCTGTGCATCTACCCATCTGTCTGTCCGTCCGTGTAAACTTAAACATTCTCCTGGCTGCAAGGAAGCAGATCATTGGAAAGTCTTGCACTACGGTTGGTATTGAAAAATGGTCAAATCGGTCACAGAATACTTCTGTAGTGTAAAATAAGCCGAAAACACCACTTTTTTCTGGGTATTTTGCTCACTAGTCATAGATTGTACAATAAAAATTTCCTCGGTATTCAATAAATATAGAAAAAATATTCCATGCCCACCTGCTAAAACCTAGTTTTTTTTTTATGTTTCTTTAAACCTAAAATGAATATACCTGATCCTTCGATGGTGAATACAAAAATGGATGTAAACGAGGCTTGAAAAAAAAGCTTTCCTAATTAAATAACTCTACAAGGCTAAAAAATTTCATTTTCATGATAAACGCAATTCAATTATTTATTTAAAAGGATGTAAAAGAAACAAAATAGTCTCCATCGTTCAACTTATAAAAACGCTTCTTCTTCATAGTATAGTAAAATTCCTGTAAAGGCGGCCATGATACACATGCGAAGTCTATATGTCAATCCTAAGCTGGGCATATATCCTTTGATGGTTCCCTTGTAAAGTGTCAAGATTTTGACGAAGAACGTACATATTCAAAATTGCATAAACATTCAATCTCAAGAACCTCTCTTGCCTTAAAATTTTGGATTTTTCGAAAGAAGCGCTTCAGATGTTCGATCTCAATAATGCTACGAGAGATGTATACAATTTATATTTAACAATATATAGAATAGGTGGGATAGGTAGGTTAGGTAGGACAGGTAGGATAGCTAGGGTACATAGGATAGGTAGAGTAAGCAGGGTAAGTAGGATAGCTTAGTTGGACAGGATAGGTAGCATAGGTAGATTAGGCAGGTTAGGTAGGATAATTAGGATATGTCGGATTGGTTGCATAGGTAGATAGGATATGATAGGTAGGATAGGTAGGATGGATAGAATAGGTAAGATAGGTAGGATAGATAGCATATGTATTTGAAAGTGAACAAAGCCGTACACATTTTTTTCGGGTTCGAAGAAATTGTCGTCTTTATTTACGAAAAATTCTATTCGTTGCAACAATACATTTGTTGGGTCGGTTGTAAGAAGAGCGGTTATGATCTATATGAAAAGACGTACTGGCTGCAATTTTTCGGAAAAATATATATTTTGAAGTCATGATAATGCCAGTTCACGTAAAGGAACGAAAATTTAAAGCATCGAAAAGATCATACACACCAATCCCTACATACCTAATGCTTTTTCTTTATTCCGCATGTAAAAGAAAACATGCACTTCATGTCGTGAAATCGAAAAAACTTTTTAATGCTTTCGGAGGCAAAGTTTTTAAATTACTTCGTAGCATATACGAATTGTTTGAGAAGTGCGTGTGCACACTTCTTAAACGAAACCTTTTAAATTAAACTACGCTTATCACGAATGCTTGCGTTTACTTCATTTGGGTTTTTTTTTTCGTAAGAACTTACAAATAAACCAAAACCAAAAAAATGGTAAAGTGGAAGCTCATATTGATACTGAAATAATGCAAAGAAGAAAAGGATTAATGATGCTTAGTCCGGCCGTATTATCTATAAAATACTGTAAATATGATAATGATTATTTGAGAAATATTTTTATTTTCAAAGCTCAATTCTAATTCTTAACTTCTTATTAATTATATGCAAAACGTTCTAAGTACGGCTTCGCTACTTGTTATTTATGCTTTTTATTCAAAGTTCAAATGAATTTCAAATGAATAAAATTTTATTTTGCAAGAGTTTTGGGAGGTAAGAATGGAGTAACGGATGGGTGGTTAAGGTTAAGAGAGAAGAAATTAGGTACACACAATTTTTCATTATTTAGTTTTCTTTAAATTTATCTACACATTTACTTAAACAAATGATGCCATTCACCTTAAAACGCTATAAACTGTCATTTGATTATTTAATTAAATGTTATGTGCATTGGTTTGTAATATAAGAGTAATATAGAAACAAAGTGTCGAGCACTTGATTACAAGTTGTATAACACTTGCTTTTAATATAACGTACATATGTATAAATATATATACATGTGTATGTGTATGTGCATGTGTATGTGTTTGGGTATGTGTATATATGCATGCTCGTTTCCCTTGCTAACTCTTGTCTCTGTTTCTGTTCGTTCTATTACTACAAACTGATGATCCAACGGTAATCCTTTTACAAATATCATATAACATTAACACTTTATTTAAATATGCATATATTTGTCTGTGTATCTATGTGCGTGCATGTGTTATATAAAAGTTATACACTTATACACACACACACACACACCAGTCAGTTAGTGCACATACCTATACATCAAATTGAATGGAAATAGCTTAACTGTCTCTCTGACATTGTATGAACGATTAGAATACAAAATATTCTCTGCACCATAACGTAATATATTACAATAACAAAATAACTCATCCATACATATGAATATACATGTATATGCATATATATAAATACATATATATATATTATAGGTATAGACGTAACTGTATTATACGTATATACATTAGGTAACTTCGAAAGTTGTCGCGAAATAAAAGTTTTTATTTTATTCATTTATACGGTTTTTGGTTTCATTCCCTTTATAAAGAAACTCATTATTCTTTAACTTGACTCCCTTTATAAAGAAGCTCTTTATATTTTAGCTTGACTCCGTTTAGAAAGAAGCTTATGACTTGTTAGCTTGACTCCGTCCATAAAGAAGCTCATTACTTTTTAGCTTGATTGCCTCTATAAAGAAGCTTATTACTTTTTAGCTTGACTCCCTTTATAAAGAAGCTCATTACTTTTTAACTTGACTCCGTTTTAAAGAAGCTCATTACTTTTTAGCTTGATTGCCTTTATAAAGAAGCTCATTACTTTTTAGCTTGATTGCCTTTATAAAGAAGCTCATTACTTTTTAGCTTTCCAATTGCATGCGCATATGCACTTTTATATCTCTCTATATATGTTTATATGTGTGCATACATGCATATATTCTGTGGTAACTGTAGAATAAAATGACACTTGCGACTGTTCGCTTATTTTTATAGTGAAGGGTCTAAGCGACAGCAAAACGAGAAGAAAAAAAAGGAAAAAAGAAAAAAAGGCAGTAAATATGCGTATGCAAAATGGTGTGTTTGGGAGTGTGCGTGTAGTTGTTGTTGTTTTATGCTTGTTAAATATATTGATGGCAAAGCTGTTGTGTTGTATATGTATGCACGTTATTTGGGGTTTTTTGTTTTGTATTTATTTGTGGTAATTACGTGACATTTTTTTATAAAACCTTTGGAACAGATTTCTATTTAGTTTGATAGAATATTCCGCCTTACTGATGATATCGCTTCAGTTTGTGGCTGTATCTGCGTATATATACACATGTACGTATATATATGTGATTCTGGTTATGTGATAGTCTGACTACGTGCTCGACGTGAGCAAAAAACAAAAAAGAAAACCAAAAAAATTTAGCTTATTTTTTAAACCAATATTTAATTCAATTTCATGAATTTATTAGTGCTCAACTGTGATTTTTCTACGCATCTTTTTTTCAAGTTCTTTTAACGGTGTTTTAATGGCGGCGTGATCTGTGATGAAATGTATACGAGAGAATTAATGGGAATTATATTTGATTACATATGCACGCTTATAGACGTACATATATGTATATATATATATATATATAATGTGTACGTATATTTGCCTTAGTAGAGATGTATACAGATGTGTAATTGTCATGAATTTTGTAAAAACCAATTTCGTATTCATATCATCTATTAAACAGCAGACATAATGTGATAGAATATTACGGAATATTAATTAAATCTCAATGAAAATTAAATTAAAATGTTTTTTCTTTTATTTATTTATTTCATTTTTTTTTTTTTGTTTTGCAAATATTTTAAATTATGAAATATTTTTTAACAATCGTCTCAGTGTTGTTGTTACGTTATACATTAAATAATAAAAAAAAAATGTCATTATTTTTCTACCGGCTAGAGCAGGAAAAGTCATTAAAAAGCAGAGCTTTATAGTAATAATGGGAAACAAGGCAGGCAACCGTCCAAAAAAAAAAAAAAAAATACGTTGACAATTTAATTTTTTAATAACACTTACGTTTTATTTAGTAATTGATAATCCCGCCGTCTGATATTTTTCATTTCGATTTTTTTTTTATTGTTTTCTTCTACAGAAATATCATCTGATTTTTCAATTGTGTGGTTATTTTAAACGATTTTCCTCAGCTATATACATGGTGGTGGTGGTGCTGTTGGTGGTAGTAGGATGAATGCGACTTCTCTTAGCTTTTATTTTATTGATCAAATTTTTACAATTCAATTCAAATAAGAGCTTATTTTTTCTAGAAATCAAAATATTGATGCACAAGGCAAGTTGCGGTGTTGAACTGAACAATAGACATTTTCCAATACTTTTTCTAATACAGCCTGCACTGTTATTCTTATATTTCTATATATAGCCTGCACTTCTCAACGTATGTTAGCATTCAGGTTTTTGGTTATTTTTGTACGCTTTTACTATTCAAAGAACCGAAAAAATTTTATACAAACATTTCAAATTTCATAGCCAGTTGACGTTTGCATCTCTTGAAATTATTCTTTTGATGAATTCGAGGACAAAATGAATTTCATTAGAAAAGTTGATTTTCAAAGATTTATCAAAAAAAAAAAAAATAAATAAATAAAAACTATTTCATAAACCTCGTCAGGTTCTACAATAGATTTCGATAATCAAAATACGTCATGCGTGTTGTGTAGTCAGTCCCTGAATCCATGATTATAAATTCACACACTTTTCAATATTTCATATATCAAGAAATTTCAAAATTAAATTAATAATAATTAATTAATAATAAAAATTCATTTTTTTTTGTTTGAGGGAATCAAAAAAGGGGATGAGGATGTTCAGTAGAAAGTTATGATTTACAAAGGAGCCACCTTAATGATTATAGATTTTTGCTAAACAAAACTAGTAAATTGCAGACAACAAGGAAAGTCATAGAACGAGGTGACGTGACAACTTTCAAATTTTTGAGGCAATAAAGTTATGATTATATTCAGGTTCACCAATGCAAAGATTAATTGCTCCCAAAAAAATGGAATAAAAAAGTACTATTACTCGCAAATCCGTCTTTTGGGTATAGGTATTGAGAACCTTTTTTTTTGTATGGGAGGTGTATGCCCGATTGGTAAGTGTTATGCGCTTACGGTCTGAAGGACTCACTATAGTTAAGAGCCGACCGATACCAACCGTAATTAAAGTCTAAAGTCGAGCTCTTTAACTACTTGACTATGCGGTAGCACAAAAACAGTTTTAAAAAGCTGAAAAGCTTAAAGCTTTAAAATCTTAGAAGCTTTAAAAGCCGAAACTCCAAAAGTCCTGAAAGCTGAAATGGACTAAAAGCTCTAAAAGCTCGAAGGCTTAGAACGTTTAGGAACTTAAAAAGTTTAAAAGGCTTAAATACTTTGGAAGTTCAGACGCTGGAGGAGCTTAAACAGCTTAATGGCTTGAACTTTGTTGAAGACCAAAAGCTCAAAAACATATAGAAGCTCAAAAACTTTAAAACTGTAGAAAGTTAAAAGCTCTAAAGCTCGAAAGCTGTAGAAGCTTAAAAGCTTGAAGAGCTTAAAAGCTATAAAAAGCTTAAAATCAAGCAAGAAAAAACTTATGTCCGCTTTAAAAAAATTTGATACCTACGATTTTTTACTAATTCACTACAACTGCAAACCAGTTTACCACACATTAGAGCAAAAATTGGTCAATCGTAGGTCTTATGACAAAGAACTTTTACATGAAATTAGGAAATTTATGACTTATTTTTTAATCCAATATTTAATTCAATTTCATAAATTTATTAACGATCAAGATTTACGATTTTTCTACTCATCTTTTTTTTTCAAGTTCTTTTAACGATATTTTAATAGTGGAAATTAGGAAATATTTGTATCAGGTTATATATATATATATACATATATATTTATCTATTGTATGAGGTAGATCTTCAATACGTTTTTTCTAACATTGCAAATGGAAAGACAAGTCCAATATAATTCCCACATATTGTTGTATATATGAAAGAGTAGAATCAGTTCGTAAGCACTTTCAAATTTGGATCTAATAATTTGAAAATCACTATTCTTTATTGAGGTTTCTTGGTTTCGCATCAACACAAACTAGCGACTCACAGAGGGAATAAAAAATTTTCTCATATTCTATATATATTGATGAGATGATAAATATATAATATTCGCCAGAAGAACACTCATATGTTTTTGTATTTTAATATTATGTATTATAGATAAAAAAAAGATTCGGTTCAACTAGATTTATTTTTATGCAAATTATTAATAACAAATTTTTGATGTAGCTTGAAGCTATATAAACTGTCAACTGAGATAGAAATGTGTAACCAAAGGTCATCAAATATTCTGAACCTTTCATTTTATTGACGATGTTTTATTGTTTTTCTTTTACCGTAATACTTTTATATTTTGACATGTTCTATTTACGCTTAGCTCTTCGCTATATAAACGCAAATGCACTATATATATATATATATATATATATATATATGTATATATATTTATATAGATGTGTGAATATGTATATATATGTGTGTGTGTGTGTGTGAATATATATGTATATGTTTGTGTGTGTGTGTGTGAATATGTGTGCGAAATTCGTCTTCAAAAGAATGCAAATGCTTGGCATATACCATCGAGCTTGATTCCATGATGAAGATAAGAGAGCACAAAAAACCAAATTGTGGTCGTTCGTATTTGTCTATTTGATATGCAATGAAATAACTCTTGCGCTAACAAACTCACTCAGTCTCTCGCTTTTTTCTTTTTTTTTCTTTTTTCGTTTTTCTTTTTTTGATTGGACTTTTTTAAGTACAAAAAGGCACATACCATAGAGTGATAGTTTTTGTATTACTGTTCACCACTTGTTCATCGTACATAGTGTTTGCTTTGAAAGTTTACTCGAGAAAATATTCGTTCATACATATATAACTACAAACATGTATAGAAAGCAATTTGTTTTTTTGAGCATCAACAAATTAGGCTGCAAAAAAAAAAAAAGAAAAAAAAATTAAACTCTTACAGATTTGCTGGACTCAGAATTACTTTAAATATCATCCGGGAACAACTCATTTGTTGTCGTCATAACTGCAAAGGTTTAGTCTCGAGGTTGCGAATAAAGTAAACACGAGCTTTACTTTTTTGTATCTTATCGTTGATTTTAAAGTACGCGTGAATTTGACTTTTATACCTTTAGCTTAAGCAAATTTACCAAGAAAAAGAAAAAAAATATAGAAAAAAGAAAAAAATACAGAAAAAGAAAACGAAAAAAAAAAAAAAATTGAAAAATAGAAACAAGAAAAAAAGGGACAAAATAACGAAAAGAGATTGAAAGCATATAAACACATTGGAGTTATTGTTGCGTAAAGTAACTCCTGTGTTAACTAGAAAACTTGACAAATTTCCATTTAAGACATGTGAATGTAAAATTTAAAAAAAAAAAAATCGAAAAAAAATGTGCGAAGTGCACTTGAGTAACAGTTTAAACTGACTTCACTTTTTTTGCGTTTCCTCTTCTGTCTGGCATTTGTTTTGCTGGCGTTTCTTAATTGAAGAGTATTTAGTATTCCAAAGACAAGTATTCCAAGATTTTTGTTGATATTTTGGCGGCCATATGCAAAATATTTGTTTTTAAGGAGGAAACGTAGAAATTAATAGTTTTCGGTTGTTGTTTTGATGAGATCATAAAATTTTTTTTTATATATTTATATGTCTACAGTAAACCTTGTATACGAATAATCTAAGCCCAGCAAATGAAGTAAAGCAAAAAGTTAGTTTACATAATAATGGGATTGAGTGATATGTTATTTCTTCTTGGTTTTTTTTGGTACACATTTCTAAGTTTCTTTTTGTAGCCTAATCTTTTCAAATGATTCCAAACTGTCATATGGTTGACGTATATTGTCTCCTATATTTTCTGACAGCTTGCTTGATGATCTTGCCCTAGCAATTGCAAATTTTCATCAACTTTTTTAGAACGAATGATACTAAACTGTCATATGGTTAGTGTTTAGTGCCTCCGTCTTGCTCCCTTGCTTTCGTACCGGTCTTGCTTTACTAGTTGTAAAATTTCATCATCTTTTTCAGAACGAAGTGCATCTTTGATATCAAAATTTTCGGAACGGAAACCCACCAAGCAAAGCACTTCTGACACCTTCGTTCACTTACAGCATCCCTACCGCACTCTCTCTCTCCTTGTCCCTCTCTCCCTCCTTCTCCCTCTCTCCCTCTCTCCCTCTCTCCCTCTCTCCCCTCTCTCTCTTACCAGTTTTTTTTTACTTTTCTTTTATAAATCCATTTTATAGTAAAAAAGCATATAACTTTTCACTTTTCGACAGTGGCCAGGTAGACGTAAAGTGACTCAACTCAAGCTAACTAAAAACCTTACGCTGACATATAATTTCTGATGTGGATTTTCTTCGTATTACCAAAAGGGAAGACACAAATGTATATGAACACTTTATCGTTTGGTCTTTTGGTCAATTTGTCGTTCGATAAATCTGCCTTTGTAATCCCTTAGGTATTAAGAATGCGTGCATTTTAAATACGGTAGTGGTGTATGTAGCGAGGCTTCATCCATAATGTTTATAACCTCGATTTGCATTTGATTGATTTTCAATAAATATTTTTTCATTTCACTGTAATTTACTGTGTGATGAGATATACATAATATTGCCATGAGAAACATCTGTCAAGTAAGTAGTACGTACGTATGTTATATTAAAACGTAGCTGTGCGCATAATAACATTTCAGGATTCTTTACGCGCAAATTAAATTTACATTTGACACATGTTACTGTGATTTTTCCAACTGATGTCTTTATTTGCATACACATGTATGTATAATATAATGTAAACTTGTGTTGACATGTGTATGTATGTATACATGTATGCATGTATGTAAGTAAGTATGCGGACCTAATATATACTTAAATTCATATACAAATTTGCATTTCATGAAGTGTGTGTTACGATGAACTTCCATATCTACGTGAAATTGCTGTGATTCTCGTGTAAACATGTGTTAGACTTCAAACTGAAATTATTGGATTCTTATACATGAGTGAATGAATTGCTTGGTATAGGAAATGAGGTAGAAAAATGCTCAGTTGCTTGTAAAACCATCTAAAGGTAATAAAAAGGGAAACACTATAGGAAGAAATCATGAAAAAAGTATTTCCTTAGTGACAACATTTTTCATTTTCTTCGAAAAGAATTTTTCTTAAGAAATCATTTTTTAATGTTAATTGAAGACACTAACTGATAAGCAAATTTTTTGGTACAATTTTATTTCAATCACTGTTAGTAACTTAAATTATATATAAAAAGAAGTACTTGCAACTCCTAGAAATATGCATCAGAGGTCTTAACTCCTTCAGAGTAACCTTTCAGTCAAATTATAATTATATTTATATTATAACCTCTCTTGTACCCCTGATGCTTATAAATCTTCTAACTATGCTCGTTGATCTACGATAAATAATATATAACATATATGTATAAATAAATATAAATACATAATTAAAAATCGCTGTCAAACGGGGTCTCACACTATTGTCCAGGTTCCAGAACAAACCGTCAGTGGGTGTGGGACCGAGTTTATCTCTGGTTAAAGGATGTTAGTACTGCATAAGCAATACTTACAAGGAACACTTCTACCGCGATGATCTTCTTCTACAATTCTCGAGAACCTATTGTTATATATCGTTAGTTAAATCTTGAGACTACTTAGCCGATTTCGGTTTCGGATGATTTCATCCACGACACAGAACGTGGCTATAACTCAACACAAGCTCGTTCGAAGGCCAGTGAAGGCCCAGTATCATAGAGCATCGAAATTTAGTTTTTTTTTGGCACAGCAGAATATATATGACAGAAAGACTTTTTAGAGAGGGTGTAAGCATTATTATTAGTCCTGTTTTTTATTTTTATACCCGTCACTGAAGAATGGTGTAACTTCGTTTGCAGCACCCAGAAGTAAGCTTTAGAGACACTAAAATAAATATATATGTATTCTTGATTAGCATGAAATTTACAATTGATTTAAGCATGTCCGCCCGCATGTGCGTTCGTTCGTCCATGCGTCCATTCGTCTGTGCATCCGTTCGTTCATGCGTCTCTTTGCCCAAGCGTCCCTCCGTCCATGCGCCCGTCCGTCCATCCGTCCGTTCGTCCATACGTTCGTTTGTCCGTCCGTCCGTATGTCCACCCGTCCGTATGTCCACCCGTCCGTTCGTCCATTCTTCCAATCATCCGCCCATCTATCCGTCCATCCATCCGTCCATCCATCCAACACGTAGATCTATAACTAAAAGAATGCAATAGAGCTTAGCGATTAACTACATTATGGTGTTTTTTTATGAAGCACTGAACGCTGTCAACAATTTCAATCGCAAAGTATATACAAAAACAAAATGTCATTTAAAAATAGTACGCTATTACGCTTACCTTTGATTTTCATGCCTCTACTGCTATTCATGAATCCTAGCTTTATCGCCAATAAATCATATAACCCAACGGATTCATAAGCGCACTAGAATTTGTTGAATAATTTAAGTGTTGAATTTCTATTTTAAATCATATATTCAAATTAAATCGAATAAAATGCTTACTTATTATCGCGCTTATTTGAAACTTAATCATCAGAATATATAAGAAGCATTCGTTTTCTCTTGAAAGCATGCATAATGCATTTACTGTATAGATTTTTTAATCGTAAAAATTAAATTTTTTTTTTTTTTTTCTTTAAAGGTTAATGCATTGGAACCATGAATGTTAATATATATGTAGTAATATGTTCACACATAAACTTACCTATACCTAGACGGAATGAATAAATGAAATTGAAAGAAGATTATACTGATTATATTCTTGTTGTTGTATATGCTGTCGCGTACATGCAAAAAGAAAGAAAGAGAGAGAGAGAGAGAAAAAGAAAAAAAAAAAGAAAATATGCTGGGAATACTTACGTGCTCTCAAGAGCAGGATGTATGTCTTCTGCGTCCGTATACATATGCATACGAGCGCGTATGTAAATATTTGCAAACTAATACTTATAACGACGTGAAATATTGAAATGTGAATGAACGTTTGAGAAGGTTCAACTTTGATTTGATGAAATGTAAACATTTGCATATTTCGTAAATATTTATTGTACTCTTGTTCGGTGATTATCAGTATTTGATTTAAAGTTGCATTGTTTACAGGCATATTGAAATAATGATTAAGTATGTTTATCTTCATTTCTTTTTTTGACATAATTTTTAAAACGTTGCAATATATGAGGATATGTATGAGGCGACATAAGTGTGTTTAGTGAAATTTAAAAAAGAAAGTAATACTTTACGAACTAAACTTTAGTTTTAAATTTATCCAATTCCAACATTTTATTCCTTTTTGTTCCTACCTACCAAAGTATGCGGAGCAATTTTTTTTTTTGATGTAATGAATTATACTCTTTTTTTTTACAGATTGAGAATAAATTATATTAATTTGCGTTTTCTTGAAAACTTCGTGACTTTATTAGATTTTTAGAAAATTCGCTAGAAAACTGTTTCGAGATTTCTTTAGTTTTCACATCAAATAAAAAAATTTAAAAAAATTTCAATTGTATCTTCAAGTCCTAAATAGCAAATAAAGCTTAAAAAAATTTATACGATATTACTAATCATTCAGAAACGTCGAAGTTCATTGATTGGAGTATATTTGTTCTTGAATATATTCTTTGTTGAAGTATTTTACTTTATACCTTGCTGGTGACTGATTGAAAGAGGTTCATCATCAAAGGTGAGCATTTCATCAAATTTAGTAGAGTTTAGAAAGTGACGAATTTAATGAATATGGCGGCAACAGCAAACCACTTTATAATTCTTTCCATTTAAAGTTTGTTGAAACATGTTGATTTTAAAACTATTAAGAAAATTGTACTTCACTATGCCAAATCTTTACGTTAAAAAAAAAGATAAAAAAATAATAAATAAATTTCAATATTCTATAATATTGAGTAGGCGTGGCAGATTTTCTTTTGTTTTTATGGGATAGAGTGTAAATTTGTATCGTATAGCCTATAAGTAGTAAGCAAACCATCCAGAAAACAGAAATGCTGATTTCATGCTGTAGACGTAGTCCATGACTGAATTGGCCCATCTTGAATACAAACATATTTGAAAGAAGTTTCAATATTTTTGCACAATTTCATTCAGATATCTTAAGTTTCGTAAACGGGAAAATGATTATTGCAAACATTACGCAAATAAGCAGATAGATAGAAGAGCGGACGGACAGACGGACAAACGAATGAGTCTAGGTGGATTATGATTTTGATACTGATCAAGAATATATACACTTTAAGGGATTTTTGAAGTTTCCTCCTTAACATTACAAATCTTTTCCAAAAAAAAAAAAAAAAAATTGAGGTCCAATATGTACCGAGTGGTCGTGGTCGATCGCTTCTATTTTTATGCCGATACTAGAGGATAGTTAGTTCAATAAATGTGAAAATTTTTATAGAACTGTCTGCCATAGAGTAATAACAAACAAAAAAACTAACTTCTTTCTTTAAAAAAAAGTTGTTCTCAGTTTAAGTTGCACTGTTGGCATGTCCTTTCACCGATTTGGACCATTTTGAATACCAACCTGGGTGCAAGAATTTCCAATGTTTCGGTCAAATTTGAAGCCAATCTCACCATTTTTGCTACCAGGATGATGTCTAGCATAGGCGGACACACGGACAGACGGACAGACCGATATGCTTAAATCAATTTTAAATGTGATACTGATCAAGAATATATACACTTTGTGGGGTCTCTCAACCTTCTTTTTGAATGTTGCAAACAAAGTGACAAAATAAATATGAATGAATAAAATGCGTGAACGAATTTCGGTGGTGGGTAGAAAAAAATTATGTTTTTCTTAGCTGAGTCAAGTCTTTTTCTTTTGTTTAATTATTTTGTTAATTTAGGTGAATCGTGGCATCGTGTCAAACACGTATTATTGCAAGCTTCCAGTGCTAGAAAATCAAATCGATTCTAAACCGTTAGATCAATTCTTGTCCATTTCATTCATTCATTTCATTACTTCACATCATAAGCGAGACATTGAACAAATTTTATTTAGCATTCACTTTATACTAAGAGTATTTTCCATTTAAAAAACCTGTGCAGGAAAATTCAAAGATAAAGACGTAAACGAATGTCAAAAAGGTACGGCGGAAAGCTATGCTTACGAGTTAAATTTTAAATATATTTTTATTAAGATCTCTATACCAAAGATCGAACTATAATTTAACTCGCAATAGTTGCGCTAAGGAGTAAATTCGTACAATTGGTCAGCCGGTAGGGTTAGAATTGGCAAAGAAGTTTATCAAATTCCATCTCAAAGCCCTTTTTTTTTTGCTAACAAGTCGCTAATGCTTCACTTACTGCACTTGCTAGTGTAATGAATGACACTGTGAGAAGTGAATTTTAGTAAATAAAACACGACTGTTGGGCGTATACCAAAATAACTTTTTGCGTTTTATTTTATTTCTTTTTTTGCTTTATATTTATGTTTTATGATTTTTTAGTAAAGAAAAGAAAACATATAAAATGCTGTTTAAAAATTTATGATCTCACGTCTACGCGTATGGAAATCTATGTGTATAATACATGTGTGCAAATGTGTATCAAATATTCTTTCATTTCTCATTTATTTTCTAAATTATTATCCAGGGTATACTTGTATGGATTGCTGCTTTGGGAATCCATTATTTAAAATCTCGTTCACTTAAAAGGAAATTATTTCCCTTTGAAATGAAACATAATTGAATGAGTGAGTGATAGAGAGAGAGAGGTGATAGAGATGAAAAGCTTAGCGTTCCTTTATTGTATTGTAAACGAATTAGTACAAATTTTTCGCATCTTATTTATTACATTTTTATTCAAAAATGGTATTCTTTCCCTTTCCGTGTTTGTCGTTTTTAATCATAAATGATGTATGGAAACTTTCATTGCTTATTTCATATAAAAGAATAATCGCTTCCAATGTGTATCATATGTTATCGTATTATAATATAATTTAATATAATAAAATTGTAATAATGTTAAGATATACTGAGTATTTTAATGAATTCATAAGCTCTTATCCATATTTGGAAGTTAATGATGAGGAGGGGAAGTGATTTCACTAATATTTAGTTCGCAAGAAAAATGTACTGATTATATTGTTCGCGAAAAGATTCTAAACAAATCTGTCCGTCTATTTGCCATAATGATTACAAGTACAAAACTTCTTCTAGAAGATAAGAGTTCGTATCAAATTTGCTCTCTTTTCATTCTAATGTCTTGTAATTAGAAAACCACCAATCAACGGCCCGCAGATTTGCTGAGTTTGTTAGCTTAGAGTGATGGTAATAATTAAGGAACAAATCTAAGACTAGACTTCTAGATCTAATCTTGAGATCTCTAAGAACGGCTGGCAAACAAAGAATTTTGATTAGATAGATTCTACTGTGAACTTTTCTTATGAAAATACGTTATGGCTGATATATTTCTTCTTCCCGGTGCTGAGTAATATGTTGCTTCTTCCCTGTGCTCCATGACTATTCATAAGCAACTGAACTCATTCGCGGTCTCTTGCCTTATTTAGTGGATAATGTGTTGCTTGTTCGCGGTATTGCGTGACAGTTTACAAGTGACTCAACTTACTTTCGCTCTCTTGCCTTACAGCTCGGGGCATCCGAATCGACCCTGATTGCGCTTTGTTTGTCTTGTTCGGAGTTGTTCTCTTTTTCTCCGTCGAACATATGAGAGAGAAAACATCATGATTGTAATCTATCGCTTGTGTATGCGGAAGAGTATTTCCCAGAACCCTGGGAAACCCTGGCAGAACCCGGAATATCTACGATAACTCATCTATCTTTTTTGAAAGTATTGATAACAATAAATGGCCCTCGTAATGAGATTTTGATTTGCTAAAACTCCTAGTGCTCAGAGCTTTATGTTCAGCTAGTACTAGACTACCAACGCTATATTGGATGATATGTTATTTCTCCGCGGTTTTTTCATACCTTTTTGAACCTCTTTTTGTAGCCTGCTTTTTTCAAATGATTTTCAACTGACATATGGTTCGTGTTTAGTGCGTTGTGTTCTGACAACTTGCGCGCCTAGTTCCAAAATTTCATCGACTTTTTCAGTTACTGGCCGACCAGAGCGAGGTTCATCTTTGATATCAAAGCTTCCGGAACGGAATTGGGACAAATCACACTTGGGTATTTCGTTCACTCAAAGCTTTCTCACCGTACACTTCACAACTTTTTTTTAATGTTTTTTTTTTTACCTTTTTTATAGCATTTCTTCAGTTATTTCACTCATTTTCAAACCAATAACTTTTTATACCAGTAAAGAATTGGAAAACTGTATTCACAAAAGGTGTAAACTGATATATCACCTCTTAAGCACATATTCGTTCGAGACAATCAGATGTATGGTGCTAGATATATATAGCTATCAACACGATCTAGTGGCAAAAACTGCCAAGAAAATTGACAAATTTTACTTTTCAAAGCGGAGAAGAGGAGTAAACAATGATTTCTCTTTGAGTAGAGTTAAATTAGGCCCTAAGCTCCACTTCTGCTGATGTCCGTTCATCAAAGCCCTTGAGTTAAGCTTTAGCTTTTCAACCGCACTTCCTCGGAAGCTCAAAAGCTTTAGGTTCCCAGTAAGTGACTGAGAAATCCATAATAGTGGCTATGCCCAATTGCTAGCTGACATCGTTAAAACTGAAGTGATATCTGATCGTCTACGAATCTCTAACTGCTTATCAAAAAAATGCGTTGTTTCTGTTTCTCCATTACTTTTATGTGTAATTTTTATTCATCGAATACTGTTGTTTTATATTTTTAATTTTTTTTTAAAAATAATTGAAAAAATTATTTGGATTAAAAGATCGGATTGGATTGGAAAAATTATTGCACTTTTCTTTCACATTAGAAATTTCTTTGCATCGTCTTTTACACCTATAATGAGTCCATTAAGGAATTTTATTTAGTTTGCTCTTGTAACATAACTTTTATCGTGATTCAAACGAATAAAATTTATGTGGATTTTTCAAAGAACACGTAGTTTTAGTGGGTAGATGCATTCACTTATAAGCTATTATAAGCTATTTTTTTTTCTATTTTATTCCAAATTGAAAATTTATTTGACAATAGATAGGCGTTTTCTAATATTTAAATTTGGACTTTAAGCGTTTCCAAAAAAGCAAACAAAGGAATTAAAAAAAAAAAAAAATGTTGACACTAAATATGCGCAGACATAAGCCAAACACAGCTTATCACATTTTTTCGTGAACAAATTGTTACATTACGGTACTGTGTCTCTTGTATAAACCCATACATATATATATGCATGTAAGCAAGAAGCATGAAGCATGTAAGCAAGAAGCATAAGCATGAGCATGAAGGAGGATTATTTATAAAAATTAAATAAAAAATAAAAAATAAATAAAATCTCAGAATATGTGACTAAAGAGCTTTGAGGTCAAAATATTGAAAACACGCACACCACCATTCTATGGAGGGTAACCAGGGAAGATGCAATATTTCAATTTATTTAACAGATAGGTACTGTTCTACTCGCATATAAGGTATAAAGATGAGCTTATATGCATTTTTATATGTAAATAATATTTTTCGGTAATTATTTTTAAGTTTTTTTTTTTGTTTTTTTTTTTTTTAACTTTACCTTCCAGGGAGTATGTTGTAGTCAGTCTCCCAGAGAATGCGATGTTTTTTTTTTATTGTGTTTTTAAAAACATAAAACCTCACTTATACAAGTGGTTGCAAGTGTACGTGCATATACACAAGTGTACATCCATATATATATGTGTATATATTCATGAACAAAAAAAGCCCCCCTTCATCTATTTAATGTGCAGAAATGTGTAAATGTGTTTAACTTACAGAGAGCGCTGTTACAAGCAAAATCGTTTGTGTATATATTTGGCCATATATCAATGTATGTATACATATATATATGCATATGTATACATGTATATGTACGTGTATGTGTTTATGCTTGTACATACATATATACGACTGCTACTGCTTTTGTACGATAATTATACAAATGCAAAAGTCTGTTGCAGTGACTGTGCGAGAGTGGTTGGTAATAAATAAATTCAATTGAATAATTTATTTAATTTGTTTACCGATTCGGCACACACGTGAACATAACTAGCAATCAAGCAAGCACATGTACCGTTCTGTATGCCGGCCGGACATTATTTAACATATATAGAAATGGGTGTGCGTTTTTATAACGACCCTTTTACCGATATCGTATATCCTATAAAGAGAAAAAAAAAAGAACAAAACTAAAATTCGTATACAGTTTAGCTTTTATTTGTATTATTTGCTTTTTCTCTTTTTCCCTTTTTTTTTATTTATTTATTCTTTTTTTTTGACTGTTGTTTGGAGAGTGCAATGTTTCGGCTATATATATATATATGCAAGTCTATATATATATATGTATGCTTTGTTGTTAATGACAACTACTGCATGCAAATTGCCGAAAAATGAAAAAACATCAACAAGCAGAAGGGGTAACAGACTGATGAGTTGTATCCCCCATGTTATTCCCAAAGCGGAGGTAAAAGATGAGTGTAACGTTTTGTAGACAGACAGACAGACAGTAGTAGTTGAGTCTGGTTCACCTTAAGGCGCCACCTATTGATTAGCTGGTCTTATATATGATAACATTTTATTGAAGTCCACTTTTAAATATAATGAAATGAATTTACTCACACTCAAATCTGAGGTTTTAACCCTGAAGATTCCAATAGATACCTACGGTCAAAAGCCATTTCGTTTATTATTTATATTTATATTTTATAATGAATTTATTGAAGAAATTTTCACTTCCAATCAAAAAGGTATGAGTATCTAATAACATTTTCCTTTATTTTTCTCGATAAAAGTTCAGATGAAATATCACACCATGACAATCCGATCTGTAAAATGATCTCCGTAAATGTCTACTATACCTAGATTTATTTTATTTTATGATACGTGAGATATACGGTAGGGTGTGAGTGTCTGTTTTCCCAACGTATGTAAACTTTCAAGAACTTAACTGTTATTTATTTAATGACTTTAAAATAATTGTGTGAACGTGTAGATTTATACGTATTTCTGTATTTTTTTTTCGCTTTTTGTACTTACAGAGGCATGAGGAATATGTAAATTTTTTTAATTTCACGATATACGATAGAAGAATAAGTCTATTCTTTCCCAAAGAAAAAAGAAAAAAAGCAAAAGACCACGAATAATTGTCAAAAATAATGAAATCAACGTGTAATTTGTTAAATGGTTTGTATACAACTCTGTATAATAATAGGTGATACATTAATTATTGGTACATTCTCAAGCTTCCTTTTTTGTAGCCCGGTGTTTTCAAATGACGAGAAACTGTCATATGGTTGACGTTTAGAGCCTTTGCTATTTCCTAACAGCTAAGCTGAAATGTTCTCTTTTAAGATTAAGTTCGTTTGAGACAATTAGGAGAATGTTGCCAGATGTTAGACATCAATATGCAAATACTTTTTATACGACCCAGCTATCGGAAAATTTATAGTTTGTCGACAGCACAAAAAATTAAGCCATTTTTAACATGTTAGAGTCACTTCCCTAGCTCTTTCGCTAGCCGTTCACACGTATCTGGAGCCGTGAAATCTTGAAAGTCGGGAAATACGATTGTATTCAATTAAAGGCTTGATACGACCGATCTTAATACTAATTGAACGATTAAAGAGAAAAGTGTTCGGAGTACGGATAACGAAATATATTTTTGACTCTTTGTTATTGGGTTCGTATACTGTACATATTTTTCATACACCTACCGTCGTCCTTTAGTAAATAAAAAAGAAGGGAAATGAGCCAAGAATACATGTTTTTTCTTCGCAAACCTCAATGAATGCATTTTTAGAACCAAATATTTTTTTTGAAAATGCACCACAAATTTCTTCGAATACCGGTAAAAGTTTTAGCTTTCACTTGAATGTACGGCTTTTGATATGTTTGGTGCGAACTAAAAACGGTTACCAATAATATCTTTAGGAATTTTTAGAGTTTCGCTAAGGAATTCTACATAAACTGAATAGATTTCATTTTTCTTAAAGGCAATAATCCAAGTACTGTTTGTAGATACCTTTTAATACCGTTTAAGATCGTGTTCAGTTCTTTTGTTTTAGTTACATAATATCAAGTGATTTCCTTATTAGCATGTCTTGAAGAAGAAAGGAGTTTTTTAAGGAAAGTTGTCTGAATTCGAAAGAAGACGAGCCCGATGTTCTTATAATAAAGTATATTCCTTACGCAGGAGTTTTGACATAATGCGCAACATTCGATATGTTTGATGCGAGATGAAGAGAAAGTTTTGCTATTGAATTATTAATGAAAGTTGACTGCATTTGAAAGAAGACGAGCCAGATCTTTACATCCCCCAGTATATTCCTTAAACAATACGTTTTTCTTTTTGGAATTATTTGATGATTGATTAGATTTAGATCAGGTTTCATTTACTTCTCATATGTTTGCTTAGACGTTCTCCTTTATAGTTATACGAAACAAAACTCACAAATTGAAGGAAATTATTGCTTCGATATTTTTAACGATAGGAACGATTTCCGAAAGTGCGCTAAGCATGCAACCGGCGGGGTACCTCTTTTTCCATCTTTACAAATGCGACAATACTTGGTCAAAATAGCATCGTAAAATCGACTTAAGCTTTGAGACGAAAGTTTTGTTCGTTATTCCTATCGAAAGCAACAATCTCCGAAAATGGGCTGAATATGTACCTCTCCGGTTACATTTTTTCTGACCTTTGTAAATACACAACAGACAACAGATGACGGAAGAGTGGTCAACATAACAACGTGAAGTCGACCTAATCTTTGAGGCGAATTTTTTGTTCGATATTCTTATCAATAGCAAAGAACTCTAAAAATGAGCTGAGTATGTACTTCTCCGGTTACTTCTTTTCCCACCTTTGCAAATATGTCAACAGATGACGGAAGAGTGGTGAAAATAGCACCGCAAAATCGAGTTAAGCCTTGAAACAAATTGTCTGTTCGATTTTCCTACCAATAGCAACGAAAGTGAGCTGATAATGTATTCGGTCGGTTACATCTTTTACGAATGCGACAACATATTACGGAAATATGATCAGAATAGGATACTAAAGCTGACATAAGCTTCGCCAGAAGAATTCTAATTAAGACCTTGACATTTAATGCAGGAGATGAAATGTTAAAGCACTTAATTCCTTTCGCAAAAAAGAGTTCGATCTTAAGCAAGTATTAGATTTCGCTGCTATTTTGGCGCCTCTTACGAGTTTCTTTAAGGTGCGCTTCATAAGTAATAAAAAGTATCTAATACAACTCTAGTGTTGAGATGACTCCTAGTTATATGAAAATTAAAAGTTTATAGCGATTTTCTGTTCAAAATTGTTTACATTATTTTCAACAATTAAATTAATTAATATTTTTGTATTTTCATATATCTACGATGTAATTATATAATATGATGAGCTTTTTGTAATTAAGCAAAATTGTTGTTTGTTTTTAATTTTTTATTTCTAATTTTATTGTTATTGAAAAATTCTCATTTTATTGACGTTATATCAATATATGTTATGCTGAGATAATAATGTACTTGCATCCAGTCAAAGTTGAATTTGCATGTGAACCAGGATAAAATTCATTTGTCAATTGTCCAATATTCAGTCCTTGATTGGCAGACGGTAAATACCACTAAATATGTTGTACTCTGTGTTGTTGTTGTTGTTGTTGTTGTATTCTGACGTGTTGTGCTACGTTATGTTATAATTAAAATCACTGTTCGGCAAAAGTTATGAACTATTAATTTAATTTGCAAAAATCGATGAGAGCTCAGATTAAAATTATCGATAAAATTGAATATTTTGTTTATAAGCTTTTGTATGACACAATGTATGGCACTTACCACAGAATTTAATTATTTCCGATTTATAACATTTTTATATGTGCGCATAGTATCTTTAATATTAATACAGAAAAGTTTGACCAGCTAATATCCATATATTATTTGCATGTATGCGTGAAAATTTTACCATTTAATTAATATTTAAGAGTGTAAATTATTCTAGTTTTAATACCATTTCTACATTCAACATACAAAACTGTTTCTATTGCTAAAGTTAAACAAAAATTTTATGTTATATAACGAACTGAAAATCAAGTATGTGTGTTTGAAAGCGAATCATGAAATGTAGTTTTTTTGTAAAGATATGACTGAAGCATACATTTGAATTTTTCTTGTCCGAATATATAGATTACCTTTTAACTTTTTTCTTATCCGAATATATAGTTTGCATTTTAATTTTTTTTGTCCGAATGCATAGCTTACATTTCTTGTCCGAATATATAGATTACATTTTAAATTTTTTCTTGTGCGAATGTATATGTTACATTTCTTGTCCGAATATATAGATTACATTTTACATTGTTTCTTGTCCAAATATATAGCATGCATTTTATTTTTTTCTTGTATGAATGCGTAGGTAACATTACGTGTCCGAATATATAGATTACATTTTAAATTTTTTCTTGTGCGAATGTATATGTTACATTTCTTGTCCGAATATATAGATTACATTTTACATTGTTTCTTGTCCAAATATATAGCATGCATTTTATTTTTTTCTTGTATGAATGCGTAGGTTACATTACGAGTCCGAATATATAGAGTACACTTTAAGTTTTTTCTTGTACGAATGTACATTTGATTTTTTCTTGTCCTTACATTTTAAGTTTTTCTTGTCTGCATGCACAGGTTACATTTCTTGTTCGAATATGTAGTTTAAATTTTAATTTTTTCTTGTCCGAATATATAGTTTGCATTTTAATTTTTTTGTCTGAATGCATAGGCTACATTTCTTGTCCGAATATATAGATTACATTTTAAATTTTTTAGTTAGTAAGCCTTTATATGATAAAAAAAAGTCTAATTTTCAGTACCTCAAGAAGGGAATGGGTTTAATAAAGCAATTTAGCCCACAAATTTGTTGGTATAAGTTTGAACTGAGCAGTTCTTTTTTTGGGTCGCCTTTCTATATAAGCATTTCCATAAATAAGAAGCCTTTATGTGGTAATGTACTAAAATTTTTGGTATGTATCTTACCACAAAAACAAGTGAAGTATTTTGTTAGATGAGACACGATAGAGTATTTAATCGTCGAACTTGCCCGACTATAACCTTATAATCTGCTCTTTGCTATAAATAATAATAATAAAATATCTTCTTCATTTCTATTGCATTTTTTTCTCGAAATGTTTGCCGTTTATTTTTTTCGGAATCTGAAATTCAAAACCGGCGTCAAGATATTGAAATTTTCAATATCTGTATATTGCATTAATTACTGGAATGCACCGTTACAATGTTGCCGTATACCATTTGACCAAAAATTCTTATTTTCATTGCAACGTATTTTCAGTAAAATTTGTAGAAAAGTGAGTGGTTTTTATTCTCAACTATAGAAGAAACTATCACTAGGTACTAGCACACGTGTTAATTTAATCGGGAAAAGAGAAACAATATTTTGCAAGGGCTACATTTTTATCTGTACTGCCTTTAAACCTACCGCCGAAGCATGGGAGACATTTTGTCCTTTTATTTGCAACACCCAGAAGGAAACTTCAAAGACACCAAAAAATATATAGACGCTAGATCAGCATCACATTTAGAGTTGTCCGTCTGTCCGTCTATCGTAAACATCTTCTTGCTAGCAAAAATGAAATTATTGGCTTTAAACCTGACAGAATCATTGGAAGCTCCTACGGGCGGTATTGAAAATGGGACAAATCGGTCAAAGGACACCCCTACAATATAATATAAGCTGGAAACGTCTCTGATTTCTCGATCTTTTGCTTACTACTCATAAACTGTACAAAAAGAATTGGAAAATGGAAAATCTGGCACGCCTACTATTATTATATAGTAATATACAGATTTTTTTCTGTATTTTTCGGTACGCTTCACCTTCTATTTGAGCAGTTGCGAGTGTATTTTAGGTTAACATATGAAATTGAATTCAGAATATATTTTTACGTCGTAATTCTTTATGAAGTTTGCAACTTAACCCTCCCATTTTATGAATTCGACCGATACATCAATACGTGGACAGTTTGTCAAACCGATTGATTTTGAGTTGAGCTCTAATTTATCCATATTACATATATTGTATGGATTGCCTAAGAAATGTTTCAAAATGCCATAAATGAAATGTCAATATTAGTCCGTTTCACTTCGCATTATTTATATATTCATATGCATACATATATATATATATATATATATATATAGATATAAAACAAATATATATATATAGATATAAAACAAATATATGTTATTGATGTTCGATGATTAAATTAAATAAATGAAATTATGCAATTCAGCGTATTATTTAATACCCCACACGCACTATAATCGAATTGTTAGCAAATGCCACGCATCGTTTAATGCCAAAAAGTATTTTAATTAGAAACTGTGTCATAAACAAGAACGTAATTAAAATTTTCATATCTATCATAAACCTAAGTTGTTTTTAGATTAACATTTAACAACATTTCAGGCATAAACTTTACTAAAGCGTTAGACAGAATTTGAAGCAAAACTTTGAATTAAAATTCATTCAAAACTAAATTAGAAACTCGCTAAGGAAACTCTTAATTGTAATGACATCATCATCATCATCATTTGTACTTCAATGGACCTGCATGGTTGGGTTTAATATAAAATTCGTTTCATAATGTGAGAAGAATAAGTTAAAATGTTATAATGCGCGAGCAAGATAGAAATTCGAATTTCCCATAGCAGATCCTCTACAAGAATCCAAAACTAAGAATTTAATGAAATACTAAAAATTAGACCTCGTTGCTAAATGAAGGCTTTACTTTTTGGAAGAATTTTTATAAGAGAGCGAATTCGGTTCCTTGATATCAAATTCAGAATTCATCGTTCGTTCGTCCGTCTGTCCATCTCTCTGTTCACTTATTGGTGAAATGTCTGCAGTGATTGTTTTCCTTTCCGCAAAAACTAAAATTTGTGGGTAAAATTCGGTAGAATTATTGCACGTAAGCACATATATGTTCGTTTCGTTTCTTGCCTTCAAAAATATACCCAAATGATCCATGTGCAACATTCTATAGGATCGTTATGACATTGGTATTCTTTCGCTCCATCCTTCGCGACTGTTTTATCGACACGCAAATCACCTGCTTTATCAGTCTTGCACTATTCGCCAACGTGAAGACTTTGAAATCAACCGTAACTTTTTGTCTCCAACCTTTCTAAACAACAGATCATCTTTGGCGCTCTCGACTATTTTGTCTCAGCCAAGACTGTTATCTTGACCTTCTTTGGCACTGTAATCTCTACCGATCATTTTGTCTCCACAAAGTTAACAGACCCTCTTTGGCACTGTAATCTCTATCGATCGTTTTGTCTCAACCAAGTCAACAGACCCTCTTTGGCACTGTAATCTCTGTCGATTATTTTGTCTCTTATATTTAAAAAGCATGTATTTTTTTGATGGCATCAGTTTGTAATTGCATTGTGAATAACCAAGTGTCTTTGGAAATTCTCATTTTACAGATTCGCATGTTCGCGCCACGTCGATATCACTATGGCCTTTGATACTACTTAAGGCATTCGCATGCTCGATACGCATAGAATTTTGGTGTTGGGTTTTAATATCATAGTCTTGTATTGGAAACTACCACGGTGCGGTTCTTACAATCAAGTCTTTTTTTTTTGCTTTGGCTTATTATTTTCAATGTGAGCTATAATCCGTTATAACTTTAATCTTTTCTCCATATATGTAGAAGCAAAATAATTCCAAAGTTTTTACCATAAAGTTTCTTACTCTCTTGCCTTACAAAAATAATTGAAGATTCCTTCATGCGCGGACATGCACGCATATGAATTTCTTGAATTTCTATTATACATAGCTTTCTTCTATTTCTTGAAATTAGATATGTATCGTATACGTATATATCCTGCTGCTTATGCAATACATGTTCATTACACTATTACCATACATTAGTAGATTATCACTGGACAGTGTATCAGTCATAAAAACGTGATTGTGTTGCGTGGTCCACATATATCATATTGTAGACGTGCAAACAAAACATCAAGCCTATGTATATATAATTAATTAGTTTATTATCCTAATAATTACGTCATATTATGTTGGAATAATTTGTACATACAATGCTCTCACACATAAATCTTTAGTTAAGTATTTATCAGTGTTAGTTTAAAGAGTATTTTCTGAAAGTAATTTAATGAAGTGGATCTTTGCTTTTAGTTTCGGACTCCGTTTTTATGTAAGAAAAAGATATAGTAAAGAGAAAGGAATACAATAATATTTTGATTATATCTACTTCGAAGTGTGGTAATATCATTATCCTGTAATGAGTAGAAGTAGAGAACAGATAATAAACGCGACGTGATTCGTCCTTTACGCTTGTGAAATTTGAAAAAAAAAAAATAGGTCAAAACCTAGCATATATATTATTCGCTTATTTTCGCATATCAAGTACAAACATTGCTGTAATAAATTTATAAACACATCCAAAATTCTTGAAAACTGAAAAACCTCAATCAATGAAAATTTCAAATATTATTGCAGCCAAAAATGGCAGTCTACCAGATACATAAATAAGAAACCGGAATTGTTTATATAGAAAATATTTTGGTGTTTGGGGCATGAAATATTGCGTATCGCTTGTGATACATTTTTTCCACCTATCTGTCAATTTGTGTGAATACTTTTTTTTGAGGCTCAGTAAGTGCCTAACCCATCGATACAAACAAGTTGTAATCGGTAACATTCGACCTTGCCCTAAGGGCTAGCACTTCTCAGTTCAGTGATTGCGACACGTCTCAAATCGGTTCTTTCGTAAAGACAAATGCATCGATATTTTGCTCGTTTTTGAACAGCGAATGCTTCAAATTGATTAAGTATAAACAGCATAGCCCATCGATGCAAACAAGTTGTAATCGGAAGCGCTCGAATTAGTCGTATGAGCTAGCACTTCGAGCGCGTCTCGATCCAGTTCTTTCGCAACGACGAATGGATTGATATTTTGGTATTTTTTTTTTGAATAGCTAAGGATTCAAATCGATTAAGTCTAGATGCACTTAGGGGGTAGCACTTCCCAGTTTATGCTTTTCAACGCGTTTCGACCCCTTTCTTTCATAAGGACTATACGGGGTGAATAATTTAATCTTTTGGCCCCATTTTGAATAACGGAGGGTTCAAATCGATTAACTGCTGCTTGGAGTGTTTGTTAGTTACCGGTCCGTTCGCGATGGATTGGTCCCTTTTGGTCCGACCAAACACACAAGATCGTTTTCTTGTCAAAGCGATTCGGTCTTTTACTCGAAATGGATGGTACGCTCAGTTTTACCCTGAGTTTTCGCCACTGGGATGTTTAAACTGCATTCACTTTTCATCCTCATTGGCGGTAGGATGCATAAACGACTTCCTTTTGTGTCGCTCGAGTAAAAGAAAAATATTTTTGGCGAATGCTCATTATTCGGCACAAAATTCAATATCTTCCTTGTTAGAAAAAATGTCCTTGTATTGCGCGATGACTTGCTATCATGACTGCCTGTTGTTGACAGATGTCAGAGTTATAGAAAAAAAAAAAAAATTCCATGTATGTCCTTTACAAATCGTGTTACCCTGCTGTTTCTCAAGAGTCCGCATTTCATACTTGCACACCTCATATAGTAAATATTGGTTTAAAATCCGCAGTAAATTTTTATCAAGGCAACTCGAAGCGACTCTATCAACAAAAATCTATGGGACTTATATCCTTTATCTTTTTATAACTTGTTTTAAAACATTTATTGCAATCCATCAGAAGACATGAAAATTGTTTCACAACTAAAACTGTCTTGTATTTCAGATAAAACATTAATTTTGTATTTCAGATAAAACATGAATTTTGGATATTTATGTAACAAATATTTTAATTAATTAAGACATTTTTTTTACATCTATGTCTTATGCTTTTAGTTAAAGATTAATGATTTTTCAAACTTTAAGTAAACATTTTACGCACAACATGACGATTAACTTTAAGCCAGCATGAGAATACTCGATTAGCCCAAGTGCAAGTATCTGAATCCCATTCATTGTGATCGATACATTTTTCAAGGCCATGTCGTATAGTTCCCAAATTTTTCGTATCTTCATGCGTGTACTGAGCAATTATGTTCTTCTCATTAAAACCTTTATTTTCCGTAAAAATTCCCATTTTTTCTATCCAACATTTCACGTAGCAGTTGGTGTATTTATGTTCGGGAAATTGATAATTCAAATATTGTTCGTATATATCATCCGGTATATTGTACTCTTCATGGCAATCTTCATGAGCTTGTAAAGCATCGGCTTTCGTGCGAACATCAAATTTGGCTGTTACCTGAGAAAGGGTTTATATTCTCTTTCAATCTTGTGCGCTAATATATTTCATATGAACATAAATATCACATTTGAACTTACCAAAGCTACAGCAGTAGACACTATTATCAATAATAGTTTCATTTCTCTTGAGATAAGCTTGGTATGTATGTACGTATGTATTATGTTTAAGTATTATTATCTAAGCAAGATGTAGAGATCTTGAAGGTTTACGAAAGACTGCGTTCCATGGCTGGTTAAGTATTGCGATATAAAGTTTTCTGTTATTTTTGCCGTACCAAACTGGTTTCTCAGATCAAAGTTGAAAAAATTATAAATACAAGAGAGAAAAAAGAAAAAAAAAAAGAAAAAAAAAACAAATACTGATACCGGTTGAAAAGTTGCATAATTATTGTTTTAATGTCATGCCGGGAGGGAACGGTAGCATATAAGTGAGATGATCTGATGTGAGGTGTAGCCACAATGTGAAAATCATCTTCACTCTTTCTTAGAAAATGTCTTTAACGTATTCTTTCTTTTGTTGTTATTAATGATTTATTTATTTTTTTTTGTTATATAAATATATATTGTTATTATTATTATATAAATATATATTTTAAAATTTTTTATTATATAAACGTATCTTACGAAGTGTTGTTATCTTCACACGACAGCAACAATTTTATATAATATTCAAGGAAATATTTTCACATTTTATGCTTTTCAAAGTTTAAGTGAGCTGAGAAACTTCCGTGGTTTATTAATTTCTTATTATAGGTATTTGATCTCATTAAAATATTTAGTAGTAAATTTTGTAAAATTTAAAAGCTAACACAAGAAACAAATTACATTCAGCTAAGATCGAATACTTGGATGCCCATCGTGTGTTTACTATCTTTGTTTTTCAAATGTCTTTTAAAGCAAACATTCTTTGGAAGCGTGTAAGAATCAATTTTTATTTATCGATAACTATGTATACATAACTATTGGGCAAAGAAAGTATTGTTTTTATTATTTATTGTTTATTATTTCTTATTTATTTTTTATTATTATTTATTATTATTAATTATTATTATTATTTATCATTTTTTATTTTATTATTTAGAAAGAAAAATAATAATAATCCGTAGAAGTCCACTCGATTGCATACTAACACTATTTTTACTCAGATAATAGAAGATAAATTATCCAATTCAATTTTCAGAACTTCTTGAATCACTAGCACTACGAATCCACAAGCCCCTTAAGTGGCTGGTCAAATAAAGGAACCAAATACGATATAGAGAGATAGATCAAAATCAAGAAGAGAGAGAAGTGAAACTAAATTATATAACAGGTGGGTTAACAAGTTCGTAGGCTGACACATAGATGGCGCTACTAGTATTAAATCCATATGATTTTTAGTTAGGCCTAACCTCCAAAAGACACATGTATAAATTTGACAGATGTTGCACTATTAGTATGTGAGTTATAGCATGTTTAGTAAAGCAACTTTTTCGGCGCCAAATTTCTGTCCAGCGAGCACCCTCTTGAGGTCTGACAATAGGAAAAAGTCTCTCCCTTTTTAAGATAGTCAACGAATATTATACTATCCCAAAATATTGAAGCCATAACCTTGCCAATCGACATTTGCATCGTTCCACGCTTTGGAGTCTCTTAATCACGAGCAGTCCACTCGACTGACTATACATTGGACTCCGATGTGAAATCATGGAGCCATGTTCCATTCATTGTCACATATCGACGCAAAAATTCGGGTTTATTACCATTGAACAGCTCCAAACAATGCTTAGAATCATCAATTCGTTATTGTTTTTGGTCGATTGTGAGCTCGCGTGGCACCCACTTTGAACAGAGCTTTCGCATATCCAAATATTCACTCACGATATGTCCAACAGACGTTCCTTTGGTATCTTTTTTGATGTTTTCGTCGGTAACAGCCTCTGTGCGGCGTCCACTACATGCATCGTCCTCGGTGCTCATTTCGCCTCGTTTAAAGTTAGCAAACCACTTCCCTACGGTTGATTTTCCTGATGCAAAGTCCGAATAATGTTTATCAAGCCAAGCATTGGCTTCATAATATTTTTGTTCACCAAAAAGCAATGCTTTCTTAACACACGAAATTCCTTTTTGTCCATTTTTTCGAACTAATAAAAGTTGCTTTACTAAACATGCTATAACTCACATACTAATAGTGCAACATCTGTCAAATTTATACATGTGTCTTTTGGAAGTTAGGGCTAACTAAAAATCATATGGATTTAATACTAGTAGCGCCATCTATGTGTCAGCTTACGAAGTTTTTAGCTCATTTGTTAAATTTTAATTTTTTTTTTTGATTTTTACTAATAATTCCGCGAACTAATTTTGACGATTTGCAATTCACATCTGATCAAAGCAATTTTGTTTTTCTACACAAAAGTTTTAAGCTCATAAATAGCCCAATAAGGCAAATGGACAAAAAGGCAGCCATTGTCGAAGTAATTCCTCTATTCAAGTCGCTACTTACTTATATGAATAAATTTTAAAAGTACCTCGATATATATATTTCTAAGCGTTGCAAACTTTTTATAAATTTATTATATACTCTCCGCGATAGAGATAAAAACACGAAATTTGTGTAATTGAAGAGCCGAAATTGTATTGCATGGAAACTACATAAAATTTAATAAGAAATTAGGAAAAAAAAATAAATAAAAAAATACACACTTTCATTTTCCGCTCGAATTCATTTCACATTTTATATTTTCTATAGTAGTAATAGTAGTTTGTATTTCACTTAATAAAAATTCACTAACTAACGCATCATCCATCTTCCGTTAAATACGCCTCTGATGCATAACGATTGTCAAGATTATGTTACGCATAAACATTGAGCTTTAGTTCGAACATTAAGATTCGTGCCATAAATCGCTACGCGTTGTTAATTCATAAAAGAAAAACTTTTTTTTTCTTCTTTTTATTGAATTTATTTTTCAATCTGTTTACTTTTGTGTTTATCAAACTTATTTTAAATGCCACTGGTTACACTTACTGCAAAATGTTAAAATAAATTTTTAAAATTTATACGCAGCAAGACATCAAATTTTTATTAAGGCTCCTTCTCTTACTAGTATTGTAGCTTTTTTTTTTTCTATATGTTTTATAATTTTTTTTTTGTTTTTGTTATTATATTATGATAGAAATTGTTTTAGTGTTTATTGCAATATACCTGGAATAACTAAAATTAATTTTGTTAAATTAAATTCATTCCATAACGAAACCATTTCAAATCTCTATAGTAATCCAAAGTAATTCAAAGGCTCTTATGTGTTTATTGAAGTGTTATTCGTGTTTCGTAAAACCTTAAATATTTGGATTTCGCTTGACCTCTTCAGTGAGTGTGAGTTGATGCATATTTTCGAAGCTTGTATGCCACAGATTAAAAATAAATTGGAAAAGCCTTTACATAGTAGAAGCACCGAACAAATACAACTTTTTTTTTTTTTTTGTAAATTGTAGTTCTAAGCATTTAAGTTCAGCCTGAAAAGGTTTTTTTTAGTTCTTTTTTTTCCAAATTCATATGTTTTCCATACAAAGCAATAGAAGTGCGGTCACATACGGTTATTAAATACCCTGCTGCTCTTCGCGTCTGGTTCAAATCGTAATGAAAGTTGGAAATTTTATAAAAATGATTTCTAAAAAGTCTTACATAGGGCTACGTCCAAAGAGTAAAGCAATGTAACTCAGAATACATTCTTCTTCTTCTTCTTCTTTTTTTTTGAGAATTTTATTGTTTTACTTTCTTTCTACACTAAGTAAGTTTAGGTCTCTTCTTGGTTTTGTGAAGCGTTGGTCTAAGAAATTTGTTAACTCGAACATCTCTATAAAACATTATGTTATTTTAGTAAGACTTCTTCTGGAGTAAAAGTCAACATGTTGCATTTTACACTGATACGTTTTTTTTTGGTGCTGGCGCTTACGCAAAAGTGTTCCTAGACCGTGAAAGTGATGGATATAACCCTCAAAAGTTCCACGCAATGAAGCTCGTGAAGAAAGCCGCAGCCACATAAGAGATAGAAACAAGGCAGAACACATGGTTGCTGAACGTAAAGTTCTCGATATGATAACTCGAAGTGTATTCCCCGTAGGATTCCATTATGCCTTTCAAACAGTGGTAACACTGTGTTTCGTTTTAGATTTCGTAAGAGGTAGAGATTTATCTATTTTTCTTCCAAAAGCAAGATGGTTACAAGAAGTCATAGTTAAAATTTATACAGCTGAATTGGTGTTGGCTTTAGAAGTTCTCGACAAACTTAGTATAATACATTGAGACCTAAAGCTAGAAAACATTTTGTTAGATGACCATGGGCGCATTGTTTTGGCAAACTTTGGAGCAGAAGATAATATCATCAGGATTTGATAATTGTGCATAGAGCCGCTGTGGTACTTTTCAGTATATGACTCCGGAAATAATAAATCTTGGTCCTGACGGCTATGACTTTCCTGTCGACTGGTGTCAGAAGTGAGATCACGAAAAGCAAGAATGATGGTTAGATTAGAGGATTTCAAAATACAATTTCAATGGTTTTTACAAATATATAAAAAAAAAACTATTTTTCCAACACTTAGTTGCTTCAGAAATATTCCCAATCAACTGACTTGTCTCAAGCAAAATCCTGCCCTTATAAATCTTACGAACCTCACAAACTCTACGTCTCATTCTTGAAGCTTTACGCAGCTTTATAACTTATTACACTACAGCGTACCCAACACAGTTCATTGATGATAGTCTAGATGCGAGTCTTGTGCCAAAAAACGCCTCTTATGAGAAACTTTCCTTTTCCTACTTATTTCCAAATGTAGATACGAATGGTAATGGATAACATTACAATTTCTAAAACTCTAGAAACCATAATGCAAATTAAGTGAACTATTCATAAAGATCATACAGCTGAATATTCTTAGTGGCCGTATGTATGGGGAGTCGTATGGTTGTAGTATATTAAGGTAGAAATGGAAACATCACTAGGTAACACTACTAACAACAGTTGAGGCACTTGTTATGAAAAACATGAGCAATGTACCAAAAGTCATGATTCGGTGTATTTTCAGCATGACGAAGCCCGGCCTTATACAGATAAATTAACCCAGAAAGTTTTATCACTAATAACCCGAAAAGTGCTGCCCTTGCTGTTATATTCACCAAACACTACTCATTCCAATTAAGACGAATTTCAAACATTAACTTATTTTTAGATCAAGCTATGCTTCCGGACTTATGATGACATCCGCAAATATGAGTTGTTTTTTGTGCGAAGCCTCAAAAGGCCAGTCATTCCTTTCGCATTTAACTGAAAGTGACGGCTAATGATAACTATTGATTTTGTTCTGAAACATTGTTGTAAATGTTGCTCTTTCAGAAGCCTTGCATTGTTCAAGCCTGATTGAAACTTCTTGGAATTTACCAAAGTAAGGCGTTCAAAATAAGATCACCCAAGTTTATTTGTATCCTCCCCCGACTGTCCGTTGTTGACAAATGAAAATGAAAAAATAGAAAGTTGAGATTTCTCTAGGGAGGGTCTTAGGGAAGTGGTTGCATTTTACAGATCAATTCGCGCAAAAATTGGCTCAAAAATATTATCATAATAAGTAAAGCCAGAGCAATTTCGAAATGAATGAATAAAATTTTCAACATTTCCTTATTAATAACTTATAAATCTTTTGATATGAAATTTGGAATTTATTTGAACCATCCAAACGTCAAAAAATGGTCTTATTCGAGCCATTAGTCTTATATTCAATAAGAAAAAAACCATTTTTTTTAATTTTTTTATATTAGCCTTTAGCGGTGGTTCGTATAGCTGGTTTGTAGCTGGGTACAGGTTTTTGAGCTAATATAGCATTATGATTGATTGTCCGTATGTCCATATGTTAGCTTTTCTTAAAATTGTAACATAAGATTAGAGAATCGAACTTTTGGCACATAAATCTCGAGTTGATGGTCACAAAGTTAGACTTGAAATAAATGTCGTCCGAGCTTAGAGTATCTAAAAACTGTAAGTAAAATAAGTTTCACGAATGAGAGATCAAAATATAATAATAATATATATATATGTAGATAAAACGATCTCACACATTGCTCAACAGTTATTAAAAAAAAAATTTGTACTTTTCTTTTTATACCTTTGGCAGTAAACATCCGAAAATCGTTCCAAAAATAAAATAAATATTTTTTCAAATAAAATATCAATAGCACAGATGAAAATTGTATAATTAAAAGTTAAAAATTTTCTTTAATGCTTTCTTATAAGTTACAGAAATACCATCAGTATTGTAATTTAGACGTTCCCAGCAATTATACTCCTCGTACATAATAGCACATATATCCATATTTTGTCTTTCCTTCGCATTAACTCTACATATTGAAATATCAGCATTTTCATTACGTATCGGTCCGAAAGCTTTTAACCAATTCAAGACATTCCATTCGTAATCCGATGTATATAAATGGGATTTGTCAGCAAAGCATTTAAACAGACAGGGTATATGCTCCAATTGAGGGAAATGATAATATTCCAATAATTGATCCATACTTATGCTTTTCTCTTTTACGCATTCCAATAAATTATTATGAGTGATGATAACGTTCACTTCGGCCTTAAAGGAAATATATATATATATATATGTTTTCATAATCATTTAATAAATGAATTATATTTGAAAGATTTTTTTTTTTTGCTTTTTCAAGAAAGTACCTGTTTAAGACATTTTAACCCTTTAAAAGCAAATGAGCAGACATTTTTGAATGCTCTATTAAGTTCAAAGCGACAATAATTATACATATTGGCTCCTAGTTCATCGACAATTTTTTGTTTATTCCAACGGCTCGAATCGATATCAAACCAACCTTTTTCAGTAGCAATGCAACGAGCAAAACACGGTATCTCCTCATGTGACCAATAAGCATAATTTTTGAATTTTTCCAACAGTATCTCTGAACTGTTGTATTGACTTTGATCAATTTCTTCAAAACATTTCCGTAATATTTCACTGTTATGTGCTTCCTCTAGGCTAATGCTTAACACCTATTAGCCAAAAATTAAATAAAAACTTTTGTTTTTTTGTTATTGCTAATGTTAACGTACTTGTCTTAGAAGATATATATGGAATGTGATTAATAGAAAAAATTTCCTCATTTTGTATAGAAAAATTTTTATTATTTGTTTTCCTTGGCAGTGTTCTTTTGAAACTGTATTAAATGTAATTTCCATTATATGATTTCGTTTACCAGACTGTTGTTGTTCCTCTTATCAATTTTACTGTTTTTCATAAAACAATGCCGCATCTACCAAAGGTTATCAGTTCATGTCTGAAGGCATTAAATGTAAAATTGTATATATATATATAAATATATATGTGTGTGTACAATTCGCAGACTAGGTCAATGTTTTTGTTTTTGTGAAAAATGATGGTCTGTTAACAGGACGATGACATCGCTTATACAAACGCATTCTAATAAATACTCTTTAGTTGGTTGGTTAACTGATTTCACAGTAACAGTAGATGAGATGAGATGAGATGACAAACATTGCGCAGCTGTAGGCAATAAATTTCTTTTATTATTTTCTTATTAGGCGTCCACTTATTTAGAACAAAAAAAAAGAAAAAAAAACACAAACGAAAAGATGCCAACAAGTATTAATCATTTGAATTATTCAGTAGATTTCCTTTGTAAAGATCAGCAAAAGTGAATCTTATCTGATTGCTTACGGTACGCAAGTTGATTTAATCCCGCGTTCATAGCAATATTTTGAGAAGTAGAGAGTAGTGTTGAATGCTTAGCCAAGTTTGATAGTGAGATGATAATGCGTTTAGATAGATAGAGTTTTATTATATTCATCGAATTGCTGAGTCTGAAATGTTCTCCCTCAGTCTTCAGTTTCAGCCGCATCTTACTAATGGTACGTTTCCATAGCTTCCAGGAAAAGTAAAATATGCATTAAAAGCAATCACGAGCCATTACTGCACTTTCGAAATCATTGCAGAAAATGTACAACTGAAATTGCTCAGAAAGAATGGAGCGAGCGCCCCGTTTCGTGTTTAAAATTTGTGAAAGGAGTTATATTTATAATATAACATTATGATTTATGATATAAGACATAATATTATGATTTTTGGCACACAGAGATACAATTGGAGACCTTATGAATTAGTGACTTGAATAATAAAATGCGTTACGTCCACCTATTTGTTTGTCTTGAAAATTGTAAGAATCATTATAAAATGATGTTTGAGAAAGTAAAATGAGTCTAAATCTGGGTTGTCAGTAAATTAAACTCATGGCCGTTTATGAGATGTTTTTGTGTTATTTTCTTGGCTAACTAATATTACGCTTTGGATACTAAACTCATTCTTAAGATTTTCCCTAAAACAAGCTCGAGTTCATGTCATTGAATTTATTTAAATTCGATTTCAACATAATCGACCCTTCCCCCCTAAAAGTCTCCATTAAAGATGATTAATATCGAATGTATATTTATCTCAGACGTTCGCATTGGAAGGCGTACAAAGCGACCCTTTAAAGCATTTACAAGTTGACCTCTCTCTCTTTGTTTCTTGCTTAAAAAATATTCTCAATTTGTATACAGAAATTTTGTTTTTTAACTGGTACAGGGAATATGAAATCTATACCCGGTCTAGCACCATATTTGCATATTCAATCCTGAAATATTCTATATTCTATACAAAAAAAGTATGTATGTATATTAATAAAAATATCTAATATAGTATCTAATATAATATATAATATAATATCTAATATAATATATAATATAATATATGATATAATATGTAATATAAAAAGATAATGCATTTTTTTTCTAGAGTTTAAAGCAAAAAAAAAACTTTTTATTTTCTAGGAATTTTACACTGGTTTTCCCTCTTCTTAAGTCTTCCAAATTTTATATCATTATATCATTGGCTGCTTAACGAATCTTTCTTCGTAACTTAGGCAATATTGAAATTTCTAAGATAATGAAGGCAAAGAAAATTGTATAAAATTTGTAATTAATTTTATTGAATCATTTTATACAATTTGATTTACCATACCGGAGAATAGACAGATGATGAATGAAACTTATTTCTTTATTGTAACGTGAGTTTCATCATCGATTTCCATGTAAACATAAAATCGTTATCTGATATTTTTATTGTTAGTTTACAAATATGTAAAGAAAACTAAAACACTTGTTAATTCATATCTCACGATTAAAATCTGAAATACGCCTTTTAAGTTGCGACAAAATAGACAGAAAATTTGGCGACATCATTAATTGTCTGTTATTACATTTCATTATCACATCAACTCAATCTAAATCGGACAATATATTGTAGCCAAAGATGTGTTGCTGAACATTAATGTGAACTTGAAAATTAATTAAAAGTTCCATATTATGTAGAGTACTTGAAGAGAGGCAGAAAGAGAGCAAGAGAGAGAGAAAGAAAGAGAAAACACAACCGCTCGTTATAGAAAACATAATAAAATAAAAGAAAAAGTTGTTTTTGCATTGAGCCCCATATCTCTTATACCCTAAAGGAAAATTTTGGTTTTAGTTTTGCAAAAATATGAATTGCGTGAAATTTACACCAGTGGGATAATTATATAAAATATGGAGCTATATTTCGAACAAATATATGGCAAACATAGATACTTGTCTTTAATAACATTAATATGAAACTATCGCGTTATTATGACTAATGTTTACTTCAATTATCGTTGACTAAACCAGACATATTTATTGTTAAGCTTAACTTCTAAAACTGAATTAGAAGAGAGTTTGTTTCCACAGATAGTTAGGGCGAATATATTCATATCAATTGATGACTTTATTCTGATTGAATTTTTGTTTACGGCATCCTTCTGGTGTGCTTCTGGGCTGTCTTCTGGTGTGTCTTTTGGTACATCTTCTGGTGTGTCCTCTGATGTGTCTTCTGGCATATCTTCTGCATTTCTTTTGCTATACTTTTGTCTCCTGGTGCATCTTTTAGTGTGTCCTCTGGTGTACCTCCTCTAGCGCCCCTCGTGTGTGTTCTGGTGTCCTCTGCTGTGTCCTCTGATTTATCTTCTGGTGTGTCTTCTGTATGTCTTTTGGTATACCTTCAGGTAAACCTTTTGGTAAACATATATATATATATGGCTCCTGGTTCGTCTTTTGGTGCATCTTCTAGTGGATCCTTTGGTATATTTTCTTGCGTGTTGTTTTGTGGTGTGTATGGTGTGGTTTGATGCGTCTTCTTGTGTATCTTCTTGTAAGTCTTCTGGTATATCTTTTGTGCTGTCCTCTGGTTTGTCCTCTGGTGCATCTTCTAGTGTGTCCTCAGGTGTATCTTCTAGCGTGTCTTCTAGTGCGTCCCCTCGTTTGTGTTGTGATGTCCCCTGGCGTGTTTTATGGTGTGTTCTAATATAGCTTCTGGTGCGTCTTCTGATGTGCCTTTTGGTATGTCTTCTCGTGGAGCGTTTTCTGGTGCGTCCTCTGGTGTGTTTTTTAAAGTGTGTTCTGGTATATCTTCTAGTGGATCTTCTGGTGTGTCTTTTGGTATGTTTTTTTGATGGATCTTCTGGTGTGTTTTCTGGTGCGTCCTCCTGTGCATGCCCTAGTGAATCTTCTTGCGTGTTACAAACCGAGTGATAGAACTAACAAAACCATAATCTCCAAAGACTAGTAAACCATAAAAATCTGGGTTATTGATAGACATAAAGCAAACTCAGAAAAAATGTTTATAGTATTGTATTGGGTCAGCAAGAAAGAAATTCTGTTATTCATATATAGAAGAGGTTGTGGTTGTTTGAAACGATTTCTAGGATTTTTTCTCTTAGGCTTTAAAATTTCTCGCGATTAGGTTAGAGCGCAAGGAAATTATGAGCAATTTTTTCGTATAAATTAGGGGCACTTTTATTAAGGATCCTTTGGATGATCATTTCCGCACAAAGCAAATAACTGATGAGATTTGCAAAAAGAAATATTTTAAGGTTATGCTACTGAGAGAGAGAGAGAGAGAGATAGAGAGTTAGAGAGAGAGAGAGAGAGAGAGAGAGAGAGAGAGAGCACTTCCTAAAAGAAAACTGATTGAAATTCAAAGTTTTCAAAGTCCTCTTAGTCCTCTAGTTATCGACGACCGACTGGAAAGAGTTGTGAAGGAAAATTGGCCAAAATTGACTCAAAGCATTACAATGTTACTGGATGATTAAGGTTTATTGCGAATCTTTGCAAAACACTGATGGGAAATGTAAAATTTTTTCCAGTAGAAAATAATGACCTTGAAATGACATTACCAGATAATATTATGAAATTCTATAAATATATATATTTGTATATAAACATCTGAGGTCATTTCTTCTATATAACAAAAAAACGTTGTCTTCTTCTAACCAAAAAACCGAATTAATTTTTTTTCCAGTCTATTACAAATACAAGTGAATTAAATATAAGTGAAGATTAAGAGCAAAACAGCTTACGTTTACCCGCTATATTAAGAGTGTAATTACAAAACAAAAAAAAACAAAACAAAACAATAAAAAAAAACAGATTAGACTTGGAGTTTATTTGGGATGATATAAAAGCGAGTGCAATTGGAAAATTATAGAAATTATTTTATATATATATTTATATACATATATACATATATAATAATTTTATATGGTACTATTCTCCGCATAATTATGTTATGCCTGAGCAACAGCATTAATTTCATCTTATGTGATATCAAAGAAATCGACATTAGAATTAGTTTAGATTAGAATTTATTAAAGACAAGAGCATTCGTTTATAAAAATCGCTGAAGTAGCAGCATGAAATTAATTACCGTTATTGTGCTTAGTATAGATATCTTGGTGGGTAAATTAAGAAAAAAAAAAATCCCAAAAATCACTTAAAATTACATTAATTATAGTCGTTAATCGATGCCTCGCCAAGTGTTCAAGAGGGTATTGTGCTGGACCAGTGTTTAGCACCATATGGTGGTTACACCTTCGAAACTGATCAACGTTTACAAAGATATAAACAGTGGTCACCCACTTATGAAGAATTTCCTTGTTTCACGAATTGTTACTTAAACCATACGCTAAACATCTATAATGAGACGCAGGGCTTTGATAAGGAAAACGTTATAAAACGATTCGGGCGTTCCGTTTATGACGCTTGTCAAGAAAAACTTACACTAGGCAATAATTCCTGCGAAATAGCTTATAACGGTTTCCACTGTCTTATAAATGTAAGTATTAATAAATTAAGCAGAACTTTCAGTTTCTATATTGTACCCACCGCCGAGAGATTGGAATACAAGATTGTTATCGCTGTTAGGTCATAACATTAAATTATAGAGGAGAATATTTATAGTTTTGATTTAGATTATAACTTTGCCTTGTTTTGGCCATACGTCGCTGAGTATGTTTAATTCAAATGTTTAGAGCAAATTTCCAGTAAACGAGATCTGCCTGCAATGAAGTTTTGTTTGTTCAGAAATTGAAATGTCTTTGAAATAATGTAAAGTCATCAGTAGCATATAATAAAAATAAAAATGGAATTGCGTTAAGATGGTACATTCGCGCGATGCCTCGTGGTGTCGGGACATGTTGACAATTAAGAAGACGCCACGCTTGCTTTACATATTTTTATTTAATATATTTTTACTATCTTTTTAATAATAATAATTAATTTAATAATAATAAACAATGCGAGGCTTATCAACGTTCACATCTCTCAAACATTTTGTTAATTTCCTTTTATAAGCGCTCGCCCAAGTTTTGGGAATCGGGGAAGCTAGAAAATAGTTCTTGTAGATTCGAAAAAAGATTAATAATAGGATCTTGACTTTAGCATATAAGTGAAAATATTTCGTAACTGAACTTTTAAAATGCAATAATGCCACCAATTCGATTAAATGTTATTTGCAACGCTTTAATGGACATTTGCTCAAACTATTACTTCTTGATAATTTCTAGAAATTCAGTTTACCGTTATCTGCCATTTTCTTATTTCAAAAGATCCATAATCATTAACAACCGGCTAGTAACTCCGCGCATATATTCTACAATTGCTTGGTTGCTTACTGACCTCTATAAGATGGAAAAATGATGTTCCAGCCCGTAGTAACAATTCCTTACCTCTCGCTAGAGAACGTGAGTATGACTGGAATTTCATTAGCCTTCAGACGACGTTGTGCTAGGTTATAGTCTCATTCTGTGACGTGAATGAGATCGTCCGAAACAGTTATCGGCTAATAAGGGTTAAAGTTTAAGTATCGATGTGACGGGTTTTCGAAGATTGTAAGAAAAGATCATCGGGAGCAGTGTCTCTTTCATAAGAAAAAAGTACCTTCTCTAGGTTCTGTAGTGCGAAGGGACTATAATCTGCTATACTAAAAATATTATGATCCCAACAAACAGTAATCTAATATGAGGGCAGGACTGGCGTTGGGGCTGAGTCGATGAATTTCCAAGTCTATAACAATCCAAGAGATAGATAGTGGGTTAGACTTACCGTGATGTATAACATATCGAAAGATCCAAACAAATCTGCGGTGATGAGGCTGCCCAGAGAAAAATTGCTCCTTGTAAGTATTGCTTGCTAAATAAAGTGCCTGGTGAATGTTTCTTATCCGATCGCTGTGAACGACCCTTTGACGAATATTGCGGAATCCTAAATGAGAACATTCTCCGACCTAAGTTTGGACTATACCTACTAATTATTTGTTCTGGAACATCGAGAATAGTAGAGCCTTGATGAGGATTGTCTCAGAGCTTGAGGAACGTCTACTATCTTTCGCTGAAGAACACTCCAGTGTACCGTGTATGGGACATTCACTTAAAACCGATGTAGACAGTTCACCTCTATGAAAAACGGGAAGCTAAGCAAAAGTACTAATCTTTACCTTTCGAAATTTCATTACTTATAGGAGCCTTCTAATTCAAATAAATTAAATAAGGGAAATAATTAGCACAAGTTTAGAGGACGGAAGGATCGTTGTAAATTGGCGTGTGATGAAGGCGAAGATATCGCGCTTACCTAATCTCTGCGTATACGAAGTAGATAAGGCGAACCCTATCTAATTCGATAGTGTTTACAAGTTAGAAGTTAGAAGATATACAAAAATATTGTGTTGTAATGACCACAATCGGTTCAAGGAACAGCTCAACGTACTGGCCTATTTAAGGTTAGGTAGGGTTAGCTTAGTAGAAGGAAGCTATGCTAAAGCGTTGTAGCAACAAAGTGGGCTTGAATATGTACCAGCGACTATTGAAACTTGACTAAGAAAGCATTCTCTGCCCCTCTAAACATTAAATGGTCATAGAAAAAATTGATTCAAACTGAATGGAGAATTATATAATCCAGGTTATAACCCACCCATACATAATGCAAGTTATAATCCATCAAAGAAACATTCCACAGATATAGCACCGTTACATTTTTCAACTTCAATAAACGGGATGCAAACAGTATTAAGCTAATTTCAAAAAGAGTCTCTGGAAACTGTTAGCAAATTTGTTAGTGTTGTTGATCAGAAAATATACACTTGTTGCAGCGTCGCTATAATGATGTAGCTAGAATTAGAGAGAATTGTCTAAGAAAATGATGCAAATGTGATTTCATAACTGTATTACTCTGAATAAAGTTATTCCTTAAATTCCAAAGATTCAATATATCCTTGAAAATCTTTTAGTCGGTGGGCATTTGCGATTCGCATCATTCGCTTATATTAATTTAACGATTACAGCATGAAGATGATCCATTTATCTTAATTGATAATATTGCAAATATTACAAGGGAAGCCAAGCATGTTATGAAAGAATGCCTTCATAAATTTAATACCGATGACTGGCAATATCTAAGCAGCTATACACGTTTTCCTGTACAAGAACCGATACCATGCTATACACGATGTTTTGTATCTAAAATGCAATTATATAATTATCGTTTAAAGAATTGGAATATAGCAGCTATGCAACGATTATTGGGAGTACCGGCTGAGCATGCTAATATCGAAAATTGCTTAGCTTTGTCTAAACGTCGTAATAATTTTATGTGTGCATGGATTTATAAAGAAATGACTTGTTTCAGTTTAGCTAAATGAATGCATAAAATATTTTCTTACCTATTGTTAAACGAATAATATATTACGAAATAAAATCAAATGAAATAATAAAAAGTCTAAATCTAACAGTTCTAATAGAGCTAATAATGTTTTAAATTACAATGCGATTTTTATCGAACAAGAAAGAAGACGATAAACAAGAAAAAAACCAAAAGAAATTGTAATTTTTTTTCTCTTTTTTTTTTTTTTTGCTTAATAAAATAGGCTTAAAAAAATCACATCACATACTCTTATTACAAATTCATCACAACAAATAAATTACGATAAATACCAGAAGCCAATTAGGCCAGAGCTGTACATAAGCATTCAAGAAAAAGAAAAAAAGAAAAAAAAAACGCGTTAAACAAATTGTTCGAGCAATTAATTTACAAATTGCGTTACGTTGTGTTCTTCGCTACATTTCTGTGTTTATACCTTTCCAAAGCAAATTATAAAAGGGGAGGGAGAAGGTATATAGTCATTTGGCTTTTTCTTATTTCTTAAACATTTATGGGTTTTCAACGTTTATCGTCCACATTCACAAGTAATTTTTAAATTACCTAACGATTAGAATTCAATCGTTAATCGTTCCTTTGCTTCCTACGTTTTGGTCCGTACGAAATAAAGGCAAATTTACTCAGCAGCTCTTAAAGGGAAAAATCTAAGAAAGAGTCGTGGTAGACGTACTCGTGCGCTTCTCCTGTGAACGCACTACTTTCCATTAGATAATCTTTAAAATGTTCAACTTTTTTAGGTGATAAACGTTTCATTCATTTATTGATTTTGTTTTTATTCTTTCAATTCATTCCCTCTCATTCTCTTATATATAGAGGTAACCTCATCTCTAATGCTTTCTCTCTTGGTAGATTTTTTTTTTTTAAGTTTATATATCTTTATTTATATTCTTCTAACCTTCTCAAGGACGTACGCAAACAAATATGAAAACGGGTTTATATCTTAATACATCTATTTGCTCTCTTTTAGGTTTCTATCTTCATTTACACAAAAAATGTAATAAATATCGTTTAACTAGAATGTAGATTCCAATGATAGGCATTCAAAATTCATTTCTAGCTTAAGCGTAGATTTTTTATATTTTATTTTCTTCTTCTCTTGTCTTTTTTTTTTTTTTTTTTTTTTTTTTTTTTGCTTTTTTTTAAGAAAGACTAACATCTTTATTTCTTAAACAAAAAACTTACTGAATTGAAAAATTATTCTAATAAACTGTTAACGCGTATTTCGTGAGTTTATTCTTAAGCATTAAGCGCGCTAATGTGTGGTAAGTTTATTAAACTTTAAACATTATTGAGAATTACTGCAACAACAGGTATTTGGTTTACGACGACGGCTCTTGCTTTGTTGCTACAAAACGTGAATTGTAAATTTCCTAGTATGGAAATTTGTTTCAAGAAAGAATTTTAATTAAATTAAATGTCAAAAAGTTAAAATCAATAGCGTTGTATAGCATAAATGATGATGTTAACGTTTGAAAAGCACAAGTAATAAAATTATCTACATTTTAAGTTGGCACTTGAGTACCCTCTATTTTGATATAATAGCAAAAGAATTTTCTACGTGTTATGTAAATAAATTTCAAAATTGTTTGGTAACTAATTTTGTATAAAGTCTGCTACAATGCACACATAACAAAGTGTAACGTACGATACGATATTTTCTTAAAAATCGTCAGAGTATAAAGTCTTCATTAATGGGTTTCAACTAAGAATATATACTAAAATCTCATTACTTACCACTAAGATATAAAAGCTTCAAGTGGTACACAGATGCAGCTTGTTCAATTTATGATAGTCAAGATATCGTTAAGATATAATGTATAGTGTGTATTCCATTATGGTGAATAGAATTGAATAGAACGGAAAAACCAGTATAGCGCCTTCCTTTACATTCAATACAACGAGAAGACCAAGTGTGGATGCTTGATATTTAGAGTTATGAACTTTTAAATGTCTAATCAATAGTAAGAATATTTTTAGCCCTATTTTAATTGTCAAGGTTGACAAAAAATTCTTAGTGCTTACTATTCATGAGGCCTTGTGTTCCACTGATAAATTAGTTTTTTAGCTACCATTCCAACGTTCAAATACGCTCACAGCGTTATCGCTTTGAAAAAAGTGCCACCGAAGAAATTTTGGTAAATACGTTGAGAAATCATAGCTTACATGTTAGTCAATTTGTGCTATATTTTATGTGATATATAATATAATAAGTAATATCATAAAATATATAATAATAATATATAATAATAATATAATATAATATAATAATAGACATATGATATATAATAAGATTTATAATATAATATATAAAAATTTGTATCAATCGCTTCATATCCTTAACATGTCCGAACATATGATTTACATTTAAAATTTCAATAAATCATAATTTTTTTTTTTTTCAAATAAAAAAGATACAAACATTTAATGTAAGAAAATAATATTGCATAAATAACTTTAATTTAGAAGAAAAGAGATTACTCGTTAATAACGTTGTTTGTAAACCTTTACTTGATTCGTACTCTCTTTGTTATACAATTTACTGTAATAAGTATGGATTTATGCTGTGAAGTGTTAGTAAATACTGTTGAACCTTGCCTTCTTCAAATTTAATATCGTTTTTATGTAAATGCACCATTTTTATTGCTAATATCGAAGAATGGGAGTATCGTCGTATGTTCAGTTTGTCAGGAAAGAGATACAGCATATATATAGTAAGCAATTTTTCATTTAAAGGTAAAGTAGGTTCTTCTTCTTTTATTTTTGAAATATTTATAATGAGAAAAATTGTATAATATGCTATATATGTGTAATCTCACGATACGATCCGGAATCACGAGATAATGTGCGTAATCTGCGTAGAGTACACAGAATGCAACTTGTTTTCACTGTGTTAAATGTTCAGTACAACTATTTATCGTATCATCTTAAAGATCAATCATTACAGTACTGGGCTAGATCGGCTAATTGCCAGGATTGGACTTAATAATATAATTGTGTATGGCATTGAGCGGAACTGAGTACCAAAAATTTGCTGAAGGAAAAATGGAGTAAAATTTGTTTACCTATAGTAATTTATATTTAATGTAAATGAAAATTTTTTTCTTGGGAATGAGAGGGACTTTATTACTTTTAATACATTTTATAATATATATTATATAAATATTGTATATGCTTTCTATATACATTATTATAAACTCCATATCGAATCGTCAACGCTGTTTTGGATGTATATACCACCCAGAAAGGTTTAAGAAAGATCTAACTTTTGGTATCGATTTAGAATCAAGCTTTGAGATCGACTTGAGCCTGTCTGTCCGTCCAGGTATTACTGTCGTGAATTTACAGGTCCAAGAACGAAGGATGTTCAAAATGGATTCGTTCGGAACATTGTTACAAGCACGAAAGTGTGTATAGAATTAAGTCTGAGTATCGGATTTTGCGATGGTCTTGCTCTATCAGTTCACACAGTTTGTTGCCAAATTCATCACTCTTATCAATAAATTATTTCTACGAAAAAATCCGCTAATTAGTTCTTCTGATAGAAAGTCATAGAAAGTAATTTTTCTCCAAAGAATATGAAGATATCATTTTCAAAAGAACCAACAGTAAGACAAATAATGTCCATACAACAAACTTTTACACATGCTGTATAGCATCATAAAAGTTACAGCTCAAGCCTAAGTTGTTTCTACTAACATACCATAAAGGCCGGGCAGATTCTATACATCTATCCTTCTTTATGTAACGGAAGAATGGGCTCAAAGGCGGGGAAGGTTTGTAACAATTTATAAATTGTTTATTATTATTGTTTTGGTAATCAATACCGCCACTTAAAAGGTGCCCTTAGACCCCGGTCTTAGGATTTTTATGAATTTTGCCATCTTCTTCGATTCGGAGCATCGTACCGGAGTGCCCGCCGAACAGCTGGTGTCTGATTATGTAGATGCATTCGCACGGGACATAATGATACGTTTCTACTGCCCCTTCACAAAATTTGCAAGTATCGATATCTGAAATACCTAGATTTTTCAGGTGATACATAAGAGAGTTATGATCCGTGTAGAAGATCCGTGACCAACCGTAGATCGCTTCTTTGTTGTTTGGTAGTTCCAGGAGCTTGTCGGGAAATCTTTGTGTTGTCCTGCGCTTTGTTTCAAATTGCTAGCTGATTGTCTCGGTGGCCATTGCGATGCCCACGTCTTCATGTGGCTCCCTGCTATGCCGCGGGAGGACTTCGGACCTATCATGGTCCTACGGGCTTCATTATTGGGTAAACAGTTGATCCTTTTATTGTCTTTAACACCCGAATGTCCGTCCGAGTACCCCTATCACATGCACCTTATTGTGCTTGCTTAGTTCGTTCAAATTTGGAAGGTACTCCAATGCAAGCTTAGATGTGATCCTGTTAAGTTTCAACACCTTTAATCCAGCTTGACTGTCGCAGAGGAAGTAGATGAGTTCTCTCTTGCTTCGTCTTCTTAAGCGTTCATAGGCACATGTGGAGTTTGCGTAGACTTTTGCAATTTCTAGCTTTCTTAAAGACCATTTTAGTGTTTAATACTTGCAGGTGTACTTTTGTACATTTTTGAAATTGACTTGCAGAATGAATTTAGGAAAATATCGTTGTAAAGGCTATATGAAATTTTTTCTATGTTTGCAAATGCGGACTCCCCTAGAGATACAAATTAAGAGGTTAGGACGGTAATGAATCGTACACTTTACAGTCGCTCTAAATATATCTAAGTATTAGTATAACGTTAGTTCATTGCTTATTTGATTTTAAATAATTCAACAACATTACTAGCATCCATCATAATAATAAAAATTAGACAAATCTATTTCTATACGCAGATGTAAACATCCGCGTGTGTTTTGTCAGTCAGTCATCTCGTTACATTCCTTATGAATACTGTTTTATTTGGTACAAAAAAAATAAAAATTAAAAGCAGAGGTAATCAAAAGTGTTGCGTAACAGCGGATGGATATCAACGCTTCATGTCTTTTGAGGCCATCCAATTGCCATAGGTCAGTTAGATTTTATTTCATCGTTTTGTTATTTCTATCGAAACGATAATTTAGTTGGTAATATAAATCAATTAGTGCTTTTGCAATCATTCATAAAATTTTACTTTAATTTCATGCTTATTCGAGAGAAATGAATCAAACTTTTTTTTTGCTTTGAATAAATTTATTTTATCTGTGTTTCAATATAAAATATTTAAGAAAAACATTCAATTTTCCTCTAAACAACGGCTTTTAAAAGTGAGATGAAGAGTAGTAAAAATTCCACTTAAATCGAGTAAATATTTTTCTTTTGCTTTTGTTTCGCACACTTTTTCATATCGAGACTGTGTGAGAATGCAGTTATTTTCTGTATTAATTCCAGTGTTACTTAAGATACCAGCTAATTATCTCTAAGCATATTAACATAAAATATTTTACGTATTTACAGAAATTATTAAAATTTCGTAAAGAATTTTATCAACACTACAAACAATTAATGGATGTTTTTTGATATTTTTTTTCCTGTTTAATAAATTGTGCTAACTGCTAAATAAATGCTTTCAAAGCAAATTGCACATAACTCGTCTGATGTTGGTAGTGTATCTTTAGTTTAATAACTACCTGGTTTATGTGTAAATATTTAACATAACCTGTTTGGTGTTTTTTTAAAAAAATAATATGAAACATTCCTCTGTTACGTTATATATATGTATATATATATATATATATATATATATATATATATTCATGAATGTGTTCATGTCCAGATACATACATTAATATGAAAGAAATCATTTCATCATGCAAGCAATATAACCAAGGTCAGCAACAGAAAAGAAAGAAAGCAAGACGAAAATAAATATCTTGATTCGTACACGAAATTGTAATTCTGTGCTTCATTATTAACGAATTACAACTGAATGATCACTAAACAGCATATTGCATTGCAATATAATCGCACTCGATTGTCTGCTCTCTTTTAGTTGTGCTCGCTCAGTCAGTATCTTTTCTTAAGTAAGCTTTTAATCAGTTGTTCTTAACCTGTAAGTGGAGAGAGGCTTTTTGATAGCGACTGTATCTGTGAAAAGTTTAAAGCGTTTGTTCTTGTTCTAGTCCGGCAACACGTTACCTGAGTCCGAAGTGCATTAATATGTTCTCACATGTATTGTGATCATTTTTGACTTGAAAAAGGCATTTAGCGAGAAAAATTACTACAACATTTATTAATCAACATAATTCTTACAATCTTTTTCCATCTTTCTGGCAGCACGACGCTAGCCCCTGTTCAAAGAACAGGTTTTTGGCAGCAATCGAACGATTTTCGCCCTTTATCTGCATATAGAAACCACGTACCAACTATGCTGCGTCGATTTGAACAAGGGCGCTATGTCTGGTGAACGCGCTCCGTGCGGCCCATTCGCTCTACAACAATGTACCCTTTACAATTCTGGCCAAACATGCTCGTGCTAGAAGATGACTTTGCATCTGTTAACCGCTATTGTTGGTTTTCTTTGCAATACTACAACATTCAAAATCTTCCTTTGACGTCGGTAGAAATCTATAGTAATAATTTCATTCGGTTTTAACTGCTCGTAATACACTATACTTTACTGATCCTACCATATAAGCAGCAAAACTTCATGATTCCGCTACGGCGCCGAGGTGAACCGCTCTCCTAGGCTTACCCGTGACTGTTTGCTCTTGGGATTGCCGTAGTAGATCAACTTTTCATCGCCAGTCACGATATGCTACCGAAACCTATTCTTTTTCTGTGAGGTAAGCAATGACACCGCGATGTTGAATCCTTTCGCAATGGTATTTTCAGTCAATTGGTGTGGTAATCATTTTTCTTCCTTTTGGATGTTTCCCGCCCCATGTAAGCATATAGGAACTGTTGATTTATCAACTGTTAAGCTTTTCGACAGTTTTTTTGGGGAATTTGACCTAGACTTTCGCCCAATTCGTCTTCCAATTCATTACCTTCGAATTTTATTGGTCTTCCACGACGTTCTTTGCAATTGACATGAAAATCTTGAAACTTTTAAACCGTTGAAACTAAAATCGACAATTGGGATACGATGGAGCAGCATCATTATAAGCTTTTAAAAATGTTTGCAAATTTTCTTTAAATCAATCAAGAAAAGTAATGAATGATGAAAGTGCAATTGTGAACATTGTTCGCATTACTTTATCATTTTCACCAATAGATGTCTCTGAGTAAAATAAATCCTAAAACCTGATAAATTAATAATTTTTTTTACATTTAGAAACCGTGACAATGAAGTTAACATATTCTTGCGATGGTTAAGTTGTTTTCTCCTTTTTTTCTCAAATCATCCTACGACTTAAAATTTCGATCACAAAAGTTGAACAATTAAAGTTAGTCCAAAGAGAAGATGCCTTCATTTATATGTATTATATTGGTATTGATCTCCCTCCATATCATTGTATCATTTTGTAAGTAACTATGACCAGCAGAGGTCTTCGCAACCTACACTTGTAACATATGCATTTCAATTTTATAAACTTAAACTAACATTCTTCGGTTAACAAAAAAAAAAAGCAACAAAATAAAAGAAACGAAAATATAGTAATAACTACGCACGTAATCTATCGCTACGTATTTATAAATGGACTGCTTTCCCAAATCTCCTTTGCTGCTCTAAACAATAGCAAATAAAAATAATCAAAAAAAAAAAAAAAATGATCACGAAACTCTTCAATTTTTCATTGTCAAGTGAATGCAATTTTCACTTCTTTATTTTCAAAATTTTTAACTTTTTCTTTTTACTTTTTCCAAAATGAAATTTTGTAAAGTCGCACTTGCGGTTATTGACTGAAGTTTTTAAATTACTACTGAAAAATAAAGGTGTATCAGTTCTACCAAAAGCTTTGTCGCAAATACAAAATATGTTTTTGCAATATGTTTCTATCGTCTTTAATTTAAATTCTTTCTTAGATAAACAAACAGAATAGCAAAGAGTAGTCATCCGTTGTTCGGTTAAAGCCAAGTAAATTATTTGATATATAAATATATATATATATATACATATATATATATATATATATGTATGTATGTATGTATGTATGTATGTATGTATATATTGAAATTGAGTTCGTTGTCTTTACAGAGGTTGTTTTGTTTTTAATTTTTGCTTCATTTACTTCGAAACGAAAACCAAGATTAATGAAATTGTAGACGCTTTAAAGCGTTAGCACCTGTTTATTTTTATTAAAATATCAAAAATGTTAAAAGAAATTATAATTATTATAAATCAAATATTTCATCGCTTCATATAATATAAAATATATCAGAAATATCGAGTATTTTTAAAAATAACAACAAAGTATCAATAATATACGACAATAACAATAACATTCCTGGTACATATCTAACATAGTAGCGTATATAAAATCCTTATTATCGTTTTATGAAAGACCCTCTTAAGCCAACTTTTTCTTATTGGATCATATAAAAATAGTCCGCGCTTTTTTTGCCTCTAGATGGTGTTGATGTTTATATATCTGGCGACACTCAGCTGAATTTAAGCTTAAAAGCTGACATTTCAGTTTGCATTTTTTGTGAGGATAGTTTTCGTTAAGTAGTTATATCGATTTAAAAATTGATGAGATATCCAAAGAAATACGCTATGTGAGAGTTTTTTACTATAAAAAAAGGAAAAACGGTATGATTATGGAAGTGATGGAGAATTTATAAAGTGTACGGTGAGAATACTACAGTGAACGAAGGATCTTGAAAGGGGTTTGCTTGATTGCGTTTCGGAAATTTTGATATCAAATATCATGTCAATATATCACATTTATCTGGCTCGGTCAGTCTCTGAAAAAGTCGACGAAATTTTGCAATGGGTGAGGCAGCACCGGCACGCAAGCTGACAGAAAACAGCGGAAAGCATTAAATATCAAGCATGTGATAGTCTGGAATCTTTTGAATAGGTAGGATACAAAAATAAGTTAAAAAATGTACGAAAAAAGTGATACTTATGCTGTCAGGGAATGTCGGAGGCGTTAAATGTCAACCAAATCAGAAAACAGTTTAGAATCATTTGAAAAGAACCGGCTGTAAAAAGAAACACATAAAAGTGTCAAAAAACCGCGGAGAAATAATATATCACATAACATTAATTAACTGCTTCGCTCGTAAATGCGTAGAATGGAAAGTTTGAGTTTGGATCCGTGTATACGTTGTTGACAAACCATTAAAAACGAATGTAATTTACGCATAATAGATGAAGCACCAAAATTATCCCGAAACACGGCTTAAGACGGCTGTTGTCCCAACTATTAATATTAAAAAATAACAAGACTGAAATAGTCTCGATTGACGCAATAATGGACCTAGGGCAACTAATAATTCTTTTATTGTGTCTTGCGATTCATTCTTTACGCAATCTAGGGCTTAAATGAACACCCAATAATTAACGCTCTGATGAAACTAAGACAGACAGCATGTGTCAGCATGTTCCGACCTCTGCTCGTCCGGTTGAGTAGGTTCTTAACCACTGCCTTGGGGGTGGCGTGACCGTGCAAACTAAATTCTATGACACAGCCAAAGCAATGTTTTCCACAAACCCCGTATAACAAAGCAAAAGTCTCTTCAGAACCGTAAGCATTAAGAATTTCTTACTTTGCAATCGTTAGACTTTTATTTTAACTTATAATAACTTATAATAATAAAACAAACATCCTGTATAGGTTATCTGTGTTTACCTGAATCTATTGCTCAGTTCGAAACTTCGCACACATCTATTGAACCCTTCACGAAAGGCGCAGATAAAAGGACGTTATCTGCTTACAAATAAAACTACAAAACCCATAGTTCTGTAGCTCGAAGTCCACAACAGATGTTAATTAATATCTAATGAACATGATTTTTGAAAGACCGGCTTAAAAATGACAACGATCGATCAATAGCCAGACCCATTTTTATTAATACATTTCACAATTCTAATAAGTTGATGACCAGTTGATCTGATTATGAAGACAAGACGAATAACTTTCTCAATTATTTATTTTTTCTTAATTTTCCAGTTCAAAAACTAATTTTTTTTTGTATTAAAAAACAAAATTGAATTAATTTGATTTTAAGTAATAAATTCTCAATACATTTTTTTATTGCGGAGCAAATTTATGAAAACAAAATCGGATCCAAAAAAATGAGTAAGCAAAAGTTGTAATAATCAAAAAAAAAAAAAAAAAATCAAAACGGGATTGCCAGTCAAGTCAAGCACACCTTGACTCCCTTTTAAGAGGTAGTGTGTTGGGAGAAGTTGAGTGTTGAGTGGGTATATAGCTCACAAAACAACTTTTCGTTAAAAAGCAAACGAAATTAAAACAAGCCTTAAAGAACTCATGCGATTTTGACTACAAAGTAAACCACAAAATTTGTCATACTTTTTTGGAAATACGTGCTTATATATTAAATACGTTTCTATAAAATATATATATATATATATATATATATATATATATATGTAATAAGGCTCAGAAACAGAAAAAAAGAAAAACAAGACTTGTAAAGTTAACAAACCGGATTTGTAGTCATGCCAGAGTTTAGCATTTTTTTTTCTTTTAGAGGTAAAAATTCTTTATGCATTGCTAAGCTATATGAATATTAACAATGCAACACTACCATCACCACCACCACCAACACCACCAGTACCGCTAATATAACTGTTCAATTGACAACAATAACTCTATGCAACAGCCATTTGCTTAGCAGACACTTACTACTACTGCATAGATATTAAAAACAATTCCATACAAATGAACTTTTATAAATTAAAAAGAAATAAGCAAAAAAAAATGCAAAAACAAAGAAAAATATTATAATTTCAATACACTCTAAACACGATTAGATTTATAATAACAATAATAGAAACCAGCGCGCCAGCCCGAATGGCAAAAGAAAACAATTTGAAATATTCAGTAAATTACATCAGCTAAGTAATTGAACTAAATGTGCACGTTACAGACCTCTCCATATCTCTAACTCTTTCTGTTTACTTACTTACAATCTGTCTATCTGTCCGTCTGTCAGTTCAACTGTCTATCGGTTTATTTGCCTCTCGCATAACTTGATTTTGTAGCACAGTTTACGTGGTTGGCGGGTGTGTCTGTATGTAGTTATATGCACTCTTGCGTTTAATGTTCAGAGTAAAGAAAGTTTTTTTTTCTGTTTTGCTGCAATCATTGTTATTTTTCTTTTATTATAAGGTTTTTACAATAAAGAGTTTTATTGTATTTTCTATTTTTTTTTAAATGATTTTATTATTCAGATAGCGTCATCAGCTTGTGAGGAGTATGGTTGTACCTGTTTAGCACAGTAGGAGTTGGTTAATTAAACAATAAAATGAATAGATTTTTTTTTTGAATCTTAGTTTTTTTCTTAAATCTTTCGTTTTAAATGATGGTCATAAGAAAATGAATTTTTGGATATGAAATATTGATCCCTCTCCATTTATATTTAAATCATACTCATGTATATTGCAATATCTTGAATTTCTGTAAAGTTTATATATAAGTTTGATTTGATATTTTTTTTTTCTAAGTCATCGAGTATATCCGGCATATTCTTAAATTGTTTTATTTAGATTCTCTATATCATTAAAAATAAATTTTAATAATTTATATTTTAAAGTTTTAAAATCTGAATTAAAGAAATTCCTTTCTTCCTTTTGATGAGGAAAACATTTTATCAAAATCATTGGTTTATCATCGTAACCGTTATGAACTGAACTAATGTTTTATAGAGAAGCACTCTATAGCTCGAAATTCGAATTATTTAGAGTTTAGTAAATATAAAATATTAATCTCAACATTTATACTTATACGCTATTGTATTATATTTAGAGTTTAATAAACTAACTATTAATCTCAAAACTCTCATAGTCTTATTACACAAGAATATGGACTTAGTAAAGCATTGTTGTAGAGAAATTTGGAGAGTTTATCAGTCAGTTGAGACAACAGGTTCCTCCGCCGAAACCTTATATAAACTCATACATATTTACAAATTTATTTAAGATTTGTTAATTAAAAGCTGTTCATTTTCCCGGCGAAATCCCTGTTTTACTTGACTATTATACATATATTTGTATTTATATAACTGTGGTCATGTTTTTGAAGATAATTCAAACAAATAAAATTTAATTCATTTTAAATCCCCGCTATAAATACGAATTACTTCATATCTATTGCGTTTCTTAAGCAAAAAAAAATATAATAAAATAAAGTAAAAAAAAACAAAAAAATTAATTAGAAAATTGTTATTTAACAAAAATTAAGTTTTAACCTAAACACACACCATTTCCAAGGCTACGCATTTGTGTTTAATAGGTTTGTTTTTTAAATGATTTTTTAATAAATAGTTAAAATTCGCATTAAGAAAACCTTGCAAACGATTCAAAGATATGTCTTTACTTTGTAAACGTGTTACTATTACTAATTTAAAAAATATTTGCGTGGCACGTAATGCACCTCAGCCAAACCCAAAAGAATAAACGGAAAGAATAGATAGATATTCTTATGAAATCGAAGAATACACATTTACGTAATGTTTACTTTATTAGAGAATCGTTTTATTGGATTTTTTACATTTTGCATTTCAATAACGTAGTACATAATCATTATCATCATCATCACCGTACATCAATGTCTTTAATTTCTATTAAAAAAATTTTTTTTAAAAACAAAATAAGAAACTAATTAATGGTTTACGCGTTAAGTAGCTTTCCTAGTTGTCTGAAAGTACCCGTACGCAGTGTTAAAATGTCCCGTTTTCAGCATTCTATGCTGCTCCAGGATAGAAAGTTCTAAAAGAGCAACAGTTTGTTGACATAAACTATATACTAGAAGGAGCTTCCTCCTTTGTGGGACTTGACCCTCGTGGATTCCATTTTTCGTCTTCATATTTTTGTAATGGGAAAATTCTCCATACAGATGCATTTGTATAGGAAAAATTCTCCGTACAGATGAATGGAAAAAATCTCCTTATTTATACACACTCCCTTCTCCTTATATATATATACACTATGGTTCGCAGTATACAGTATAGGATACAGAATAGTATACAGTACAGCATATAGTGTACAGTGTACAGTGCGGTATAAACGGTATAGTATACACTACACAGTGTTGTAGGCTATAGTATACAGTGTAGTATACAGTGTAGTATACAGTGTAGTATACAGTAAAATGTAGTGTAGTATACAGTATCGTAGGCAGTATACAGTAAAGTATACAGCATACAGTATAGCATACAGTATACAGTATAGCATACAGTATACTGTATAGCATACAGTGTACAGTATACACGGTATATTGTACGGTATAGTATACAGTATCGTACGCATTATACAGTACATTATACAGTATTTAGTATAGTAAGCAGTATACTATACGGTATACAGGATCGTACGCAGTACACAGTATAATATGCAGTATACAGTATCGTATACAGTATAGTATACAGTATGCAGTATCGTAGACAGTACACCGTAAAGTATACAGCGTAGGATACGGTATAGTGTACAGTGTAGTATACCATTTGGTATTCATTACACAGTATACGGTGCAATCTATATAGAATATTCCCATATTGTATATAGATTTTTCCCAATTCTCCGCACCGGGAAAAATTTGTCAATAAAGATGCACCTGTAAGGAGATTTTCCCCAAACATGGGCATAGTTATGAACAATTTTTTCCCATACAGATGCAAAGAAGTCGCATCTGTACGGGAAAAACTCTCCACAGAAATGTAAAAAGTTTGTGAAGTTTGTGCTCCTTTATTATCAGTTATCTTAGGAAAGACATTTTTAGCAAAGACACAAACCTCAAAAATTTTGTAAGCTAACTTCACATCTGTTAGTCGCAGTGTTCACAAGATACAATCATTGAAATGGATCTTAGTGCTTGCGTTTTATCTCTCTCTCTTCCGTTTAAGCTTTCCGAGTCAAATTTTCCGGTCAAAATATATCCAATAATGACGCGGCTCACAAGGTACAGTTATTCAAATTAAATGGAATTTTCGAGAAAAATCAATCAAAAACTATTTTAATTTCAGAGTAAAGTTTCCTGGCCAAAATTTATCTAATAACTGCGGCGTTCAAGGGATGCGATCAATCAAATGAATCTTAGTTCGTTTTCCTTCTCTTCCTTTTACCCTCAACTAAGTTTTCAGAGAAATGTTTTTCGGTCAAAATATGTCAAAATATGATCACAGGGTTCACAGGGTACAATCATTCAAGTGGATCTTAGTGCGAGCGTTTTTTTTCTTCTCCTCTTCTACTTTTAGGATAAAGTTTATAAGTCAAAATGTATGTAATAATTGCAGAGCTCACAGCGTACGATCATATAAATGGATTTTAGTTTACTTTTTCTTCTTCTCCTCCTCTTATTCTTGACTACGCTTTCATAGGAAGGTTTCTTGATCAAAATACATCTTATGAGCACAGGGTTCATCAGATGCAATTATTCAAACGGATCTTAGTGCGAGCGTTTTTTTTTTCTTTTACGATTTCATTGCAAAGTTTCTTGGTGAAAATATATCCGATAATCGGATGCTACTCTATCCCAAATAATCTCCTTTTAAGTTCTTCAAATGTTAATTTGTTTTAGTTAGCGTCACTAATATGAAAATTTTGTTGTTTACTCTTCCATAACGATTCAATGGAGAAAAAGTTGTGTTAACACCTTGAGTGTTGGCAACTTTTATATATACATGTACATTCGTACGCACATGTGTATAATTTCGCATAAATTTTTATTGTTGTCAAGTCGGCAATATATGGATCAAATAAAACACCACAATGTACAGACTGAATGACAGTTTAGAGCTGGCAATCGTTGATAATCAAGTGACAGTGGTGGTTATAATAAATTTAATTTTTTTTGTTGTTGTCTTTTTTTTGTTTTTTTAATGCATACATTTCATAATATGGCTAAAATTAAATCATTCAGCGCACACAACAATGCAAAGCCTTTAATTGAATTAAACCTAAGTCACCTACATTCGCTGCATTCAATCACAATGATAGAAATGTACGAAATTCAGTAGTAAGTGGGCAAAGACCCAAAATAACTGTACATATATCTGCATTGCATGTTTAATTTTCTTCTTTTGTTTTTTTTTATTTATTTATTTTTTTTTTCTTTGTACTTTGTTTTGGCGGACATTGGCTTCGAAGTATAAAGATAAACGTACTAAACGTTCATGCTGCAGATACCGTATATTGTTGGCATTAATTGCCAGCCAACTAGCCAGCCATGATTTTAAAGTCTAATTTTTCGAACGCGTGTTTATCCCAAAGCATTAGAGAGTTGGAGAAGGGTTTTAAAAGAAAAACTTCGCTACTATTTCAGTTGTTGTGATTCATCTAAAGTTTTCAAATATTTCTACATTTTTAGCGGCTGTATACGATGTTGCCTATATCTCAATATATATATATTTATACAGATATATGTATCCATCATATACATATATTTGTTTATATTATATTCAATGCGAGTATTGAAAGCGAAAGCAACTTTGACAAGGTAGGTTAGTTTTTTATATCCAAACACATTATGTATTCATACATACATACATACATATATGCATTTTATTCATTATTTAACTGGGGAACTGAGAGTCAATCTCATTTATTGTTCAGAGCGATCTCGTGTCGCGCAGCAATGAAACAACATTCAAAACGGTTTTAAGAAAGAAAAAAAAAATAAAAATAAAAATAAATAAATAACGGACCGTTTCAGCAATGAAAAGTCGATGTGCTAAAGCATTAAAAGCAACTGCAAGACCCCTCATCAGACAACATGTAATATAAGATAACAAGGGAACGAATTAATGTTTTTTTTTGTAATTTTTTTTTATGTTTATTATTATAAAGTTCGCTTCAAAATAAGAGAGAGAAAAAGAGAATAAAAGAGAAGAAAAGAACATTTTAAAGTGATCATAATCAAGACTTGCAGCGACATTTATCGTCTAAAAAAAGAAAAAAAAAGAAAAGTCAATTGTTCATATTGGGTTGGGTTAGTTTACATTAGCAGCAGAGTAGTAGCCATGACAAACTGCAGCACTTATACTATTGCATTTGTGTTTACTAATATACAAAAGCCTGCCAGTCATCAGAGTAGAAAAACAACCTAGTCCAAGCTGCTATTGTTGTTGTTGTTGTTGTGGCACAACAACGTACGCCTAATTTGCACTTTTGTATCTCTATCACATAGATACCTGGTGGTTAACGTTGTAATATTTTTCATGCTCTTCCTGCATTCCGAAACCTTGAATCACATTAAACTAGTTCAGATAATATGTACACACGAATACCATTGATATTCTGTAGTTATTTCAAACGCTATATACATAAGTGATTTCATTTTTCTATTTACTATTCAAAGAACTGGACAAAGACTTAAGTTTCAGGTGTCATTTATTTGAGAGATATGAGATATTTCCCTATTTTATGATTAGCAAAAAAAAAAAGAAACAAATTTTTACGATGATTATCTCTCCAAAAGCGAAGCAGTATTTCCCTATTTTATCTTTAAGATACAAATAGAATCTTACATACAGGAGGTACATATTGTGTTGGTTATGTTATCTGTTGATCGCGCAGTTAGAGACGTCTAGGAAACTACGTAAACTTCCTATGCTATAGATTAGGATAACCAATGACCATTATTATATAAAAGCTAAACACAAGTAAATTGTCGTGAAAACCAAAAGATTCTATTTCTATCTAATTCAACTTAGAGAATAAATGCATTTCATACAAGAGTATCCATTAATCTGTTTGAACTTACCACACACAGTTGCGGGGAGTTGCCAGTATCTCTAATATATTGAAATACTTCCAAAATTGTCTACTAAAGACTCTTCGTCTTATTGTTAATCTTCCGTGGTCCGTTTGCAAAAAAAAAAAAAACTATTCAACAAAATTTTTCATGATAACCTTGACATTCCATATGTTAAAAATCTAATTCAAAGCCTTTCATTAAAGCTAACGTCTAATTCGGACCTAGTAATCATAAAAGCCTTTGGCAATATGTCTTCTAGATGAATTCAACGAGATAAGAAGATTAAAAGGCATCATATACTGCATTTTTCATTTAGAAATTAATTCATATTTGTTCTTTCAATTATTTAACGCATATTCTTGGTTTATATAGTTCTTTTTCATTTATTTAAACATCATATCTGTATTTTACCCTTTAGGGGACAGCCCTTCCCACTCCTTTTGGATCTTTCTCACTGTATGTAAACGTCTACAAAAAGTTGATTCATGAACAGCAAAACCTTTAAAAATTCTTTGAGATTTTGAGTTGGATTTTTAGTCCTATAAGTTTTGCAATTCATTCGAACTTTTTTGATACTCCGGCTTGTTCTTTGCCGTTAACATTAAAATCAACACTTTTAAACTGTTGAAATCAAAACCAATAATTGGAATATGATGGAGCTGAATAACCATAAATTTTTAAAATTGTTTGGTGGCCTTTGTTGGTTAATTTCTTTAAATCAAGTAACAAAAGTATTGAATGCCAAAAATGCTATTTTGAGTGTTACATGCTTAGCGCCTGTATACACTGAATAACTTAATAATAGAAAATGGAAAAATTTTATTTTATGTAGATAAAGATTAAAATCATCGAATTTAACCATTATGTGTAACGATACTTCGCAATGCTTTACCATCTTCACCAATAGATGTCGCTGATCGAAGAACACACACACACATACACGCCCAAACAAACACACATATATATATATACAGGTAACCCTCCTATAACGCGGTCAATAGGTTCCTGAAAAATTCCGCGTTAGACTTAGATCCAGTGCAAAAAGGGGGGATACGTTCCTAATCGAAAAAAAATAGTTTTTATTTGAGATATTTTTCTATTTATCCATTTCATTATAACAGCATAAATTAATTCATTTATTATCAATTCATTTATTTAAGCAACGCAAAATAAAATAAAATCTGGAAAAACAAATAAAAACGCAATTTCAACTCTACTTAACATTAAATTAAACGAAACTTCAAATCACAAGCTTCTACAAATCTCCCTCCTCTACATCACTTATTATAATTTGAGGGTGTTTCAAACGTTTTGTTCATATCTATCCTAATTCAAATTCCGAGCTTGATCCACTATCAGACTGATCCTTTTCAGCGATGAATGATGAAAGAATGTGTGTGTAAATGTTTGAAAAAAATTGCGTTGTAACTTTGCCGTCGATTAACTTCTAGCCAAGCTATAAAGAGGCAATAGGCGATCTTTCCTTTAAAATTAAAATATGTAGTGTAAAAATCAAAGAGGCTAGATATCACAGTTTTTTAAATAAACATATAATGCAAAATTAAAGTTTTTTAGAATATTTCTTAAAAAAATTATTGAGAATCGCGTTATAGAAGTACTGCGTTATAGGAGGGTTATATAACCATGTAAGTACTTACATGGTTGCAAGTACTTACACCGTTGCAAGTACTTACATGGTTGCATAAATATATATGTTTATTTATAATTTATATATATTTATACAAAAATTTCGGGAGATCTTTCGTGTTAGAAAAGCGACGAAATAGAAATCATTCGAACTGAAATTCTACAAAATTGGATTTACTCAAGCAAAGCCCTATACTTCATGTTCTTTACCATAAGTGAAACAATAAACTTGAATTATCTTTACCAAGCAATGTAAAATGAATAAGAAATGAATAAAACTGTAAATCACAGCAGCCGTTGGTTATAATCAACTCCAATTTAACTCCAGACTGTTTGTTCATAACGTTGCTTCTTGTAAATCTATATCTTAGAACACTTTTTGTTTTTTTGTTGCACTACGATAATCTTTCTTTGGTATGTTGTATTACCATAAATTTGTTCTATCTGGTATTTTTGTCTTTATTAGCATAAGTATTTGGATATGTTTTGTTAGATCAATAGATTGTCTAAATCTGGTATCAGTTAGTTATAGTTCATGTTGTATAGTACTACATTTTACTTTTTGTTGAGTTGTAGATATGAATTCTTTTATACAAGAAATTTTATTTGTAATATATAACGAAACAAAAAAAAAAATTATTCACAAAAAAAAAGAAAACCAAATGCAGATAATAATACAAACATAAGGTAATGTTCTCTCCTGCCATAAGTGTTATGAACGAATCTTTACTTTATCGCTAAACTGATAGGTAGAGGATAGAAATAAACTGATGAACTTAAAGTTTAATAGCTGGCCATTGAATTCGTTATGCTGAGATAATAACAGTTAGCTTATTGGAGAGTTATTACATGAATAATAGAATTTTTTTCAGTAACATTCGACTTTTGCTCATCATATTCTCATTTACAACGTGTTTACCTTAAACATAATAATTTTTTATTTTTATTTTTTACTTATTAATTTTTAAACCAAATGTCAAAAGAATATTTATTATCCGTTACGGATAATACACGGATAATACGTGATTTAATTCTTTACTCTTTAAATGCAAAGTGTTGCCAATTGTCCACATACCCCTTTTACTAATTTTATTCCAAAACCTTGTGAGTGGGCGTGTCCAAAACAAGGTTGATAACCAAATGCAATAAATCAAGCGTGAAAAAAAAACTTAACATTACTTCTAACGGACAAGTTATATATTTTTTTCTTGACGTTTGATTTGATGATGGGTGATAAAACTCAATAGGTTACTTGAAGAAATATTTTCAATTTTCGAGTTTCCTATGTACTTGAAAAAAAAAATCAGTTCTTATTTGTTGTAAGGTAAGCTAAGCTACCAATATTTGATGCTGCCATTAAAAATAGCATTGGATATATGCCAGTTTTTTTGGAAATATTATATTTCTACAAACAACTTTTTTCAAAATAAATTTTTAATACTATTACCTTATTTTTTTATTTATTTTTTATCTAATCTGTGGTTACGTTCCTATTAAAAACGATTATTTAATATTCAAAATAAAAAATGATACATTTAAAGATTTAGCTGTAAAATACTATGCAATGCAATCATAGTCGTTTCGAGGTGAATCGCTGAAAAGTCATCTCACAGAATCCTGTTCTTATTCATATTGCTAAACTAGAAATCATTATAAATCACTCAAAGGAAATTCTTCAAAATTATATAAATTTCTTAGTGAATCGATGTACATTTTTACACTTCGTTTACGTTGGTGGTGTTGTTTGTACTGCTACTACAGGACAAAACCCTGAATCTAATGATTGCTGCATGCAATAGTTTGCTTATACCAGGTGGGCTGAAAAGTTTGTAGGCTAACATACAAAAATTCTTTTTTTTGTTAGCCTTCGAGGGCGATGCAGCGATTATAGACAATTTTTCGATAGCATTTTTATAGTACGACTTTTCTTTAGCCTTAAAATAGGCTTCAGTTTCACTCGGCTGACTGTCGATCGATTTCCGGTGTGAAATCATGGAGCCATGTTCCATTCATTGTTACATATCGATGCAAAAATTCGGGTTTATTACGATTGAACAGCTCCAAACAATGCTCAGAATCATTAATTCGTTGTTGTTTTTGGTCGATTGCAGGCTCGCGCGTCAATCACTGTGAACAGAGCTTTCGCATATCCAAATATTCATTCACGATATGTCCAAAACGTTCGTTTGATATCTTTAAGGGTGCCAGCTATCCCAATCAGGTTCTCTTTACGATTATCCGAAATTATTTTGTGGACTATTTGGATGTTTTCGTCATTAAGAGCCTCTGTGGGGCGGCCACTACGTGCATCGTCCTCGGTGCTCATTTCGCCTCGTTTAAATTTAGCAAACCACTTCTCTACGGTTGATTTTCCTTGTGCAAAATTTGGATAATATTGATCATGCTTGATCAGGCTTCAATAGTAATAGTGTTCGCCAAAAGGCAATGCTTTATTAACACACGAAATTCCTCTTTATCCAATTTTTCAAACTAAGAAAAATTGCTTTACTAAAAATGGTATAACTCACTTACTAATTGTGCAATAGTTGTCAAATTTATACACGTTTCTTTTGAAGGTTAGGGCTAACTAAAAATCATATGAATTTAATACTAGTAGTGCCATCTATGTGTTAGCCTACGAACTTTTCAGCCCACCTGTATTGAATTTTGAACTCCTCAAGGCTTAATATTTTTTTTATTTACTATGTTTTTTTTCTTTTTTGATTAATTTCATACTAACTTCAGAGTGAGTAAATTGATGTAATTCATAATTCATAATAAAAATTCAAGGAAATGATCTTCATGTGCATGCTAAGTTGCTCTCTGTTAACTTGATTAACTATTTTCTAAAATGTCATACAACACAGAATGTCATATGCATGTAAGAGTTTGCAATAAAAACATTACACTACATGTCTATCTATTCGTAACAATCAATAGCATTGTAATCTAGATCACCTCACATCTCTCGGCATATCTATGCAAGCAAGTATATATAATGTAAACATCACAATGGAGGCATTTTGTGAAATGAAAATTAAATGCCAGAAAAAAAAAACAAAAAAAAAGCAAAAAAAAAAATTAAACAAATTTCAACCCCCACCTTTAAAAATGTATAAATTAAAAATAAAAGGAAAAAAAAAAGTTAAATGATAAATACCGTAAACATATTTGCTGCCGCAGAACTAACACTTTCATAGACACAAAGGCACTAACACAAGTAATTTGCATTCACAGAGAATATATTAAAATCTGCCGACCAAATCATACAAAGTACTCAACTCAATAGACGTCAACTGAGCATTGACGTTTACTGCATTGCTGCATAACTACACACAAATAGCATTTGGTTAGAGTGCATATACATTAACTTAGCGCATAACATACACATAACTGCTTAACTGATCTTTTTACTTGAAGTTGGCCACGACAGCAAACTTGGTCATCATCAAGACAACAAACATTTTACGAAAATACGTACAGAAAGAGAGACATTTAGAGCGAGCTAGTAAAGTAACCCCACACTGAGTAAATCAATAGTTTAGAGCACACAATACGCACGCACACACACAAACAGTGACCACATCATTAATACAATAATAAAAGTAACGAAAGCTTTTTTTTGTATTTCTTTGATAAAATTATTTTCTCACTTAGAGCAAAAGCGAGAGTTTATTAACTGTAATATCGTTAAGCTTTTAGTGTATGCGGAGGTGGTGGTGGTGGTGGTGGTGGTACCCTTTTCTGTTATTAAAAAAAACGATATCATCTCATATATTTACTCTTTCAATAACATTCACATTACATTAGTACGCTCACTTACATTACTGTACTAGGACTGGTGTATAGGAAAAATAATCGTTAATCCTGTGTGTGTGTGTGTGTGTGTGTGAGTCAATACATGTATGCTAAAGTATTTTCTTTATTAATAACAGCAGCATTGGTAGCTAACACTTACATAGCGCTATAATGTTAATAACATTGACTGAGTCGCTGTTTTGGAATGAAAATATTTACAGTGCACGCTAGCGTTTGCTTGTTTTTTTTTCTTTTACAGCTGATGCACGCGTGCGCACAATCGCAGCGGTATAAAAAGCGTATGTAAGTTTGCCAACCACACACAGTCGGTTCAAGTGTTTCGCGTTGGCGCAAAATAATATCTAGACGAGACATCTAATCATTCTGCCTTAAAATTTTTGGATATATTTTCTTTCATTTTCCAACAACGATATTTCATATCATTATTAATTGTTTATTTTATTATAAAATATAATATTTCAAAAATGAACAAATTTCTTATTGTGTTTATTGCCCTCTTTGGAGCCGGTATGTATTTTATATAGAATTAAAGAAAACTGAACAAAAAAATAAAAAATAAAAAATAAAATCAAATGAAATATTTGCAAAATATAATGAAAATCAAATAACAAGTGTCAAAAAGTGAACAATTATCTAAATTGACCTGAGAGTATATTGCATAGTTCTCCTGTCCAAGCCTAGTGTCAGAGAAAAGTGTTTTAATTGAACTTTAAAGTGACTTGGTAAACCAAATTAAATTGACTTTAAAAGAAAAAAAAAAAAAAAACAGAATCAAAAAAGAAAAAAAAGGAAAAAACATTTTTGGTTGGTTCAATATCTTTAATTAAAGTTTAATTGAAACAAAATGAAAGATTTTTTTTTTAACAAATTTAAACATTTCAATATGTATCTGTTGAGTTTTTCTACAACTTTCTGGAATGTGAAATCTTTTTTTGTTGTTGTTGTTGTTGCTGCAAACAACATCATGTCGAATAACTGGATTTTAATTGATTTAATGAATATATATATATATATATATAATATGTACATAATATGTATACATATGTACATAATATGTATACATATTATATATATATATATATATAAAATAAAATAAAATTTATATACGTAGTTACCGGATAGATAAAAACGAGTGAGAAAGTAACGTCCACTTCTTGTAATATCTTATGGCAATAGATGCTTGATTAATTTGCAGTTACTTTAGTGTAAAATTTCAAGTTTTATGCTCTGTGTTCTTATAAATCATATATAAAAATAATTTATATTCAATATTTGTGAACACATTTTCGCTGTCTTTGATGAATAACCTATAATATCTTTTTGATAAGTCTACAGTGTTATGGAAGGTCTTGTGAAAGACACTCTAGTGTTGATTGTATATTAACCCTTTGCACTCGCGCTAGGGCTCCCAAGTAGAACCATTTAAAATTTTGCTTTGAATTTCAAATCTCCACTATGAAGGCAAATGTGTATAGTTTCCAATTCATAATATAAGGACAAAGACTTATCGTAAAGTGTTCTAATGGAAAAATTCCGGTCGAAAAACGGTAGACCTATTATTCTTGTAATACCTCTATAGAAAAGCCAGAATTACAAAGGATTAGATCATTTACTTTTATATATAAATGTGAATATTATCTTTCCGGAGAAATTATTTCGAGTTGCTAATAATAAAAACAGAAAAAACTTCCAGTGCAAATTCTTTACGCGCATGTCAAATAAAGATCTCTCTTGAGTAAAGAAAAGAATAAAAATTTTATTACAAGCTAAACTTGTGATGGTAGACTTGAGAATACTAAGCTTCTTTCTTTTAAATTTTTTATAAGACAATAAATCGTGAATTTTCAAAGTAATTTACTTCTAAACGAAATTTCGTAGTAAAAAATGACTTTCTAGTTACGCAACAAATCGGCTACAATTTTTTTACAATAAATACCTTTAAGAAAAAAAAGGATCTTTTTTTTTGAATTTGAGATCTGAACTAGAAATCAGGGCTTACTTCCTAAAATGTTCTAAATATTTGTTCTTAGGGCGATTGTGGTATCTTATATAAGATAAGATCTTATGAAGGAAGGTGTCTTTTCCGGGTACCCTAGTTATAGTTTAGATAGGATTTAAAGTATTGTTCATCGTATAATCTGCTTTCTTTATAGGGTTGAATTTAGAAGAGACCATATTTCCTCCCCTTTCGTACATACTTCCTTAAAATTTTACTTTCCTAGTTATCTGGAATTTAAGTTGCTTTTCGACGTCGAAATAATTATTCAAACTCGACCCACTAGCCTTTTAATTGAACGACTGTACTTAGCTAGATCGAATATTTCTATTCCATATTATTAATATTACGTTTTTCCAACTTATGTGTCGAAAGATCTCTTACTGTTCCTGTTGCTAGGTATTGGTATGCGCTATCCCTGAGTTTGAAATCCTTCGAGGACCCCTTGAAGACATTTCAAAGAAAACTCGCCGAACATCTAAACTCGTAATAAAAAACTTCTCGCTGATAAAAATTGATGATTAAAGAGTTCCGAGAACAACATGATTATTTTATTAACCATTTAGCTGACTTGTATATTCATTTATCTTGTAGATTCTCTTTTCACATGAATCATACCTATGTAACCGAGCTTGTAGAGCTTTAGGCTCTATAGTTACGGGATAAAATGAAGTGAAAAAAACCATTATTTGGTTCGTAGTTTACCCCCTATTTGATGTTAATAATCAATTTTTGTAAAGGCATTATTTGGAGAGAACTGGCTGTCAAATAACTCATTAAGAATTCCCGGCAAACATTCATTTAAAGTGTTCTGAGTGCATTGGGATCTTAAGCATTAGCTGGCTGTGTTCAGTTTTTAATGATCTTTATCCATTGACGAGGAATTTGTTTGAAAATATTTTCCTTAAAATACAAAAAGCGTTGTCTATGAGGGACTGTATGAGTATAATTCGTCTTCGACTATGTTCGATAAGAATTTTGAAAGCAAATTTAGATCTTTTTCTTAAAAAAAAAAAAAAAAAAAAAATTTCGATTTAAAATTTATTTTCAGGGCGTTTGTTTAAAAGACGCTTGTTTTTTAGTTTATCTAATACATAAGTCGTTTACTTCAAAAATGACGTAAGTTATCTGAAAAAAAAGAGGAAAAAAGGTATAATTTACCACAATTACCCAAGCTTCTAGTTGCAAAAAACCGCTTAAAACTGTTAGTAAAGGAAAGTTAGTTAAATTTTTTTAAAAAACGTAGAAACTTTTTAGCGAATAATTCATTTTAAAATTATAGCTTACAAAAGATTAAAAAAAAAACATATTGTTTTTTTGAAGATAAATTTAATTCAAAATTATATATGAATTTCAACGTGTTGTGTACAACAGCTACTTATATACTTTATAGTTAATAATCTTCTCGTGTAACAATTATGAGATTTCAGTGAAATCGGATGATCTTGAATTTAATACCATTACATGCAATTCATACTTTAGTAAGTTCGTTAAACTATACGTTATATTATATTACCTAAGCCTTGAGGAGATTAAAAGAGGGATTGAAGAATTTTCATTTAAAATCAGAGAGACAAGACTTAGATGCTTTTCTTTTAAAGACTCTTAACAACTTTTTTTGAAGTCAACTACATTGCTTATGAGAATTAAAAACATAAAAGGAAATTTAATGGTTCGATTAGTGAAAATTTTTAAATAGAAGAAAAATCAGCTCATGAATATATAATGTTTTGCAAAAACAATTACAAGAGGAAAAAAATTATTGATAACAAAATTTGAAGAACTTTATTATGCTTTTTTCCAAACTAATCTAAACTGCGTTTGTATGCCTTAGGAATCTTAGTTCAATAATGAATAAAGAAAGGCATCCTGGATATCTATTATTAATATAGAAGTGCTGCTAATTGTTGTTTCTATTATTCATGGACATAACTTCAAACAATCATAGATGAAGATGACATCACCTCTGGAAAAAATTTGAAAAGAAAAAATTTAAGAAGACATTATTACATCACCTCTGGAAAAATGATAATATATCGCTTTAGGAGCAATTAGACATTATCAGCTCTTTAAAGCTTTGCAAAATTCACTTTAAATCCTAATAAAGGCAATACAGAGGACTTCTGAAATTTATCGAAAGCATTTCACCAATTGAACCTGTTGATTTTTTTTATGAAAGCTTGGAAAATATTTTCATTTTATTTCTCATAAAGAAACCCATAAAAATATCCAACAATGAATTAGCTGATAAAATACTCTTCAATCTGAAACAAGCTAAATGAATGAGCTGAAGAGAAAAATCGTGTACTTTTTCTTTATTCTATTCGAATAAGTCGTAGAGTCTTCACAAAAAATGGATTTCTTCCCCCAAATACATTAATAATTACAGACCTAAAATTTGTAGCACCTTACATGCGCCTTTCTGCATATATTTATTATGCGGTTATTGGATAATTTTTTTTATACTATCGTTTGCAAGGACCAAAAAATCTCTTATTGTCAAATACTCTATTCTTAATTTTTGTGGAATTCTAATCTTCTGAAATACGACTGAAATGTTGCACACAGTGTGACTTATATTCTTAGTTTTCATACAGGAAATTTGGATATTGTGATGATATATTCACAAACGCTCCTATAGTGACTAATAAGCCATAAAACGGGTATTCTTAAATGGTATTAAGAATAAAAAGCTACATGATGGTCTAAAGAATTTAATGAATCTGGTAACAAGAGCTTGCCTTCCCCGAGTCTGTTCCAGAGCTTCTACGTAGCTGTAGTCAGACCAAAGCTAGGGTACTCTGCTATTGTCTGGCTTAATAGTTATATCGACTTGCAGGAGTCTGCTCAAGCGCTTGTAAGCAGCTTTAGTTACAAGAAGACTAGAGCCGTTGTGAGCCTGCCTAGTTGCAGACCTTATGTCAACTTGCTAGAGCTTCTTCAATATCTTATAAACAGCTTTAGTTAGAACAAAGCTAATATATACGGCCGTTATGCTCCTGCCCATTTACAGACCTTATGTCGACTTGCTAGGGCATCTTCAAGAGCTTGTAAGATCTAGTTAGATCAGACCTAGAGTAATCGTCTGTTGTGTGGCTTACTAATTACAGAACTTATGTCGACTTGCTAGAGCTTCTTCAAGAGTCAGACCAAAGCTAGAGTACTCGACTGTTGCCTGGCTTCTTAATTACAGACATTAGAAAGCCAGACAACAGCCAAGCCTGTTCAAGAGCTCACCCACTGCTTTAATTAGACCAACACTAGAGCATTCGGCTGTTGTCCAATTTCCTGGTTGCAGTCGTTACGTCGACCTGTTCGAATCTGTTCGAGAGCTTCTCTATAGCTTTAGCTGAACCAAAATTAGAGTACCTGGCTGTTGTCTAGCTTCCTAGTTATAGACATTAGTTATGTCAACTTGCTCAAGTTTTTTCAACTTGATTTTATATTATTGACCTTGCATGGATTAAATTGGTGTTCCGCCTTACCTCTTCTACCCTAAGTAAGTAAACTGAGGCTCATAGTTTTACCCACCCTTAAGGAAAGACGTAAAATGTTAGGTGTAATGTTCGCATGAAAGCTAATGAAGGGTGAAGTTTATTTGTCTTTCTTATTAGAATGCATTGATATCAATATTCCCCCTAGGTTATCAAGACATGCACTGATCATATACCAACGCAAGGCATGCCTATAGAAAGAATTAATTAATGCGAAAAGATCCTACTGGTTACTGTAAGTTGGTGTTAATTAAATTGTAATCTTTTACTGTTATTTTCGACAAAGGGTATATTCTGTAGTCAGGAATTTCTTTAAACCAAAAAAAAAAAAAAAAAAATTAAAATAATTAATTTGAAATATCCCAGTGACCATAAGTTAGAAATAGAAAAATGAAAGAAATGAAAAAGTTCTTAACTTTTATTTGTGTTCCCTTAAACGGACAGCTAGAGTTTTTTGTTGCAAATATTTTGAAAACATTTTTTGTCAAAAGATATGTTTGATAAATTTTCAAATGATAAAAATTTAATCATTTTAATTAAGTTTTTTTTGTTTTGTTTTGTTTTTATCGTGCCATTATAATACTAAACACAAATCGTTATGTAGTTAATTAAAATATAAGAGAAAAAGAAGAGAGAAAAAATTTATCATTAATCAATACATTTTTTATGTTTTTCTTCTTTTTTTTTGTATTAAAAAAAATCCGAAACAAAATTATATAAAAGTTCATCAATTCAATAACATTTTTTGCACTTTGCTTTTCTTCATTAAGGCTTGAAAGACTAGTAGTACGCAGTTTTTCGTGGCATCGAAGATTAATGCATTTTCATTTACAGATCACAGCTCGTAATATGTATGTAATGCCGTTACATATGCCTTCGTTTTGTAATAGAGACGAAAGAAATGAAAGCAAATAAGACGATTATAAAAAGAAAAAAAAACAAAAAAAAAAGAAAAGTTATCTTAAAAATGTTAATAGCGTTGTGCAATGATTGTTAATATCGTATCCGTAAACATGTAAATGGTAGATAATTTGTTTCGTGATATTGCATTTTACAAAGTTGGCTATGTATGTATACATATATGCAGATATGACACTTACTCTGGCACCAGTAGTCTTCTTTTTTTTTCTTTTCTTTTTTTTTTGACAGTTTCGCAGTTAATAGAGCATTGAATATAATTTCTTTATAATATCTGCTAATTGGGAAATATTATTTATAAGCACAAAGGATTTATGGAATAATGGGGAGTGCGAATAAGATGAACAAAGTTGTCTCAAAATCAGGTCAATGCATGTTTGATTTTATAATCCAAACATACAGGCCAAATAAAAGACCGTTAATGTGTTAAGTTTACTTCAAGTTCGAAAATGTAATTCTCATGTGGACTTTGCATTAATAAAAATGATTTTACTTGATTTGAATCGTTACTTGAATGGTTTTAGAAAATTTATAAATATCTAACTAATTAAAGGTTAATACAAAAACTTTTATTTTGATAAAACGACCTTTGGAATAGGGTAGACCCTAAAATCGGCAGCAGTAATATATTAGGAGATAAGAGCTTAGGGAAAAAGTTTTAGCTGTTGTACAATAAAATACTTTTCTAGGCTATATCGTAGATGCTTACTCTACTTTACATTAAACAGGCTATCCTCTTATTTACAAGAAAGGAAAAAGAAATTAAGGCAAAAATATCTTATGCATATATAATCCATCTTCAAATCGAAGGATACGCTAACAGCTTTCTTGCTTATAGGTAACTTTTTATGTGATATAAGGCATCAAGCTAGAAAGGGAACCTAGGCTTTTCGGGATTAAATCTTGCTTATGATAACTGCATGGCTTCATTGCAATGCCTTGCAGGCATTGATTCCTTTAGTATAGCCTGTATTACTTAAATTTCTTCGAAGTGAAAGCAGAACCCCAGAGGTACATATTTTCAAATTATGATTTTCAAAGACATCAACCCTTTTCCACCTCGATCACGTATATCATTACTTATAGGGGATAAAAAAAAACCACTCGTGTTTTAAAGAAAAGAAGTCACATATTTTCAAAATATGATTTTCGAACACATCATCTGACCTTTTCCACCTCGATTACGAATATCATTATTTATGTAGGAGTTAAAAAGGAACATTCAAGTTTCAAAAACAAGAGACCACATACTTTTATAATATAATTTTCGAAGACATCTACCTAGGGAGTAAAAAAGGAAGATTCAAGTTTCCAAGACAAGAACCGACATTTAAGTTTCAAACCGGAAATCGAAGATATTATCTCAACATCTTATCTGACAAAATAGCTGTTAATGGCAATTTCTCACACTTACAGGGCTAAAGGAAAAGACGCGAACGTCACGCGTAAAAACTTTCAAACTATAACAGATATCGTTTTCGATTTTTTTTGCTTCAAGGGGAGACAATAAAGAAAAAAAAAGGAAATTTCGAAACCACAGCATCGATCTAAAATTTATATCAACGTCTTCCAGGACATTAACTGATGAGTTGAAGGATTTCCCGATACTTGAGATCATAGGCTTCTCAGGTGATGGCTAATCCAACTGTGCTTTTTCGAATATTGCAAACATTGTGCTTTTCCTTGTCAAAGGATTTTATGATTCTTGGGATCACATGAGCCACCTTAGGCGATAGATAATCCAATTTTCTTTCTTCGAAAATCGGAAAAACTATGCCTTTCCTTATTAAAGGATTTGACGTTACTTGAGCTTTTGGCCCACCTCAGGCGGTAGATAACACAAAAGTAATGCTTTTCCTCGTTGAAGAATCTTATGATATTTGAGATCCAGAGCATCTCAGGTGGTAGTTAGTCCAACTTTCTTTCATCAAATATTAGAAAAATGACGCTTTTCCTTGTTGAAGGATTTTACGATACTTGAGATCACGGCCGGTACCTAATCCCACTGTCTTTCTTCGTATATAGCAAAAATTATGCTTTTTCTTTCTGGTGAAGCACAACTGAACAATTAAAAGAAACTGTACTGCATTGTATATGCATCAATGCAGTTAAGTAGATGTTACTAAATGCATTTGCTTACTTGCTAAGTCAATTCACTTTATATTGAAAGGTTTCAGACTTTTTTTTACCTTTTTCTTGCTTTTTCTTTCCTGTTAATTCCTCTCTAATGTTGTAAAACTCTAATGTATGTTTCATTTTTATTTTGTTAATAAATTATTTGAATTCATTTGAATAGTAATGAGTTGATGTAGAAAAAAAAAAGAGATTGTGTGTACGAGTTTATTTGCGATGTGTAAGCGATTAAAGCAATTTGATTGAAATTTTAATTATTACAATAAACCATTTGAAAACTAGTTACCCCAACTATTGCATACGAACTGCGTAATGAAAGTTTATAAATTTCCTTTGCTAATGCCTTGTTGTGGTTGTTGCTGGTGCTTAGTATTATTATTATTTAAAAACCAATAATATATTTCTCATACAAGTTTTTCTTGTATTTTCACTTCTTTGACATTGACATTGTTAGTCTTTTTTTTTAATTTTTATTTTTATTTATTTATTTTTTTTTTTGTTCATTCACTTTTGTCTTAGATTTTTAATCTAACTGATGTAGAGGTCAGTTTTCTTTTAAGTTAAATAAATAAATTTTATATTTATGTATAAATTTTCATTAATTAATACATAAAATGATTGTTTCTTTTTCTGCATTTTATTTTTTTTCTTCTTAAAATCAATAAATACCATCTCTGTCATGTTAATGAATACATTATTTGGGTCAATGCTTAATTGGTACTATACATAAAAAAAAAAAAAAAAAAAAAAAAAAAAAAAAAAAAAAAAAAAAAAAAAAAAAAAAAAAAAAAAAATGAGAAAAAACAGAGAATTTATAAACATATAATGAAATAGTTTTTTCCGTTTTTTCCGTTTTTTTTTTTTTTACTTTATATGTTAAATACTTTAAATGGTTTATATATTATAAATATGCAAGCATTCAATGGCATGAGTTTGTCATCGGAAAGGTCATAGATTGGAAAGTAATACAAAAAACAAAAAAAAAAACAAAAAACGAAAAAATACGAAAACATGACTATTCAATAAAATAAATAAAAAAAAAACACATTTAAATATTGCCAGAGGAGACAAGCAATTAAAAATATCTCTCTATAAATAAATATTTAAATAAACTTTAAATAAACATAAATTGTATGAACTTTTGTCACACTTTTTCCTATGTTTGTATAGTACTTTTTAGTTATGAAATTCAATACAATTAGACTAATTAGTAATTTTTAACATGGTGGGTCACAGAGACAATTCTATTTAATGTTAGGATAAATACGAAAAAAAAAAAAATTTAAAGCGAATCCACAATTTTTTTTTCTTATTAAAAACGGGTAAATAAGTATAATAGATTGATCAGAACCACGTTACTATAGGTTTTTAAAATGTTCTTATTCTTGCTTCGAATTTTGGTGTAATATCGAAAAGCTTGGTTATGTTTATAGTGAAATAACTCTATAGGGATTTTTCTGTCAAATCTACACAAAGATTTTGCGTGTTCCTCGCTTACCTCGAAAATATCTATCTGATGGGACGATCATTTGTTCATTTAAAATAACATAAAATAATCTCAATTTTTATTTGGGGAATTCGGGGAATAATTTGAAGAATTAATGGCAATATCCACGTACTTGTTAAGGTTTCTCAAAAAGGATTAGTTCTTCATCGCCAAGCATAATTTGATATCTTTCAAACTCAGTCCATTATTTGTAATAAAATATTTTAAAGAGAACAGTTGCATGCAAATGCTTGGTTTCCGAAAGAACTTTTTAATCACAAGATTTTGTTCGAAGAACCGTACAAAAAAAGAAAATTGCACCTGCTTGGTACTGTTAAAGAAATTATGATAGAAATTTGGAGTTCTTAGACACATCAGCAGACGGAATAAATTGATTTAAAATATTTCCCTATCCTTCACTTGCATCATACGGTAAATACTTTCTTCAGAAAATCGTACAAAAAGGAACACATAAATTCTTCCAACTTTTTAGACCAATCTTCTGGCGAGTTGTAACCTACAAAACGTTTATTAAAAATTTTTTAGAAGAACGAGTGGAAAGCTGCCATTTATCGTATAGATCGATCTTGAGATTTTACGAAAAAATCGGCAATACGTTTATATCGGCAAATCGTTTTTAAATAGATGAGTATTATATGAAGAGTAGTAAACTCCTTTTTTAATTGTTGGCGTGTCCCCTTTTCCATTTCTAAATCAAATAATGCTTAAATAATGTTGATTTAAAATCAGCAAAAAGAACTAATATTTACGGCAACCTCAACCCAGGAATAACAAAAAGATCTTTGCTCCATTCAAAGTGTTTTGAAAATGAAGACTTCTTTACCAGCTTTAGGCAAGTGTTTGAAAAAAATTTCAGCAACCTTTTGTTGGGGGACCCCACTGTCCTTGTACAGATACTAATTACATTATCCACCTTAGTTAGTTTGTTAGACCTTTATGAAGTGAAATGTTTGTCTTTTAAAAAATGTGTAAAATTAACATCGTATATAAAGCAAATAGATATTTACGCATGGAATTAGGTTAGAATTTTTATTCAAAATATCCTTCAAACTCAATGATACCACATTAGTGAGCTATTCAAATATTTATACGAGATTAAAATAGCAGAGTCAGCCTCAATTGCTTCACAAGCTGTTACATTATATGACCATAAAATATTTAGAAAGAACCACTAACTTCTAGAAAATAAACATACAGTATACTACAATTTGCTGCCAGACGAAAAAGAAGGTCTCCTAAAAATATACTATATTTTTTATATCAATTAAAATTGTTTTTGTTTTTATGGATGCCCGTACACTGAACAAACGCATTGTCTTGTATTGCTATAGTTACTATAGACTTTTTTTTGCTGCCAGATAATCAATACAACAATTATTGGAAAAAACATGCATGCACTGTATAATTTGTATTGTTTAAATTATGCATATAAATAGATATATTTTTCTTTTTTTTTTTTAGTTTGGAAGAAAGAATAAACAAAATGATAATACGTTTTAAAAATAAGTTCATTAACATAAAACCTACTATAATGACGATAAATCATCACGATAGTGTTGGTAAATATCATTAAAGGAAAAAAAAAACCTAATGTTTTTCCGTTTTTCTGCACGTATGGGGGTTTTTATGTAATCTAAAAAATATTGAGCCTAAAAATAGAAATATCGTCACAGTTGATTTTGGATTTTATGATGATATTGTTTCGACAAACGTCGGTCGGATATAAGAGATATATTGATAAACTTAAAGTGAAAGTTGATGTTTTTATAATATTGGAAGAAAATTTTCATTCGTATAAATTTGCATGTAAATGAACTTAATTTCATTTTGTTTTGAACGTACTCTCTATTGCTTTGCAAAGTCCAAAAAATAAATATCGTGTAACAAAAGTTTTATTTCTTAATTGGTTTGAAAAATCTTTTGACCTCTAAAACACTCGCTGCTTTGGTGGAACAGCCACTATTTAAGTCTATCGTGTCTTCGAATGTCTGTGATCGTCTTTTTTTTAATGTTTCCAACGGAGATCTGGTATAGTTTTAGCTTTTAACTTATCGACCGTTTGGCAATATATTTTTTTCCTTTGAAATTTATACAATTTTCATTATAGACTCACTTATGAATACATTGAATATTTTTATTTACACTAACGTAGACTTACAATGGAAAAGAGAAAGACAATCGCACAAGTAAGCAGAAAAGTATGCCGGTCGATTATTTGTTTGAAAACCAGATGACATTGAATAAATACCATAACAACAACAGCAAATAGAGCGACTAGTAAACCATACGAAAGCCAAGCAACTTTACAAAAGTTAAGACGTACGTACGTACATAAATATAAAACCAACTCATACAAAATGCATTTCCTGTTTGACCATTTGCTTTTGGCAAATGTGTGTTAATTAAAGTTTACTTTAGAAATATATTAAATTTTTCTTTGGTATGAGGAAAATTACTTGAAAAACTAATTACCAGCAAATAAAATTGAATAACTTTTTACTTTTCTTAATTTGAATTATGATTACATTAAAAAGAAAAAAAAAAGAAAAAGAAAAAGTGTTATGTACATATACTACTTACTTACATAGAGATTTTGATAACATAAAATTATTATTAGATTTCTTTTCTGTTTTCATTTCATTTTTTTTCTCAAAAATTTGGTTAAATAAATGAAGTGGTACATATTTCATTCCTAAGCTTATGGAATATCTTATGCAATTGTAAATCATATTTTCTGGGTCTATATATTACAATGAATTTTTTTAATATTTTAACATTCTAACAAGAATGAAATTATGTTCGGTTTAAATCGAATTTTGTAAAACTCACACTCAATACGTGATGAGTTTTCTTCTTCCTTTTTGTTTTGTTTTAACAAATGCAGCTCATTACGAAAAATAAGCTCTGTGAGCGTAAGCATCCATTCAACAGTTGTAAATGGCAGCAGTGCCGAACAAGCAACCAGCAGATACATTCGAATAAATAGATTATTAAATTAAGATAGCATTAGTGGAATATAAGTATATTAGTAGTAGGATAGTATATTAATGGTAACGTAGTATATTAGTAAGAATGTATTGCATTATTGATAACGTAGTATAATAGTATCATATTAGTGGTAACATAGTATACTATTAGTATCGTAGTATATTAGTGGTAACCTGGTATATTAGTAATAACGTAGTATATTATTAGTAACGTATTAGTAGTAACATGGTAATAGTAGTAGTAGTAGTAGTAGTATAAATAATATTCGCTATCAGGACCGAACAGTAAGATGATTTACGTAAAATATTCGAAGAACCTTTTCACGAGTGCAATGTTAGAACTTACAACACAACACTCTCTATTTTAAGAAATGATTATTTAATTTTGGAACAAACGGCAAACTTGCAAACTTGCAGGACGGTTTAGCTAACTTTCGAGTTTTATCTGCGCGGAGTAAAAGAGAAAGAAACTGAAACTAAGTTTATTATTTTGAGAGAAATTTTAATTGTGAGTGATAAGTTATTTCCTCGCGGTTTTTTGGTACATTTTTGAACTTGCTTTTATAGTCTGCTCTTTTCATATGATTCCACGTTGTCATATGATTGATATTTAGTGTCTCTGCTATTTCCTGACAGCTTGCGTGCCGGTCATGCTCTATCAGTTGCAAAATTTTATCGATTTATTCAGTGACCAGCCGACCAGAGCGAGGTATGTCTTCGAAATCAGAACTTTCAGAACGGAATCGAACAAACCACTTCTGGATTTTTCATTTACTCATACAAATCTTACCGTACACTTCACATGTTTCGGCATGGTTATGTAGCATTTTTCCCTGTTTTAAGCTTCACATAAGTATTACTTCCGATATCTCATTCATTTTGCAATCAATATAACTTTTTACACGAGCAAAGAGTTGGGAAACTATATTCACCAAAAATGTAAGCTGAAATATCAATTTTTAAGCTAAAGTTCGTTTGAGACAATCAGGTGAGTTTGATGCCAGACATATAGGCATCAACACCATCTAGTGTGCAAAAAATTGCGGAAGCTTTTTATATGACCCATTATGAATTAACAATTAAATAGGCTAACTGGGGCTCCAATTTTGTTATTCATTTAAATGTAAACGCCTTATGAATACTTCTAAACTTTAGAAAATATTTGATAAACTTAGCATATCCTTGCGGTTGTATATAAAAATGCATATGCATCTCCTTAGATAAAAATAAGGGTATAATAATTTTCTTTTCCAATTTTAATTTTTCATTTTTTATTCAAATAATACATAAAAATATAACACATATTGCATATAAGCGTAAGCATATATAAGAGTAACCATAAATAAAACATTTCATATAATGCATAAAGAGCGAGCGAGAGAGAGAGAGAGAGAGAGAGCGTTTCATAGGCCCACAAGGATATGAAATTAAATATTAATTTTCAAGAATGTGTGTTTATACTGCACTTCTGGTTTTTCTATAATTGTGATTTCAAATATTAATTCTCCTTAACAGAACATATAATTTTTTCAATCATCGGTTTCTTATAAATACAAATACTCCACATATACTAAAGTATATTTTATAATGGAATTATATTTGTTATAAGAATTTCTAATTTTTTTCTAAATGTTTTGCCAAAGGTGTATCAAGTCAAGATAATCGAAGAAAACTGTTAACTTCACTTTCACTTTGGAGCGACTTTGATATAATTTTTTTTCCATTTTGAATCACCTTTTGTACAATATTCGCTCGAATGATCGATTGTTTCATAGGTTTTTCTTTTTATATTTCTATAAGGGATTTCATAACCGATTAATACTCAAAAATTATCTTATATAACACTATGTCAAAATCATAAAAAATACTTTTTGTATCGTACAAAATCAAGAGCAACTGAAGCACTAATAAATTTGACGATGTCATATCTGTCACAGTGCTACCAAGTTAGAAAAAAAAATGTATTTTTAAAATTCCGTACACCAGAGCAATTGGTCTTCATTTTTGTTCACAATATTATACCATTTAGAATACTATAAGAAAACAGTCGGACGACATATAAGGCCATCATTGGTTGTACTTATGAAAGCAATAAGGAAAAAAAAAAGAAAAAGGAAGAAAAAATATGTCACATTTTTTTAAACATTTTTATGATATAACCTTGATGATTGAATTGTTTCCATATGTGACTGTATTATCTATAGTTAAAAAAGCCATCATCTGTTATAGAAAAAGTGACAAAATTATTATAACTTCTTGATGGATATAAATTTTGAATTTGGATCTCAAAGTTCAATATTAATTGTTTGATTATATATATGTAAAAGGAAAAATCATTCATAAAATATTCAAATTTTTATTATAAAAAATTCTACATTTTTCTATGAACAATAGAAGGGAAGGAAAATATCATCATCATATGGGTGTGCATATGTATATATAATAATGATATTTATACATATATATATATATATATATATATATATATATATATTTATATTCTTCTGTTACTTTCTGCTGACGGAAACACAATATTATTATACTGTAACATTTTCATAATAACAAACAACTAAAGCGTATAAAATGTAGTTTTACTATTTCGTCGTTGTCGGGTATACTATTGCAGATGAAATCAACTCTTATACCCAGGTGCTTATAGAGGTTCAAGAAGACACATTCACAGACATATTAGTTTGTCTGACACAGATGGCACACAAACAATTTTTAAAACTCTTAAATAATTTTTGACACATCCCTTCATATATAATATACAATTCATGTCTTGTCGAAGAGTTTGTGTTTGTGTATTTATTTTTTCAATCATTCAATAAGAAAAAAAAAAAAAAAGAAAAACAAATCCTTTCAAAATAATTTTTTTCTTCTTTTTTTTCCGTAGTAACACTTACATGTTACTTTGTTTATATTAAAGCTTTTTATTCAAACATATTATATAATTTTTTTTGTTGTGTTTTAATTTTGTTTTATCATCTCTTTTCCACTGTCAAAAAGTATTTCATTTGTCAGGCAAAATTTGTTGTATTCATATGTGCATGCATTAGCTTTTGTATGACAAGTGTTGCACTGAACACATGTGTGTGAATAAATTTGTAAATATTCGTATACAACGTATTGTATTGAGAGTAAGACAAAGAGAGATGTAAATTTTGTGTGTGTGTGTGTGTGTGTGTGTGTGAGAAAGCGTGATATATAGAAAGCTAGAGAGAGGGTGAAGAAGAGAAGGAGAGGAAAGATATACAGTGAGAGACGGAGAGCGGCTAAGGATGATGGATGAGGAGGAGAGATGGAGTAGAAGACAGAGCGCAAGAGAAAGACAGAGAGAGAGAGACGTAGATATAAAAGAACAGAGTCTAGCAAATATTTGAATACCATTATAACTGGCTTTAACGAAGAGAAAAATGTAAATAAAAACGTGCTAAAATACCAGTAAACACAACAATTTGTTCAACAGACATACACACACATGCATATATGCAATACCTTTTTCATAAGTAATCATATGTAGAGATCGTTGCGTACTTTTTTTTGTTTTTATACATTTTTTTCCCTATCAGCTTAATAAGTGAAATAAAGTCTCAGTTGTTTTCCATTTGTGTGTGCGTGCGTGTGTGCGTGCGTGTGTGTGTGCGTTGGTAAAGGATAGAATAGATAGTTGTTATCTGGCTGGCGTTGCTGGTACTTTTTGCTGTTACATATATTTGTGCAGTTAACTTATATGAAAACTTATATGAAAAAAAAAATGCTTATATTGTGTGTGTGTGTGTGCTTGGCTTATAAAAATACTTTTTTGAAATAATATTTTTCATAATAGGCAGCAGCAGTGATGCAAGTTTCTTACTTTCACAGTTAATATTACTTTTCAGGTTTTTTTTTTTTATGATACAATTTAAGTTTACTTTTATGTGTTTTCAGTTAATCGGTAGACACGTTTTTGGCTGCATTTTTTGTTAAGCAAATGGTATAGAAAGAAAAGAAAACGAAGAAGAGTAAGTGTGAAATATTTACAGATGCTAGTGCATCACTTTACCGCTATCTAAATACTAAGATAAAGTCTCAAATTAGAAAGTCTAAACACCTTTCTCCGTACAAGTATTGTTGTTGTTAGGCTTTTGCAAAAAGTAGACTCACATTTGTGCGTCCTTCAAATAGGTCTTTCAGAAATTTTATCATTTGCTCTCTAGCTTGTTGTTCTTATGTCGTTATACACATTCCATTCAAAAAAATAAAAAATAAAGAAAAATAAAAATAATAATAATAATCCAATTTGCTTTAAGCAATAGATTTCCTTACATGATGATGGTCCTCAAAAGTTTCATTTCCGATCCGAGATATACTTTATAATATTTAGTTTCCTTATTATTAATCTGATTCAAGTTTACTCTTCAACATTAACGCATATCATTAATAATATCTTGCATGCATCGACTAGTAGATTATGGAGATCAATTTAATTTTAATCTTAACTCATCATCATATGTATCACATATTTAACATTTAACATCATATATATCTTTGATACACATACAGGCATACATATATATATGGGTGTGTGTGTGCGTATGTATATATGTGCATTTTTGGAAAATTTCGTTTTGTCGAATACCGCAACAAAACGTGTTCTTTACAAAACCAACGTTAAATGACTGCAGAAAAACCGTAGCTAGTAAGTAAGAAGAAATTCGTATAATAGAGTATACAAGTTATATTTCGAAGATTTATTATATAAGTAAACGAAGAATATCTCATTAAAATAAAAAAAAAAATTCTTAAAAATCTTCTTAAGATAAAAAGCTTGAAACTTTCTTTACCATTCGCCCGCACACGAATCACAAAAACATTTCCGAAAGAAGTGAATAAATTTTGTTCAATATTTCATTTGAAATAAATAGAAGGACTCAAGCAGAGCAATATGTGATCCTTATAAAAGCAGCACTATGTGTACCAATAAAGTAAACTTCGCTAACTCCGTTAGGACTTGACTAAGGCTATCTCGTTCGTAATGCAGGGTGTCCCATATTAATAAAAAAAATAAAAATAAAAAAAACAAGTAACAAAATTATATCCGACTATGTCGAATCTTTTATACCCACCAAATTTATCGTAAATTGTAAGAAGTAGGCATGGCAGTTAAGGAACTTTGCAATGTTTTTGCCAAATTTGAAGCCAATATTTCTATTTTTGTTGATATGAGAATATTAAGCACAGACCTTATACAGACGGGCAAACAGACATAGATAAATCGATTCTAAATTTCATGCTGATCGCGAAAATATATAATTTAATGGGTCTCCGAAGTTTCCTTTTATTAATTAGAAACCAAATGACAAAATGAAATATACCCATCACCTTCGGTGGTGGTTATAAAAAGAAAACAAAGCAGATTACTTAGATGGACATTCTTTCACAAATTAGGAAATTTTTACAATACGGATATAAACAGAAGATTTATTAAAGAATCGTAACAGCCGTCATAATGTTGTAAGTCACTAATACTATCGAGTAATATGTTATGTCTGCGCGGTTTCCAATCAATGTGTGTTAACGACTCGCCTTTACGGGGAACTCCAAGTTCAAATGAACAGATCCAGTTCACAACTTCAAGCATAAGAGTGGCTCACCAGTTTACCCGTATCTCTTTGTATATGAAACGCACTTCGATAGTTTCTTTGTAGCAAGCGTACAGCCTAGGACATCTCAGGGCATTACAGATCTATTATTGCTTAATGTCATTATTGCTAGAGGCAATTTGTGTATTTGACAAGTAAGACTTACAGCCCTACTCTATCATTTTGTATCTGTGAATATTCGTTAATTTTGAGATTATGTTTGCCTGTGATCTGATTTGAGAGAAATTGTTAAATTTCGTATTCTAACGCAAACCTGACGGCAAAACTCTGCAATCTCGATGTTATACTAAAACAGGGCTGTTAGTTTATGTTAACATAACAGATTTCTTCCATTTTTCGCATACTTTTCGTTCATATTTTTTCTTACTTTACTTAGTTATTATAAAATATGCGTAGCGAGCTGCCCATGTACACAATCATAGAGTTTAGAGTTTTTTCAACGCTCCAAAGCAGTACATTTACATTAGAATACGAAAATGAGCCGAACCATCATAATATAAATTTAACATACGTTTAACAAAAATAAATGATTAATAATTTTTCAATAAGATTGCTTAGAATGGAGACTATTAATGACAATGTTTTACTGACGAGCTACTTATGAACGAGGTAAGTGATCGGTGCTTTTAAGGAATAGTTAGGAACCCCTTTTAAAGCGCAAATAGAAATATCTTTAATGACTTTTCCTACCTATTGCTAATGGGTGTTTAAATTTACAAAAAAAAAAAAAAAAAAAAAAAAGAAAAGAAAATCTGAACTGTCTCTGTTAGAAAATCATTAATTTTTTGCTGTTGTTTAATTGAAGTTTTATTACTTCTGACATTTATTAGATTTCACTTCTCTGTATGTTTTTTTCAATTGTTGTACTTTATTTGTTTTATGAAATTTTTGCTCTTTTGTAAAAACCTACTTATCTATAAGAGAATTGTTGTGTGTTGTGTGTGTGTGAACACATAATTAAAAATATTAATTATATTTTTATATAAAAATTTAAAATTCTATGAAAGTTTTTGTTGTAATGAAATGAATATTAACATAAATTAGTTACTCGTGTCTATTTGTTTGTTTGTTTATTTATTTATTTATTTATTTATTTACTTACAATGACGTTTTGTTATTGTCGTTGTTGTTTTTAAATATTGATCACTTAATAGTAATTGAAATATATTTCTCTCATGAAACATTTAATGATTGCTATGACCTGCAAACTGTGGCTGTTTAATTAAATTAGTTAACCGCCATCACAGAGCAAATGAGAAAAAAAAAACCCATTTACAAAAACATAAATTTAATTATTTATGAATTTATTTACCGAATGCTAGGACTTGTTTTTTCTTTTTTTTGTTTGGAATTTCGTTAATATTATTAGTTTGTTTTTATGAAATTCGTAAACATACTTGTGTAAATGGGTAATAGATACTCATGTATGTAAGTATGTACGTATGTGTATGTGTGTGTTATTGCCATTCACAGAAAACACAATGATAAGAGTTTTATTAACAATTAAACAATATCGCCATTAATTAGCATAAAGATTTAATTAAAAGTATAACAATCACTATCCTTTTGATGTAAAAAAAACAAAAAACAAAAAAAAAACATAAAATAATAATGATATTTAACGGCGCAGTAATAAATGCACTTCAAATTTAATAAATTTTCGATTAGCTGATAAGATTTGTTTGTTTAGATACTTAATAGCATTTATTTATTCAAATAATTATTTGATTAAATTTTCAAAACTTTTTTATTAAGGGGTCATATTTGAAATCACACTCCTCGCATCACCTGTAATAGAAAATTTAGAAAATTCGGTCAAATGGTGTTTATTAAATTTTATGAAATTAGACCTAAAGAGAAATACAAGAAGCTTCCATTCTCAAGGGATTCATTTACTACTAATTCATCGATTCACAAAAATTGGAAAATATAGGTTCTTAAAGAATTGTATGCGATCGTAGACTACATTGTAATTTGCAGACTGAGCTCTCCATAAATAAGGCTAGATCAGCCTAAGGGTTTATTAAAAGATGGTCCAAAGAGCTCAGTGACCCATAGTTTGGAAAAAAAGTATGTAACTGACCTTCGTAAGATTAATACTAGAATATACCTCTATGGTGCAACGTCCTTCCTGCAGGTGTTACGTAGATTCGATAGAATTCGTTCATAAGGTAGTTCATGCTATTTTCTATTAGAAATTTAGGTTGGGACCCGTTGTTCTCTTTGCCAGGTTATGAAAACAGATTGCTTTTGTAATCCTTACCCTACCAGTAGAGCATCTCGTAGATTTATTCTTCATATTTCCTTCTTAATTAAGCTAATAAGTGGTACTATTGACTCTGAGGTAGGTGAGGTAAATTTCGATGCTTCTAACCGGAACATCTAGGAACTTTAGTTTTATAAAACTTAGCCAAAGTAGTTATAACTATGAGTTCTTTAGTTTTTAGTTTAGAATCCTTTGCAAGAATCTATTTGATATCTACAAGATTAATATCAATGTCGAACTCTTTAAATAGTATCAAAACAACTCTTCTTATTAGGGCTTTGCTTATATCGTCTATCTAAATTAAATTATAATTTCTAAAGCTTCATATAATATGCAAATCAAACTGAGTAGTTTAAGTCAATTGTCAATTGCTTGCCAAACTTTGTAAGGTTTGAAATGGCTTAGGAACTTACGCTCAGTGCAGACTTGCATCAGCTGCGAGTGTGTCTCTGACTAGATGTGTACTTGCTATTTTTCTTTGTTTCTTTTTCTTTCTTTTCTTTATTTCTTTTTGTGTTTTGTAATAATTAAGTCATAGCAATAAGTGAGATGTAACGCCTCCTCGGTTTTTTGATACATTTATGAGCTTTTTTTTTGTAGAACGCTCTTTTCAAATGATTTCAAATTATCATATGTTTGATGGTTAGTGCCTCCGCTATTTCTTGACTTGTGTCGATCTTGCTCCACCAATTACAAAATATGACCGACTTTTTTAGTGACTGGCCAACCGGAGCGAGATTTATCTTTGACAAGAACATTTTCGGAACGGAATCGTGCAAATCAATCCTGGGTCCTTCGTTTACTCATAACATTCTCACGGTTTTTACCTATTTCGGATATTTCACTCATTTTCAAATCAACATAACTTCTTACATGAGTGAAGGATTAGAAAACTTTCTTCACAAAAAATGTAAGTTGAAGCTCGGTTGAGAAAATCGGGTGAATGTTGCCAGACATACAAGCATTAATACCATCTGGTAGCAAAAAACGGCGGAGACACGCAATATTTACGAACAATTATCAAGAAAAGATGCGATCTTTTTTTTTAAAACGGAAATAGAATAGAAAGATTTATGTTTACAGTTCTCGAATAAAAAGAGAAAAACAGGCAAACACCAAAAGCAACATTTCAGCTGAAAATCAGATAAACTGATAGCAACACTTCAGCTGAAAATCAGGTAAACTAAATGCAACCTTTCAATTGCTCTTACCAAAAGTCCATAAATGTATAAGGAGGACTATGGATTTTTTGACTTTTTCAATTCTCAGTGGTTTAATGTCAAATTCCATAGTAATATGGCATAAAAAATACATAATGCACGCTACATGAGCACTTAGTACAACAAGCTTAGCATTTGGAATGCAGGAACCATCGCTTTCTTTTGTTAGGTAGTAGTATTGGATTGGTTTCAAAAATTTCTATACTTTACTTATTTTCATTTAATGAAAAACAGTTTAAAGAAATTTTAATTCTACATTTGAAATTTGAAAATATTTTTTTTTTTACATGCAATGACGAGATACCGCAACTGGCTGGCTAAGCATGAAATTTTCTAACTCGAAACTTAAATTACGTTCTTTAGTATGTTTGTATGAATCTATGTATGTATGTAGATAGAGACAAATGTATATAAATCGGTGTCTATGGAAGCATATGTTACCTAAAACCATCCTGTATGTTAATTCAACAATTAACAAGTGTAACAGGACGCATTCGGGCACATATATATAAACGCATAAACGGGCAGAAACCACCATCACCTTTCATCTCTTCTCTCTCTATCTCTCTGTAATTCTGTAATGCGGTTACAAGCCACGTAAACTTTAAATTCTCAATCCATCCATAAAAGTACAAGCAGACGTATAAACATGTCTGTCTATGTTTATATGGATGTATGAATGTATGATGTATGTATGTATGTATGTATATATGTATGTATTTAGTACGCATGTAATCATATACATATAAGATGTTTTATCTGAAAGTGTAGACCAGATGGTTTAAATTTACCAGCAAACACTACATAAATAAAGAATTGTAAATGTTGGTAATTGAAAAAGGCACAGTAAAGCTAAGGAAAAAAGCAAAAAAGCAAAAAAAAAAAAACTAAAGAAACGTAAAACAACACACAACAACATTAAGAAACAGGCAGTAAATAGAAAATATGTAACTCGTAAGTGTTGTACGTACAAGAGAATATAGAAAATAAAAGGAGTGCAAAACATGCATAACATGAATAATTGTTGCAGATGCTTGACTTTTAAGTGTGCATTAACTTTTTTCTTATATTTTCTGCTTTTCCCCATATAAAACAATTTAAGGCGTCTTGTCTAGTATTTGTTATTTTGTTGTTTTTTTCTTGCTGTATTTTTCAAAATTGTTTTTTTTCCTTTGCTGTACAGAATTGAAATAAAAAGCAAGAAAAAAAATGTATGCTGCCCAACCAACACTAATAACTCGTATCAGTTCATGTTTTAGTTGGTGTTCGTTGTTCGGCTAACATGCCAGGTATGGAATTTTTCTATATATATATATATATATATATATATATATAATATATATATAAAAGTAGTCAAACGTCATTGACCAGCCGCATCCAAACATACATATAAGTTTAAATGTATGTGTACACACGCACACACATATATATATATATATATAGTAGTATGTATATATATATATATATATAAGTAGTGTATATATAAATAAGTTTTCTACTTATTTTCTACATATTTTGTACACATTCTCTACATAATTTCTACATATTGTCTACATATTTTTCATATTCATATCTATATAATAAATAGGTAAAAAAATACATATATATATATATATATGTATATACGTATATATATATCTAATATACATATTTATCATATAAAAATCTGTACATATATATTCACTTGTAAGATCAACAAATAGTAAAAGTTAGTAACGTGGCAAGAAGAACAAGACAAACAGAACACATACGTAAGCAAGCATTATAACTAACTATGAACCTGGTGTGTGTGTGTGTGTGTGTGTGAGTTTGTATGTGTATAAGAGGGCCTGTGTAGAAAATTATTTTGTATGTTTACATATGAACGCAAGTTAGTATTAAACGTTGACTGCACTTAGGAAACATATATATGTATGTATGCATGAATGTGCTTCCATAGGCGTGATGTGTGACTGTAAGATAATTCCGTACTGGCTTTTTTTTTCTTTTCTTGAGTAACCGCACACTCCAAGCCATAACCATATATAATAGTTTGATATTAAATTTCTTAAATATCAACTCAACTTGATATGCGCGTTATATGTGCAAAGATTTGTAACTTGTGTGCCTATATTTGTTTTTTATTTATCTATGTTTTTTTTTTATTATTTTTCTTAACGAATGAAATCGAAAATGAAAAAAAAAACTTATAATTACATATAAATGGAAATATATTTATATAAATACATGTTTATACGTATACATATATATATGTATATCTAAACAACAAATGGCAAATAAACCTCTTCATCTGACTGGCAAAAAAAAAACACAATGACAACACAAGCAAAATTATTACAGAAACCAGTTCGTTAACACTACGACTTACTAACCTAGAAATTGGTCAAAACCATTACAACAACTTTCATACACAATAGTATTAAAAGTCAAGCTTTATAAATACACGCACGCGAAGGTATATTCTTCAACAATTTGTATAAAAATAGCAAAACTGACGCGTTTTTATATTTTTTAACCGATTTTCAAAAATTATAATTGCGAAGTGTAGTTTTGCGTTTTTCCATTTTCTAAATGAATTGTAAATGAATTTTATAGATATTTGTTGTTCTCTAAGTTAAAAATAAATTCTTTACCTGAAGGCTTTTTTTGGATTTATTATTGCGTAAACATAAAAGTTTGAAAAAAAAAAGTTGAAACCCGGATAACAATCTTGCATATGCAGAGGACTAATGATAAGAGACTAGCTCTAACTGAGGAAGATTAAAAAGAAGGGATTACTTCCTATTTAATAAACGTGTTAATTTTACTGTGTCCCAAAATATCGTATGGATTTAAAGAAAGTATATCGAATTGAAATAAAATAAAATAGATCATAGTCTCTCTCTCTCTCTCTTCCTCTCTCTTTCTCTTTCTGCAGAAGCGGATTTCAACTCTCTCTCTTTCTCTCCTTGAAGAATATTAGTTTTAACTCGAAGAAAAAACGGATAGGTATAGAGTATAGTAGCTGAGGTTAACTGTAACGGTGGAATATTAAAAGATTTGAAATGAAGCTAGTAATGTCTACTTAAGCAGCGTATTCGTTTTTCGTTCTTCGGAAATATCGTATACATTAAAAAAATAATTCTTCCTCTCTCTTTCCCTCTATTCCCTCCTCTCTCCCTCAGAAGAGGCAGAATTCAAATCTCTTTCTTTCTCTCCCTGAATAAAAGAAATTTTAACTTGAAAAAAAAAAAATTGATAGCTTTAGAGTATGATAGCAGTGGTTAGCTCTACTGGATGAGGATTTGTCCGTAAATGCATTTATGGAAAGCACTTCAAATTAAGAACAAATAGTATTTTTCAAATTCTCTCTCTCTTTCTCTAAAGAATACGAGTTGAACTCACCTTCTCTGTCTTTCTTTCTCTGAAGAAGAGAAACTTTAGCTCCAAAATCCGAGTGAGAGGAGGCACTCTATGTGTATCCTAATATTTTGACTGACTACCCTTCCGTCGGTCTCAAATTTATTGCTGAAATTTATGAAGAGATAAAAAGTGTATCTGTGACACTATCTTCTCGATTTAAGTCCACAGTTCCCATTTGAAAGATATCATGACTTGTTCAATATCGTATTTAACAAAGACAGCAATAATAAAATTCATATATCCGTCTCTATCATAGTCACATACAATCAAATTTGATTTAAGAATAACTGAAGCTATGTATGTCTATGTATAAGCATAATACTTTTTAGACTTTACTTTAGACGAGTGTTTACTTCAGAAGATGAGTTTGCCAATCTGAGTAAAATTCCCACGTTTTCATGCTATAAGATAAAGCAAGATTTGTGTTGTGTTATATGTCTGTATGAGATTTAAAAAGGAAGAAGATGTCTACTCCAAGTATAAGATTGTAAAATCAATTTATTTAGTTTTTTTTTAATATCAATTATAGCGTAACTTTCGATTCATATTTTATGTCAGACATTCTCTCCATTGTTTTGCCCTCATTAAGTTTACATTAAGTGTCTACTGTTCACGTATCGGTAATAAAATTATTAAAAAAATATTGCTTGCCAAGAGTGTGTACACATACGTGTACGTATTATGAGAAACTTACGATCTCTAAATTTATTATTTATGTTTTATATGTACGGTAACAGTCCTTTTACAGGTTTATCATTAAACACATTATTACAAACCTTACTTTTAAATCAAAGCAGATCAGAGAGAGAGAGAGAGAGAGAGAGAGAGAGAAAGGGAGGGAGAGACGAAAAACCTGTCTTAAATGTTAACCTAAATCTTTGGTGATGTAATCACATCACCTCACGTTTGCTTCCAAACTTACATATGAAACTATTTACCTTTTAAGTAATTTTAAATAAAAAGAAAAAAAACAAAAAAAGAAACAAAAACAACATAAAAGTTGTATTAAATTCCGTGTCGTTTTATAAAATGTAAACTAAACACTTGAAAGGTTACTTGAAGCTTATCAAACACATATAAACCATTGCGTGCAATTACCTGAACACGTGAACAAAACTACATTTGTTTTTATTATTATTAAACGAACGTCTCGTAGTAGCATTCTCTCTTACTTTTTGCATATACATAGTAAGTAACTAACTATATATTCAAGGAAAGAAAAAAACAAAACAAAAAAAAAAAATTTAAATTAAAACAAAAACAACAACAAAAACAATGCATAAACGATGTTAACCTTGAGATTTTGCTTAAGTGTTTTTGAAAGGATGTCGTTGAAGATGTTAAGCACAAGATTCTTATTAACAATGATGAAGAAAATGATAATAAAAATTTGCAAAAACTTAAGTGTAATTCTTGTGAACGGTAGTAAAAGGAGTTAACCCTGAGTTATCCAGGCTCTGGCTTTTTTACGCATACATAAACAAACATACATACATACATACTCACATACATTCACTCGTTCTCACATTTTATTATGAAATGAAAGGAAGACCGAAAAAAGGGAAAATGAAAATTCGTATCACATTATTTGTGGATGTGAATGTGGATGTGAATGTGAGTATGGTTGTTATGTTGTTAAGATCCAGCTGACGGTTGCGAAGAAAAGAATTTTTAATTGCATTTCTTATATTTTTTTTTTTTTTTTTTGTTTCTTCAAAGTATGGCTTTTGCAAAAATTGTTCTTCTTGTTTAATTTTTATTTTTATATTTCTTTTTCTCTTATTTCGCTTTACATCATCTCTTAGCAACTTGTCAACCTGTTAATTGCTTTTATCTTGTCTTCAAAGTTCAGTTGGTTTTACGTAAAAAGCATTTTTTTTTTCTTTTTACTTTCTGGTAAATGCAGATAATTATAGAGAAAATTCATCGCATGTGCAAACTACGAGAGCTATATATATATATAAAGAAGAATATGTATGTGTTTATGTATGAATGTATGTGCAAGTGTGTCTGTGTCTGTTTGTGTGTGTGTGTGTGTGTCTACCATATCTAAAGTTAATCATAAATAGAGAATTTGATTTGATATACCGTTCAAGCATGACAATATAAAAAAATTGTTGTGGTCGTGGACCACAACAACATTTTTTTTCTCTGATCTTAATGTTAGTCTTTCCACATTTCAGGTGAAGTGTTTCATTAAATTTATTAGAAATTATGTTCGCTTCAATTTAATTTATACTTCCGTTCATATTGTAATCGTAATTTCTTGTTAGATACAATATAATACAAAGTGACTCTCCTTGTAATCAATCAGTTGCATTATTCAACAACTAATAGTGCACCGTCCAAAATGTAGAAAACAACGCGAACTTGTCATTTGTATCGACAGCTAAATGAGAATAAAAAACAGAAGAGAGGTCGTCTTCGAAATGGTTGGAATATTTTTTTTTTTTCAGAAGATCAGCGTTTTCTTATTAGCTTAATGAATGAAAACAGGAAGAATGCAAAAATCTGTTTGATTTGAAGGTTTTTTTTTTTTACTTTAAACATCAAAGGAAACTGTAAGTTTTTCAAAAAAATCTATACTTTTTTATTCACTTAATAGATGCTTTCAATCGTCTAGAAAAAAAGCCTGGAAAAGTTTCATTACTTGAAAACAATTTTTTCCTTGAAATTTCGAGGTTTTCTTCAAACGTTTAGTATAGACTGCATGCGCCAAAGAAACGTTCTAAGGAAAATGGACATCGGATATGTTTCATAAGTCAATTTCAACTTTAGTTACTAATAGAAAATTTGTTTGTTTGTTTTTGGTCAAAAATTAAACATTTTCATTCAAATAGTTGCCGCCAATTACACAAAGTATTAACATTTTTAAAAATATCTTAAGTCCTTCCCAGGTATAGATATGTAGGTAAAATGAGCCACGACTGAAGGATGAGGATATATTCATTTTCTCATTTAGTTTATAATGTCAAGAAGGAAACTTCAGACACTCTTCGATTGGAATCAAATTTAGAAGCGATTTAAACGTGTCCATCCGTCCGTCCGTTTGTCCGTGTAATGTCTGTGGTAAACATTTTTCGGGCCGCCAAAAAGAAAAATATCCTCTTCAAATTGGGCAGAAACATGTTAGATTCTGGCACGAAAGTTGTTATTAAAAATGGGCCATATGAGTTTCATGTCATGTCTACAGTATAAAATAACCTGAAAATATCTCAGTTTTCTATATGTTTTGCTTACTACTCATAGACTACTTAAAAAAAAAAAAGATTTCACGGTATTTGATAAAAATAAACAAAAATCGGCCACGCCCATATATTAAAATGTAATTTATTTTTAGCTTTTTTTTTTGAGGTAACATTGGTGAATGATATAAAAAATTCGGTAAAGTCGAATATAATTTTCTTATTTGATTTTTTCCATTCATTTGCCTACAAGTTAGTCTTACGTTACACAGAAGTCTTGCGAGAAAGCCTGACAGAATGTCCAGATATTTTTTTGTTATTATTCTAATATTTTTCGTTATGGCAAAAAAAAGAGGTTACCCAAACCTCCTTTTTTAGACTGTTACTATGGTGTTACGCCTTAAGTACAACATATTAAGGAAACATGATCGTCACTTCAAAAACACTTGTCTAAGTATGGGCTAAGGCTAGAACTCTTAAAATACTTCAAGTATAGTATTTACAAGCACGCTTAACAAAATGTCCATATAAGCTAGTATACTATAGTATTAGTACAGCTTGATGATAATAAAATATTCAGGACAAAATTATCGAAAAGTAAACGAAATAACGTAATGACAGCTAACAGGACTGTCATTTATTAAAATATACAAAATTTCGCGAATTACAGTTAGTAAAGTTAAGTAGTGAGTTTAATTGGCATCAAAAAGCGAAGGAAAGAAAAACGACTTTAATCCGAAGTTTTAAGTCATAAGCAGGACTTGAATAGGAAGAGAAAAACTTCTCTGACTAAATCAATTTCAATTCTTTCGCGGCTTTTTAAACAAAAATTTTATCTAAAATTTATTTATAGAAAAAAAAAACTATTAAAAGAGTAGCAGAAGGTCATACGATAAAACCTACAAGATTTTGCTCTTATAACAGACATTTTAGGGTTCGCTCCAGCTACCTTTCGGGAACGTTGTATCGTTGATGGAAGTTATGAGAAATTAATAAAAATTTCTGTTAGTCAGCTTCATTTCATATGATCGTCCATTTCACCTTCTATAAGAATTTTTCTGACTTCAGCAATTCCTACAGTTCATATATGAATGGATAGATGAACATGACTCAATTAACTGAGAAGCTCAGAAGTTTGATTTTTTAACTGTTAAAGACTTTGAGACTTTAACTAATGAAGAGAATTCGAATGGACGTTAACTTTTTCAACTTGGTCAACGTAAAAGAAATCTAAGAAGCAAATATATATTTGCTGTACAAACGCAATGATAAAATTAGTATAACTTTGTCTCATGCATATCGCGTATGAGTATAAAATTTATAGAAAACCTGACAGCAATAAAAATTAGAGCACAATCACTTTATTTGAGGTTGAGGTAAAATGTATTTTCTCAGTAAAACTTTCATTTTTGTGCACAATTTTGTGCTTGTAATTAATATATTTTAAGAGCGAGAAACTCAATTAATGTTTGGAAAAGTATTGAAAAGCAAAACAATTTGAAACGAAATTAAACTGAACTAAACAAAAATTAAAGCAAATAATAATAAAGAATAACGATTTGCAATAATAAGGTAAAGAAAAAAAAAGTAAAGGAAAAATAAAACAGACTTGATTGTTACAAAATACAATAAAAAATATATAATAAAATCTTTTCTCGTTTATGAGTTCGAAAATTATTTTTTTTTAAATAGCGTGCAAAGAGGAACACTTGATTTTACAATCTCTCGTTGCGTTGAACAGACAAATTTTTCATTAGTAAACAACCGATATTTGTTTCTCTTCTTCTTCTTGAAGTGTTTAGCAAATAACAACTGATAATTTACTGTGTTGCTGCAGAATGAAAAAAAATTTGTTGTATAAACTACTGTCAAACTACTATTCAAAATCGATTGTTTTTATACCAATCCTAGAGGGATGTTGGTACATTCATTGTTTCAGTTTGCTTGTAACAGGCGGAAGGAAGCTATAAAGTCCTTATTCTAGATCAGGATCAAACTTTGAATCAATTTAAGCATTTTCTTATCTCCGTCTGACTACACTACAAGCGAGTAAGGTCGTATGGGACCTGCAAGCTCGACCGCAGGCTTCAAATGTATATTCGAAATTTTCAATTACTTTTCTTTTTTCATATCTGATACCACGGGTGCTAGGAGTCCTCGAAGTACTCATTTTAACTTACATTGGTCTGAGAACGGGAAAGGCCCATTGCGGGAGCTTCGTGGTGGCTGTGGGTAGCCCAAATTGTGAGAAGAGTCAGCTTGCTGGCTCAAATGCGGTGTTGCATTGCAACCGAGCGCCTGACCCAGAGAAAAGCAGAGGTTTAACATAGGCCTCGCTCTCACTAGAAGGGGGTACGTCCCATAGCGTATCTCCATCTGGCACTCGGGGAGTAATCATCCCCGGAACGTTGAGTGTGTGTTTTCCCAACTCTGTGTCGGGCATCATGGGGTTAAGCCTGCACGACAGGAGCCCACGTTAAACCACCAGAGATATCTGTCCGTCTATCCATCCGTCCATCCGTATGTCTATCTGTCTATCCGCCCATCCGTATGCCTGCCTGTGTATCCATCTTTCTGCATCTCTGCACACCTGTCTGTCTGTCCGTCTATCCACTTGCAGTCTATCCGTCTGTCTACTTGCTGTCTGTCCGTCTATCTACTTGTCTGTCTCTCCATCCGCCCATTCGTCCATTCTTTTGCCCCTCTGTTTGTATATCCGTTCAATTGTCTGTCTGGCTGTCTATCCGTCCGTGTTTATTAATAATTCTCCTAAACGTTTTTCTGGCTGCAAAAATTAAGTTCTCGTATGCAGGTTGGCATTGAAAATAGGCCAAATCGTTCAAAGGATACTCTGCTTTTATTCGTGTATTGTTAAAACGCATTTATGTGTGTAGATCATAGACTAATAACTTGTATCCGACGCAACGGTAACCAAGCTAAGCACAGCTGATATAGATATCGTGTTATAGAATGCTTACGCTTGCGTAACATGTTCTGTTCGCAATGTTGTCATGCGCTGAAATACATTAATGTCGGAATTTATTTATTTTCAGTCCTTAAAAGCATACAAATAAATAGACAAAAGATTTTTGTTAATGTACATGTATATTGCAGGTCAAAAAAAAAACTATTGCATTTTTTTTTTGCTTAGCAAATACAATATAAACAATAAATCATTTTAACCTTGGACTTGAAGTAGTTTTGGCTTTTCTGTGTATTTAATGTTGGTGCTTATCATTCTCGACCACGTTATAAATAATTGCTAATTAATATAATTATGAAAACAATTTACTTTTCGTCATACATAATTATTGTTGTTTGTTGGTTTTTACATCTTTTTCGTTTACATTTTTTTTTCTTTTTTTTTTTGAGTAAAGTAACACTTTGACACAGTCATTAAAGCATTCACTGCTCAGTCATATGATTAGTTAATTGCAACAATGCTGGTACGTGTACAAAAACGAAAAAAAAAACGTTCGTTCGCATTTACCTATACAGACGTTTCGGTTTTTTTTTTGTTTTTTTGCTTTAACCGCAGGTATGCGCATAACGTACATTGACTTTCAAATATATTGAATCCATGATATTTGAACAACAACACAAATAAATAACAAAATAAATAAATAAATATAAATAAAAATAAAAAAAAAATTAGCGTAACAGTAATAGCGCCAGGAAAACTCTGAATAATCAATTTTCAGCAAATTATTCAGGCATATTTAAATGAAAATATTTCCTATCACTTTATCGCCAATCTATGCGACTGACGGCTAAACGTTTATGAAAAGTGGTTAATTTTGCACACACCGACACACACACACACAAACACACACCCTCTCACGCTCGACTTTTAAAAGCGTATACATTTTTAATAACATTCCATACACAACAAAAATTTATGATTTTTGTTTCAAAATCACCGACAAAAAATAAAAATGTATTTATTTCAACATTCTCTTTGTAACAACAAGCAAAAAGGTACATATTAGAATTGGAAACCTTGTATAAAATGTAAATAATAATATAAATTAATAATAACTATATTGGTTGTTATGTAAGTACATATAGAGGTACATTTACACTCATAATATTTTATCAATTAACATTATTCTTTAAATCCATACATGTACTTTCGTACGTTCGTCTTGCCTCTAATATTGGTTTAAAAACTGCAAACTTCCAAAAATAAAAAAAAAAATAAAGACAAGAAAATACTTCTCTCCGTTTGAAAAACACCTTTTGCCCCTAGAGAAACAATTTAGAGCTGAAGTAAACACCTTCGGCAGATATAGTAGTTAAGTATTATTCGGTTATAAATATCAAACGGGAACCTTGCTTCGTCTAAATTCACTAAATTATAACCATAAAAAATGAAAGTGAATCATAAAGAAAATGAAAGTGAATGCAATTGTGAAACTCACAAACTCCTCTTAAGTAGAAATAGTTAAAACTCAGAGAAATCAATTTTTTTTTTTTTTTGAAGATTTTTTATATAGAGAACACATCGATCCCTAGAGAGTATAAATCCATAAATGAAATGACAAAAAAAAATAAAAATGAAAGTTTTAGATTTACTAGTAGGGTGTTGGGTGCTCGGCTCTTGGTGTTAAGTCCTGGCTACTGTGCTTAAAATTCACTTTAAACCGAAAATATATTTTGTACTCCTTTAATTTCCTTTTTTGTTGTGTTTTATTATTATATTGTTTGTTGAAAATTTAGATTTGAAATGAATAGCCCAGCCGTGTATATGATATGTGTGTGTCTGTGTCCACATAGATAAATTTTTAGTGGTCTGCCAAATGGTTGAACAAAATTTATGGTTTCTATAATATATACTGTCGTTTTTCATTCTTACCCTAAGAGAATACGTTAATCTGGTCATTCGAATTGAAACAGTAGAGAATATTGTTCATATATTCGTCGACATTATAATCAAGTATTCATTTCAAATCAGATAAATCCTATTGACAAAAAAAAATTTTGAAAATCAAATCTTATACTTTAAACAAAATATTTTCATGGACTAACAAACGATTTCATTCGATTTGTTTGAAATTCTGAGCTTCCAATAGAATCTTTTGATTAAAATTTTTAAAGACGTAAGAAAAGGACTCGAAAAGTCATCTGAGTCAAACGCTACTGCTCACGAGCCGCAAGAGCCCATTGTCTTGGATGGAGATCGAAAGATCGTAAACATGATGTTGAAATATCATTATTTAGGGCGTAATGGAGCCAGTTCTCATTGTCAATATAGCTTATTGAAGAGGGACACGGCTGCTCACCTGATACAGCTGTACGTTGGAATTAATGTGTTGTATTTTCTGTCGAAAGGATCAACGTTTTTCACTTTTGTGTAGAAGTATTTGTTGTAAACGCGACTGCATTATGGCATGAGCCAAGGGGTGTACATATATATGTATACGGTTATTTAGGAAAAATTAAAATTGAGCTACCACTTAGTAAATCGAAAATAGAAGATTTGAAAAACGAAATTAAAGAGAGATCTCAATAAGTTCTTCACTAATTTGTTAAGTGCTGTCTTCAAAAAAGTACTGAAATACAACTTCTTTCATGAGGGATATCTTGCAAATGTAGATTATTGGATAATGCAGATATGCATTTATACACAAGATAGATGATAGCTATGTAGACAATTATGTAAATAATCAGATAAATTTATTTTAATTGAAAAATTACGGTAATTTTTTGTATCCGCGCATCCTTCAATATATATAAGCATTTCATATGTATGAATCGTTAAAAAGGTAGTAAATTTTCAGATTTGATAATGTAAACATGTAAATAATGTAGATAATGATGTAGATAATGTAGATAATTATATAGTTAATATAAATAACTCTGTAAATAATGTAGATAATTATGTAGATAATGTAGATAATTATAAAGTTAATACAGATAACTATGTAGATAATGTAGATAATTAGCCAAAATTATATTAATTGAAAATTCCCGGTACTTTTGTACATCCCTTCTATATATATATATAGAGACATTTTATAAGGGTCAAAAAGTATTGGGAACTTTCTATTTAAAATGTAGTTTTCTAATATATACTAACTAGTATATGAATATGCATAGAACAGAATAGGTACCTGTGTAGAATTTCAGATTGTACAGAGAAAAGTGCTTATGTGTCCGAAAAATTTGACTCGATTGACTTCGTAAAAATTATAGGTGACCTACCACAAAATCTTATCCAGCTTCTTACTTTGCTCCATAAAGAATCCCCTTAAAGCTAACTAGTCAAGCTTCTGATGGGTATCCAAAATTCAACTTATGACGACCAAAAATCGTTCATTTTATTTTATATATTGCATATTATTTATATATATATATATATAAATATATATAAATATATATAAATATATATATATACATATATATAGATATACATTATTATTAAAGGCAATACATATTGTCAAAATAAACGTTTATCACTAAAACTATCACAAAAAAGTGCAATTTTGCAAAATTTTAACCGAATTTTATAACTTCCTTCCCAACATTTTTTTGCCTTTTCATTTGAATTGTTTTATTTTATTTTTGTTGATTTTTTTTCTTTTTATTTTTGTGGCTACAACGAAATAATTAAATTTTGTTGAGCGAAACAATTAATTAATTACCGTATTCGAAATTATAACACTAAATTAATGTACGGTAATTGTTGCATGTCTGTCCTTGGGTGTATTTAAAATTTTTTCATTGATTTTAATGTGGTTTTCTCCCCTAAATGTCTAGTGTGATACAGAGTTTCCTGCATAATTCAGAGTTCGAAATTTGTAAAATTGATTATTATTTAAAGCTACCAAATACACGAATTCATTTATGGAGCCAAACTCAAATATATATATTTGGAGACCTGTGTGCTTCGATAAAAAAAAAAACAAAAAAAATATAAAAAAAATGAAAAAAATAAAACACTAAAACATGGCAAATGGGATTTTTCTGTATCACACTGATATCCTCATTTCTGTGGTAATACAATTAGATTATCACACAGGTTTTGCAGTTTTTATTTATTTGTTTGTTTGTTGTTGATTTTGTTGAGAGCGTTTCGCAATGTCAACATAAACAAAAGTAGGTATGTAGTGTTTATCAATAAATTCAACGGCCAGTGGCTTGTTCAATATAATAAAAGAATTTTTTGTTTTTGTTTTCTCTCTTAAACTGTGTAGATAACAAAATAACTATATACTGCAGTATATTTTAGAAAGTCATGTACAAAAATGTACTAAAGTGAAAAAATAATAGATACATATTTTGCTTAAACGGTAAAAGTGATTTTCAAACGGCAACAAACAATTTTAAGACAAGTAAGACAAATATTTACATTTAACGTCAAAGCCAATAAGCGATATGTTTCAAAAAGTCGATATTTTCTTAATTGTGGGTGGGCTCTTAAAATCATGAAGAACTTTTGAGATGAGATCATTGCTTTTTGCAAGCTATCAATATTTTGGCTTTTTATTTTAACTATCTGAGTCGTCCAAAATTATCATATACATACTACATAAATATCTAGGTCATCATTTCTTTTTGTCATCTATCAATGTTCGGGCCTTATAACACTAACTTTTGTATTCGTCCGAAAATATCGTATATATTCTACATAATTCATTCATAAACGTAATAAATAATAAATTGGTGGAAATAGGGACGGACATTCCTAAGCGGGGGGAGAGAGATATGTGAGATGTATAAAATATGAGACGGGTCCGTGGGTTCGAAAATGGATTCATAAACTTTAAGAGCAGTCATAATAAATAACAAATTGGTGGAAGTAGGGACGGACATTCCTAAACGGGGAGAGGGAGATATGTGAGACTTATAAAAAATATGAAACGGCTCCGTGGCTTTGCAAATGGATTCATAAACTTCAAGAGTAGTCGTAATATATAATAATAAATTGGTGGAAATAGGGACGGACACGACTAAGTCAAAGCGAATTAATATACAATAATTTTTGTTTCATATTTGGGCACTCACTCAGATTAAGGAGAAGAGAAAAGAAATATAAAACATGACACGGCACGAGGAGTTTAGCAAAAAGATTGATAAACACAACGATTGTGCTATAAATGGCCCGAGAATGTCACACTAATTAAGGTTAACTTAACTAAGGACAAAATTGTTCGTTAATTGTAAAAATATTGTTAGATATTCGATAATATCTTGTAGACTACTGTAGATAATACAACTTCATTCATAAGAAGGTAGAATTAGAATTGGGTAATTTTCTCCGAGATACGTACGAAGCTTTCATCTTCAATTCATATTTACAAAATTATTAGTTAATTGTTACGCCAACACAAGTTAGAATTTTTCATTAACTCATTGGAAATCGGAATACCTCCTCTGCGTTATGGTAACAGCGAAGGTAACTAACAGGCCTACCTACTGTAATATACTAAGAACGGAGATAACTAATAGATTGACTTTACGATATGCGAAGAGCGAAAATAACGAAAATCGAAAGATTTTTCATATTCTGAAAATGTTTATTATAAGGAAAGATTTTTCGTGCATTGTTACCTATACTTCTATACATATAAACATCTAAATTGTAAAGGAATCTCGCCTGTAAAGGTTTGCAAGTATCAGCTAATCCTATAAAACTATTTTTACTACTACCACTACTACTACTACTATAATAACCTGAGAAAGGTAACAAAAACTCATATATTTCAATAATTTATAAAAACATTTTACCGTTAAATATATCGAGTTCTTTTTAAGAAATATCTGTTCATAAATATTTGAATTTATTTACAGCGTACTTATCCGTTTCGTTGAGTCTTAATCGACGACCGTTTTAACTTCTATACGATTGTGTTGTTTATTTTAATACATATAATTAAGTTGTAGAATGAAAACTTTTTTTTCAAACAAATTTGAGCCAAAATAATAACAGTAACGGCGGTACCAGTTTTTGGACCATACATACAGATATTATGCATATAAGCTCTGGTATGTGTGTGTGTGTGTTTGTGTGCGTTTAGATAGTTAGTTTTGTATATAGCAACTTGTAAAGCTATAAATATTTATGTATGTGTGTGTGTGTGGAAAAAAGGAGTGGTCTTTTTATATATTTACTATTAGTTGTAATTTAGTTAGTTAGTAGCACACATTCTGGTTAGTATTTTGTATATTTTTCCTTTTTTATTTTTATTTATTTATTTTCATTTCGCAATTCAACACATACTTTACTGCGGCTTTTCTGGTTGATTATACTCTTTAAAAATCAAATCCTTTATGTATATGTTCGTAAATACTTTTTTTGATTATCGGGAATATTGCATTTGAAAAGATGCTAAATTTTTAAATTTCACATATTTTCCAAAGTACGTACATATATGGTATGAGTGTATGTAAATATTTGTCATCATTTGCTAGCATGCTTGACAAGTTTGCTAAGAAAAAACATTATGATGTTTCTATTGAACGTGTGTTAAATTCATATTAAATGGCTTATATAGACGATTTATTTAGTTCATCAGTTGCTATCGACATAACTATATGTTATCAAAATTATGCAGAATTGATAGAACGTACATTTAGTACATTCAAATATGGTCGTCTATTTAATCTATCAAATCAACTGAAGACTTATTTTATTTCGATTTTCATATATGTATATGTAAATAAATTTGTCTTAGATTATATGCGGCATTTATGGTATTTTTGCCAATTCTATCTTAATGAAGTTTTGAACCCACGTACACTGATTTGGTAATAATTTCATTATCTTCAGGAAGGTAGATGCTTAGATCTTTTATGCGTATAGATTTATTCTTGGAATTTAGGGGAAATTTATATGTCAGTTGATAGGATTAATATTTTCGCTTGAAATACAATTGAAAGGAACTCAAAAATGTATATATATGAAATGTAATTCATATTTTCGGACAATAAATTTCATAATACGGCCTTTTGTTTTTCTTCTCTGTAAGCCATTTGGTTTTTCTTTTGTTTAAAAAAAAAAAAATATTTTAAAATAGTTTTCAGATTCTCTCTCCTTAGAAATTTATGAAATTTTATTCATATTCTCGGACAATAAATTTCATAATATGACTTTTTTAAAAGTCATTTTGTTTTTCTTTTGTTTAAAAAAAATTATTTAAAAACATTTTTAAATTTCTGTCTCCTTAAAAAACATTTTTAAGTTTTTCTCCCTTCACAAATTTATGTGAAATGTAATTCATAATCTCGGACAATAAATTTCACAGTATAACCATTTGTTTTTGTTCTCTGTAAGTTATTTTGTGTTTTGTTTTGAAAAAATTATTTAAAAAACATTTATAAGTTCCTCTCTCCTCCAAAATTTATGAAATGTAATTCATATTCTCGGACAGTAAATTTCATAATATCGCTTTTGTGTAAAAATTGCATTGTTTGTCTTCTGTTTTTAAAAAAATTATTTAAAAAACATTTTTAAGTTTTTCTCTCTTCACAAATTTATGTGAAACGTAATTCATAATCTCGGATAATAAATTTCATAATATGGCTTTTTGTAAAAGTCGCATTGTTTTTCTATTGTTTCTTTAAACAAATTATTTAAAAACATTTTTTAAGTTTCTTTCTCCTCAAAAATTTATGTGAAATGTAATTCATAATCTCGGACGATAAATTCCATAATATGGCTTTTTGTAAAAGCCGCTTTCTTTTTTTTTTGTTTTTAAAAAAATTATTTAAAAACATTTTTTAAGTTCCTCTCTCTGTTAACAGATGTACAAAAAGTATATCTCAATAAATTAATTTACTTTTCATGCTCTTTTATAGGGGAAAATTAACCGCGTAATTTCAATCATTAGCTCTTACCTTACAAGGGCAATATATATAATTATAGTATTAAAATTAACAAATTAAACTATGCCAGCATTGGAGACTTTTTATTAAAATAAACTATTTATCTGAAATACTTTAACTTAATATATTTATTTGACTTATTAAGAAAAATTGACTATAAATTAATAGACTGTAATGGGTAATGCAAAAGAGCGGAAAAAAATTAAAAATTAAAATTTTCTAACCTAAAACTACTATTATCTAAAAGTACTAAAGGGAATGAATTGAATTAAATTGAATACGTTGTATTATTTGTCCCTTGACGATCGATAAATTTACAGGTTTGGATTAACGCACAATTAATTTAAATCCATTTTTTTTTTTTTCATTTACATGAATATCATAAGTAGCTTAGACGTTATTTTCTTCATACCCCTATTTTACATTTCTCTATATATACATAAGCCGTTCAGTATTTATTATTATTTGATTCTAAAAGTGAAGTGAGGTGAAAACAGACTTCAGAGTTTCTTCTCATTCCCATACATCACAACATTATATACAATAACTGGTTGTTGTAATTCATGATCGCAACTAAACTTTCCTGATAACAGGCTCATCATTATGATGCTGTTTCTAACTGCAATTAAACAATTATAGCTTTTGCAAAAAGCTATTGGTTTATAGTCATCAATACCCTTCAATTATTTAATATTATGATTACAATGATTGTAATTGAAATTACAACGTTCTTAGTTAGACAGTAGTAACAATGATAGCGGTAGCAGCAGTAGCAGCAGCAACAGCAGTAGCAGAGAACAGAATAACATTGATACGTTATTTAATAATGCATTGATAATTTCTCACAACACAACAACAACAACAGCAGCAACTGTGTAGTATAGTGACAACAATAATATAAGAACAACAAACAACGAAAACAATTGAATTTTTTTTATTAATCTGTAAATGGATTTCATATTTAACGGATGCCACTTTTCTGTTATTCGATTATTATTGATTCATGTACACATCCATGCATACATGCATACATACATTCATGCGTTCATATATAAACGCATAAATATATATATGTGCCGGGTAATATCATTTTCGTTAATTAATTGAATATTTTAGTACAATGATGTGTATGTATGTATGCATGTATGTATGAGGACATAGTTTATAATGCAAAATTTAATTAGGTTTGACGTTGATATTTGATTTTTATTTATTAATATTTCGTGATCGAATATTTTTTAAATAATTGCAAAAAAAAAAAAAAAAAAATTAAAAAATAAAAGATTTTTCAAATTTACTTATTTATATATATATTTATTTCAATTCACATATGTATGTACAGCTGTTGCCCAGGATAACTTTAAATGTCCAGATGATTTTGGATTTTATCCTCATGATATATCCTGTGATAAATATTGGAAATGCGATAATAATGTGGCTGAATTGAAAACTTGCGGCAATGGTTTGGCATTTGATGCCTCAGATCCAAAATATTTAACTGAAAATTGTGATTATTTGCATAACGTTGATTGCGGAGATCGTACACAATTGGGTAAGATATTAAGATAATAAAAAAATTAAACAAAATATTTTACGCTTCATTTAATTTTGTACATCCGTAGAACCTCCAATTTCGACCCCTCATTGCTCTCGTTTATACGGTATCTTCCCGGATGAGAATAAATGTGATGTCTTCTGGAACTGCTGGAACGGTGAACCATCTAGATATCAATGTTCTCCCGGTTTGGCTTATGATCGCGATGCTCGCGTTTGTATGTGGGCTGATCAAGTGCCCGAATGCCGAAATGAAGGTAAATTATTAAATAATTAATGCATTTACTACTCGGGAAATGTACCTGATATGAAGTAGCTTAGTTGCCTTGAAAATAAGTGATTGCTAAACCAATAATAAGTAAAAGTCATTTACATATAATTGAAGACTTCAGTTGACTTCAAAGAACTGATAGAAAAGACTCTATAAACACATTTAAATTCCAACCCTAGTTTTGCTAAGCTACTGACACAGAACCAGGTTCAGTTATAAGGGAAAACATCAGTGGAGTAGTAGTTGAAGGTAATTGAAACTTAATCACTATAATGGTGCAATCCAGGGTTCATTGTTGTGTAAGATAATCCAAGCTTTCTCTTATTGTGTAAGATAAAAAAGAAAAGATATTATAGTCCTATTGTTATATATACCCAGGATGAGAATTTTCAAAATTAGTTGCACGAGAAAATATAACTTGTTCTGTTATTTGCCAGTAGTTGATTGATACCTAATCACTATAATGGTGCATCCAGGGTTAATTACTATATAAGATAATCCGAGCTTTCCCTTCTTGTGTAACATAGAAAAGAAACGGTATTATAATCCTATTATTAACAGGATGAGAATTTTCAAGATCATCGTGTAAAAAATGTTCTCTTACTTTTGGTAGAATACATAAAAAAAATACTGTAGCAAAGGAATAAAGGAAGAAGTTCTTGAAAAACCACTTAAAACATTGATATCCACGTTGCCTGTAGTCACACACATATCTTGTATAATTTTTTTTTTTACGTTGAACCCATTAGCGTACAAAGTTCTACAATTTTACCAGAAAAGAACCGAACTGTTACCATTGCGAGCGGAAAACGGTTTCGATTAAATAAAATTTCTATTCTGAATGAAATTTTATCAGACACTATTTCAAACTGTGCTTGGAGAGGCAAAAACTTTAACAGGTTTCTCGTTTTTAGGGTATTGCCGAAAGGCCTCTGTAGTTACATTTAATTTCCTTAAAGTTCTACTGGCATTTGCCATTAAATGACATTTGGTTTACCTTTTTTTAAATTCCTTCTTTAAGCAGAAGAAGAAGAAGGTCACCTTTCAGTCTTTAAGTGCACTCATACCTATAATGCCAAAAAAATTCGAACAGATATGGAATTTCAAATCATCCTGTCCCAATAAAGCACCTCGAGGTCAAGCTTTTAGTATTTAATGGAATTTTCTGGTTGATTTAAGTTCTTAGAGACAAAACGTCCTCGGTACCCTTTTTATTTTTGTAACAATACTTAAACCCATAAATCTATAAGTTCTTTACGATCCAAAGAATGAAATGAACCGACAAGTCGTGCCACTAAATTATTTGTTACCTATTTCTGAAGGAAGATATGGTGCTTTTCACTAACAGTCATGGTATTCACAATTGAACCGAAGCCTCAATCATAAAGTAACATATTTTATTTGTTTCAAACTTGATCCGCAAAATTGACTTAATAAAATAAATTAAGTGGGAAACATTATGCAGTTAGTGAAGCGAATTTTTGAAGACAAAAGCTTGGAAAAGTCTACCTAAAATCTACCTAGAGTTTAGCTAAAGTCTACCTAAAATCTACCTAGAGTCTACCTAAAGTCTACCTGAAGTCTACTTAGTCTACCCAAAGTCTACTCAAATGCAGATTTTTCAACATTGCATAGGCGTTCAAAATACGTACTAAACGATTAAATTTCATTATGAAAAAATTCAAAAATTGTTAAAAACTAATAAAAAATAGTATTATATTTGTGTATCATATACTCGGACAACAAGAAACAGAATGTAAACGTTACCTTCAAATGAAAAGAAAACAATTTATAGTGGAAACTAACAAAATTCCTCTTCATTTGCTTTTTACAGAAGTTGCCAACGGTTTCTCTTGCCCGGCAGCTGGTGAATTGGCCAACACTGGTTCATTCTCAAGACATGCTCACCCTGAAGATTGCCGTAAATATTATATTTGCTTAGAGGGTGTGGCACGTGAATATGGTTGCCCAATTGGCACTGTATTCAAAATTGGTGACGGTGATGGCACTGGTAACTGTGAAGATCCCGAAGATGTTCCCGGCTGGTAAGTAATAAACAAAAAAAAAATTTTAATTTCTCATATACATGAAGATTGTACACATGCTGTAGATTTATGCATTCTTCGTATTAAGGTGTTGGTTGCTTTTAAGCCTTAGAATTTCTTCAATATTTTACGTCCATCTCTTCATTATTTCATTTCACAAAAAGGTTTTCAAATATCACAAAATTCGAATGTATTTTTTGAGTATTATTATACAAAACTAAGCTTGTGCCGCTTTACTGTTGAAAAAGCTATTTTCTTTCAATTTACATAATTAAAGTGAATGCTTTCTTTTGTATTTATTTGTTCTGCTGTGTGTGTGTTTCTCATACTTTATTGCCTGTTTGTTTACACATTTATATTGATTGCTTAAGTGTTTTGCTTGGCAAAGAAAAAAAAAAAAACTTCCTATCATCCTAGACCTTTTGCCTAAAAAGAAAAAAAAATCCCTTTACATTACAGTGAAGACTACTATGGCGATTTGGATTTGAAGAGCATCCGCAAAAGTGAACTTTTAGCCGGTCTGAACAATGAAGGTCGCAAGAGCGCATCAAAAGCCAAAGCTGCCTCCTCATAAACTCATACTAAACACTAGCACTTTACACACTCACAAAGAACACATACACACATAGACACACAAACATAATTACAAAAATAAAAACAACAACAATAACAACAAAAACAATTAGTTTTGAACACTTCCTCCGCCAAGAATACTTTTAAAAACATTTTTTAACTGCACAAACAAAATTTCAACACTTTTCTCTACTAAAAATTCCTTATTTTCTATTTTTTTTTGTTTTTAAATCGAAAACGTACTCTCCATTAGATCGTTCAATATATAGGTATATATCTACATATATGTGTATGTGTATGTGTATGTATATCATATAAGTATGTGTGTCTGTGAAACGGAATGGTTTGTTTGTATCGACAGCGAACAACAAACAACAAACTTTTCTCAACGCAATATACATTTCAACACAGAAGCATATTTCGAATTTCTCTGTTTTCAGCAAAACGCTCTTGTGTTTATGTTTTCAGTTTTTCAGTTTATTTATACTAAATTTTTATTATTTTTATTTTATTATTATTTTCATATAATTTTCTTTTATTTTTTCTCTCCTTTTTTTTGTTTTGTTTTTGAAAAATATTGCTTGCGTGTGTTTTTAGAAAACAATAAAAAGCAAAAAATTCACACAATTTACATAGAGACAGAAATAATCAGAGAGAAATGAAAGTTTTTTCTGAACGCATATCGATTTAAATTTGTTTTTATATAAAGAAAAATTGAAGGTACGTGTGTCGTAAACGTTTAGAGATTTGTTTAAATTTAAGTGATTTTTGATTATAAGTTTATAATTTTATTAAAAAAAAAAAAACAAAAACAAAAACAAAATGATAAAGAAAAATACAAAAACAAATATATATAAAAACAAAAAAAAATATGTAAAAAATTTAAATACTTAGTTTGATTTATGGAATTTATCGGTCTATTGGAAATGTTAGGATATTAAAGTAAGTAGAAAGCAAGTGAGAGATCCCCGTATAGAGTGACCGTAGGCTAAATCGAAAATGGTTTGCGTAAGCGAAAGGTATACTCATCCGATCCATTAGGTAAAAAAAAGCTTAAATTTCGATAAGTATTGTCAAGTATTTAAATAAAGTTCCAAATAATTTATTAATAAAAATAATTTCTTAATAAAAAAAAATATATATTTTTTTGTGACAACTTTGTCCGAAAATATACCTTTTTTTAAAGACAACTTTGTCCGACAATATGCCTTAAATATATTAATCTTTTGTTGTCCGAAAAAAATATATACATTTACTATTTTAATTAATTTCATTCATCGAATCCTAATCCTAAATATCAAGTGAAATCAAAGTTATTAACTCAATTCGGAACTGAGAACGTAACTATTACCAGCACCTTCCGACTTTTCACTATTCGGAATTATTTCGTTTTCTAAAAGAAAACAAGAAATCAAGATCTCACTTTGTCTTTCCGAATTTTGTGGATGAAAATTGAATGGACTTAATTATGGTCATAGTGATGTCACTTAAGATAGTTTTGCTTTTTCAGAAATATTTCTGTAACACCTAATATGTCTAAAATTTTAAGAATACATGTAAGTTTCAAAAGGATTTTTTTGTGAAAATTTGTGTTTCTTTACAGTGCAAAAAAAGATAAAAGAATTATTCCTCAACTTAGTTAACCATTTCTCGCTATCTTTCTAATAGAATATATATTATGCAAAATAATACAAAAATATTGATTGTTTGATATCGCTATAAGGATCGAAACTCTGCTTTATTGTTAAGTCATCTATTGAAATCAGTTTTAGTTGTAAGAAACAATATCTGGTGAATTCATTAGAGAAGACAAGACATTCCAGTTGTGTAAAGCCTACCGGTGTCGCAATTTGAGTCCTCTGTCCTTTTGTCCTTGACTTTTTCATTTTCTTCTAATGCTGATCTTCATTCATGGCAGCATTCTTTGCTCATGGTTTTTTTTTTTTTTTGAGTGGAATTTGGCCTCATTCTCATCAATTTGGGATATCAGGAGGAAGGCAAAGCTACAGGTGTACTATTTAAATATAGTGTCATTTTTTTTATGCAAATGACAACTCTGAAATTTGACAGCTGTCACATATGACTGCACCGATTATTGAAAATGGAACACTGTACAGCAAAAGAACGCGTTATAATTGTGAAAACTCATTACGCTGGGATCTCTCACAAAGTTCGCGAAATTTTCAGTCGAGAGGGTGCATCTAATTTGTCAGAAGTTCGAAGAGTGGTCAACAAATTTGAGGAAAATGGGCCAATTATAGATAGTAACTCTCGTTTGCATCGACATGCCAATGTTAAAAATATTGCTGCTGTCGCTGAAAAATCGAAAACATCAGTTCAGTATCATTCTCAAAAGCTTCAAATTTCACGAGGCACTACGCAGCTAATTTTAGATCTTCTAAATTTAGATCTTCACCGGTACAAGGTTCGGCTTACTTAAGAGCTTTAACCAACTAACCATGAAATTGTGAAACATTGTGTTCTTATTGGGACACCCTTTATATGAAACTTCAGTTTAGGTACGGATCGCTAACGAGAATAAAATATTAATGACATTACAATGCTTTTTTTTCCATATATTTGCATATTTTTGGTGAAAAAAAAAAACGAATGATAAGCCCCTGGTAAAATATTCTCATATCTTTTAAAATCGGTTGCAAAAGCAAATATAGAATATGATGATATATCCGCTACATTTGTAAAATTTCTTTATATTATCAATGGCACACGTACTGTTTTATTATCACTCTAAGTTAGGAAAGAGGAATACAGCGAGTTTTGATCAAAAATTTGAAAATTTGTACTATTAATTGACACTTTGCTAGATTTTGTTATGTATATACTGATGTTAGTTCGGTTTATTTGAATTAAAATTCTTTTTATTAACTGCTAAAGTCAAATGGATTTAAAAATGAGAAATTTTTATTATTAAAGAATTTTTTGATTAAATAAAATTTTATGGAAATGAAAGCGAAATAATTTAAATTCCTTTAACAAAATATGAATGAAAAGCATTTTAGTACGTTAGTACATTTTCTTAGATATAATTAGAAGGCACTAATCTGCATACACATGAAGATTAATTTAAGTTATGAATGCCAGCACTTCAAGTTAAGTTAAATTTTCCTTTTTTTTTCTTTTTTTCTTCACAAACAACGAAGATTCTAAGTTGCAGGTGTAAAAGGTATGTTGTAGTAGAAGTTCATTATGTTGATCCAGAAACCTTGAATAGAAACTATTTTGCCTTAAAATGAATGCGTCTACATTCCTTAAGTAATATAGTATATATAGGTCCATTCTCCAAAAAGAAGTTAAGGAAATCATGATTGTACCTGAATTGTAAGCATACCTCTTTGTATATATACATATACTGTATGTTATGATAAATTTCAGATCGATATCAGATCTTGTTCTCAAAAATATATCGCAATTGTGTTAGGTAAAACTTGAGATTTTTTGAATACAAATAATATCAATTTTTCGATACAAAATGTGGAATTAATTTAATTACATTGCTTGCTATTTGAATATTTTCAATAAAATGTCTGAGAACGAAAAGCGATTGAATTTCTTACTGATCTATAGCTGTCAGCTTAAGAATGGCTTTATCCAGGCTAGAGCTAAGACCCTAAATTTTCAAATTTTATTTTAAAAAGATGAAATGATTTATTAATATTCGGGAAAGCTTTTTTATATAATTTTTAGAAGATTTCGAAAGCGTTTAACCCAACAAAAAATAAAATATATAAAAAGAAACAAAGGTCAGATATTCTCTTAAAAACTTTTCTTAATATTGGAGCTGTCAGTAAAGGGATTGAGTCTTTTTTTTTTGGTGCATTCAAGTAAATTTTGCAGCGTAATTTTTAAATAAAGGAAATGTTTACATTGCCTTTAAAGTTATTCTTAATTTCGTAGCTATAATAGACGCGTTTGGATAGAGATAGATTACATTTTATACTTAGTTTGAAATGCGATATTTAGACCAGAAAGACCACCAAAGATGTAATTGCTAAGTTATAGCCTTCTTTTACTTGAACTTTATGATCTTACGAGACTTTTTTTAAAAGAGACGCTTGGACGATCGAAATGAATAAATGATTAATTGAGTTCAAAATCTCCAACTGATTTGAAACATACCTACTGCATACTATTAGGGTACAATGTAATGCTTATTCTTAGTGTTACACAAAGAATGTGAAAACTAGCATAACATTATCTTTTGGTTTTAAGCATAAAAAAAATAAGAGAAAAATTTGAAAACTACAAAAAAGGTTCTCGCTAAGCAAATGTATATAAAAAGGCAAAAATTTTTTTTGTGTAAAAGTAACGTAAGCGTTTTTAGTACAGAAATTGTTAGTAATGATAGGAATGCTTCTAAGTAAAATAGTTTCATAAAGCGACTCTTAAGTTTTTTATGCATATGAACAACTACGTAATAACACAAACGCTGTTGAGTAATTGCAAAAGTTTCCTGCCCAGTTTTCGGAGAGAAACATTTACTTTTGGTACTTCCTTATATTACGTTTATAAACGCAATTATTATCTAAACAGTGAACTTAATGTCCAAAAAAAAAACCCAACTTCTTTCGTAAAACCAGAGTTATACTAAGACTACGTTGTATTAGGGTTGGTGCGCCTTTTGACCGATTTGCCCCATTTTCAATACCAGCTTGCGTCCAAAAACTTCTAATGTTTCTCCCAAATTTGAAAACAATATTTATTTTTTCGGCTAGAAGAAAAATTTACATAGACGGACACACGGACAGGCGAACATATGAATAGAGTTACACACGGATCGATGGTTACACGGACAGATTATTGCACGTACAGATGATCGCACGTACAGATAGCCACATAGAAAGATGGTCACACGGGGAGGCAAAAGCACGGACAGACGGACCCGTGGGGAGACAGTCACACGGACAGATGTTCGCGAATAGACGGACATAAAAACGTACGGACGGACAGACGGACTTGTGAATAGACGTACAGACGGACGGATGGTTACACGGACGGATGGTTTCACGGACAGATAGTCACACGGACGCACGGACAGCCGGATCCTCGTACGCACGGACGGACAGACAGACGTACAGAGGGACATACTGACATACAGAGGGTCACACGGGCAAACGGGGAGACGATAATGCGGACAGATTCGATTCCAAATCTGATGCTGATTAAGAATATTTATATACTTTGTGAGGTCTCTGAGGCTTCCTTCCTTTTGTAAACAAAATGACAAAATTAATACACAACCATCGTTTCAGTGACGGGTATAAAAATGGAAGTCAAATAGTTACATTTTGCACATGAGACATTACATGTTACTTAAAAGGTTTTTTCAGATTACGCTTCCAGCTCTCAGCACAATTGAACAGTTTACTTGCATATGGGTGATCTTTCAAAATTGTTAGTTAATTTTACCCAAGATTTATTGAACTGTAATCAGTGGGTATCCGCTGAAGAAGCAGTTGAGAAACTACATGTTAGGCAAATCGGTCGACAGAATATTGTCTTTTGAAACAAACTGAACAGATTTAAACCAGAAATTACGTTTATATTTAGGGGATAGAGAAAGTGTAGAGTTTTTGGTTCCAATGATTCGCCCTTTAAGTATATTTGATTATATAGGTATAGGCTGACGATGAAGTGTTCAAAAGTATCATCTGTTTCAGCGAAGACATAAATTCTACGATTTTTAGAAATATCAAGAGAAATTTGGAATTTCCTAGCTTCCGCCATATTCTACAGACCTACTACTAGATTTCACGACAAAATAATTTAAATGGAAAAAAATTCTTGTTTAAAAGAAATCAAATCAAATTCTTTAAATTTATGACCTCAAAACGTAGGAAAGAATTTTATAAAAAATTGTCAACAATTTCCTGAAAATATTTTGTATTTAATTAGGTTTCAAATCGTGCACGAACTTCTGCAATTACGCAATATATGTATATACATATATATCATGTAAACATGTATAATATGAGTATGCATGATGCACAAACGTATGCGTGTGTGTGTGTGTGTGTGTGCAAATAAATTTTAATTTCTTTTTTCCTTTAGCTTCTTGATTTCTTATGTATGTGGGATTATGCATAAATATACACATTTGTATATGCGTTAATATATGGGTTAATGCGAGTACAAGCAAGAATAAAGAAAGATTATCCAATTAAAAGTTGTTTGCGCAACATAAACACATTAAAATAGAAAAACCAACTAAAAAAAAAAAAAGAAGAAGGAAAAAACAGAAAGAAAGAAATTAAAAGAAAATATAGAAAAATCTAGAAAACATATGTATGTGTGTGTGTGTGTATGTATGTATGTATATATGTATGTATGTATGTACGTATGGATACGGCAAAGTGTAATACTAACTACAGTCAATTAATTGTGTGATGCTTTAACTGTATAAATAAAGATTACAGAGAAGCGAGCACCTAAGAAAAGAAAAAGATGATAAATGAAACTTCGGCAAAATAAAAGGAAATATTTTTTCTTTTTTTTTTCGAAAAATTATATTGAATCACTAGAAAGAAAAATCACATTAATTCTGAAGGAAAATTAAAGCATATTGAAAAAGGAGGAAATGTCAGACTTTCGTATAAAAAAGTTAAGGCTAAGAGGAGAAAACCAGTAGCTTATCTCAGAACTACAAGAACAACAAAGCTCTGGTAGAGACCATACAAATGTCAATTAATGTACAACTTGTGTACATAATTGTTAAAGATCTAAAATCTAATAAATATTGTAACTATTCATTCATAAAGGCTTCGATTCCGTTTTTGTAAGCTTACCTAGTAGCATTTTAATTATAATTAAAATCTTCTACCTTTTCAAAGAATTCTTAACTTTTATTTAAAGTTTTTACTAAAATTTATATCGGATTTGCATTTCTTAGATAATAATTTTAATCAAGCGGATCTCCTGAAGATTTACAAATTTTTCATTAAAAAAAATTTTCTAAATTTTCTTTCTGACTCCTTACGCAAGTTATTTATAACAAAGTTAGTGGGGTAATGGTGGGGAATCTCTATAAATTCCTTTTTTTCTTTTTTTTTTTATCTCTTTTTGTGTTTGACAATATATTGTATATGTTTCAACCACATTTTCTCCGGTTTGTTTTTTTATTTTGAACTATTTCTTAATAATATTTTCGTGGTCATTATTCTACTCATGACTTAAGTGTTCTTAATGCCGAATACAAGAATAAGACAATTATCTAATATGGAGCTTGTGTGTCTAATCTTAGCGTAAGAATAACTCCCTCATTCGTATATAACATGTATAACAACAACAACAACAACAACACCAGCAACGATGTCGATGAAACAGCTCCCTATACATACATTCTTGCGTTTGCAATTTTATAGAGCAAAACCACATAACATAATCCTTTTTGCCATTTTGACTTTAATTAATTTTAATGACGATAAACGCTACAAAGTCGGTTTCAGAGAACAACAAAATATATTTCATATATGAACACACAAATGAAATTAAAGAAATGAAAACATTTGAGAGAAAGTAGATGCGTTTAAGTAGAGATATATTGTATATAGAAAATGAAAACATAACAAAACGGAAAGAAAGAAAGAAATAAAAAACAACAACAAAAAGAAAATAATTCTATAACGAGTATAATAAGATTATTTTGCATATGTTTTTATATAAGAAAGCTAAAGATTTTATAAGTTTTTTGTTTTAAATTTAAATTTAAAATTCTTAACTTCACTTAGCTGACTGCTGAACTAGGATCTGTTAAGCGGATATTGTTATGGTCTATTGAGAAGTTTTGTTGATCCCGTCATAAATTTTCAAAGTCCGAAGACAAAATATCAAGACAACAGTAAATGCTATGCTCTCCTAGTCCATACTTTCGTTCAAAAGACTTCTATGTAGAAAAAAAACTTTTCCGATATCTATCGACAACATCTTTAATGTAATGTATAACAACCGTTTCTTTGTTCATATATATCATGAAGTAGAATCAACTACCCGATTTATATTATATTATTGATATTTTATCTTAAGAAAAAAAAAACATGAAAAACAGAAAAGCGAGGTGAGGAAGTAAGAAACACTTTCCAATGCAAAAAACCAGCAAGGTCTCTATATATAAAGGATCCGCTAATGTAATAAATTTAAGAGATCTTTTCTTAGAAAGCAAAGCCACTATATATTTAGGATCTGCTAATGTAATCAATCTACGGGATTGTTTTCTTAGAAAGGGAGTATTGTGCTCTCAATTATGTTTGCGACTTTGAGTTTGCTGCTAAAATTACGGCGATTGGCCGTAGAAATGATAAGCAACTTGGCTTGCCTTCATCCATTTGACTTTCTTTTGCCTTGAGTAAAGGTATTGGTACAAAATAAGATAACTTCCACTTGGTCTAATACCGCGTGATTGACTCTATATAGTATAACCGGCTCTGTTCGAGTAAAAAGTAATTTGCAAGCAAGAAAAGTCACAAATTCTTTTATCAAATTACAAAATAAATCTTTAAAGCTAGATCGCTTTTCGCCACTGCGATCCACGATCCAGAAAAAGTCTGCTTGGATTCAATCGACCCACAATGAAGAGGAGGTCGGTTTGGATTCAATCGAACCACAATGAAGGAAAAGTCGGTTTGGATCCAATCGATCCACAATCCAGAAATAGTCGGGACGGATCTAATCGAATCACAATCAAGAAAAAGTCGTTTTGGATTCGATTAATTATAACCACATCGGAAGTGTTATTTTTTTTACATTTTAAACAAAGTTTATTAAGTTAAATCGTTTTAATCGATGACAAACTGTTATCGTTTTTCTGGCCATCACTAATCGTAGTTTTGAGACTTCTTATCGAAAGACCGGCCAAGACTGAACCACGTGATTCCTACAAAAAAAACTCCTTTGAAATCATCAATAAATATAACACAACTAAGTAATGAAATAAACAAATATTCAGGAAATTAGATTAGAAATTGAAAAAAAAAAAAAATTAAAGTAAAATAAAATTGAACACAATAACTAAGAAAACTGACGACGAAAGACATCTGCTGCTCCGACTCAAGATACAATAAGAATTTTTGATTAGACACATACACTCTAATAGTACAAGTGTTTCCTCAAATTAATTTTAAAAAAATGATTTTTTTTTTGTTTTTGAAGTATGCCACAGGTGTTATGGCGGCAGGAATTTTCTCTGCAAATCGATCGGTTAATTGCGTTTAAATCGACGAGGCCCTGGCGTAAAGCTAAATGTTGTTGGCACCGCTGCTGCTGCTGTTGATGTCGGACTATGAGGTTCTTTTACTTCACTTTCACATATTTTCTTGAACCAGCGATGTTTCATAGAATCGGTTAAATTTGGATCAAGAAATAATTCACCGAGTTCTTTAAGTCCTTTCGATCTATTATAACGTAAGTTATAGATGATAGATGAGATTCTAGGCAAATATTCGATATCTGTTGTGTCAGTGCCCAACTCAATCATCTTAGAATCTTCTGCTTGCTCATCCTCAACTCGATGACCGCTAGCATTTGATGATGCACCATCTAGATCATCTTCACGGTTTTCTATAAGATTGCCTTCGAATTTTTTACTTTCTTTCTGCTTACTTTCTGCTAGTACCTTCGCATTATAAGCATTAGCGATATTGTCGACATCTGGTAGCAAATCATCCACTAAAAAGTTTACTATACGATCAATATCGTCGTCAGCTAATTCTTCGTTTTCAGCAGTTACGAGTGTACCCTTACGATTTTTGGATTTTTTCATTAATTCTTCGTTGAACAATGTCTGGACATCTTTCTTGGAATTTGATTTTTTATTGAAAATTGAACTCATTTTCTATTTAAAATATTTTATTGAATTCTATGAGCAAAAATGTCCGTTCGACTTTCTCTTGGTAGAATATTTTTCTCTAATAAAATAATTTGAAAATTTCTGTTTGAAGAAATTTTTCAAAGCCTCTTTAGACGTTCATTGAACTATTATATAGCAATGCACAGTTATTATTTATGGGCGGTAACAAGAGATCAAAAATGTAATTACGTTGATCGCATCGCATTAGTTGGAAAAGTATGTGAACTATGGGATGACGAACTCAATCAATGTATTTCCAATCAGTTTTTCGCGAAAACTACCGTAGTTTTAATAGCAATAGTACCAGCAATACGATTAAACAAATTATTATATTCATACGGCTAGTTTTTTAAAAAAATAACTGTAGTTTTGATTGCACTAGAGGGAGGAACAGGAGTAAACAAATCATAAAAATAAGCGTACTTTTGATTGCAATAGAACCAGGAATAGAGGTAAACAAATCATTACATTTCTATTCTTATCATTAAAATGAAAAAAAATTATTGGGATCACGATCCATAGATTTATTAGTTTTTATACCCGATAACACAGATTGTATTTTATTTTGTTATCATTTCATGTAGATTCGCGTGGCTAAAAATACCCGTGGAATGTATACATGAAATAATCTATAAAACCTTAGCTAGAGGATTTTGCAAATTTAAAGAAAAATAGATATCACAATTTTGGTTTAGCTTCAATTCCCTAGATCGAGTTTGAAAATGAAATGTGTTTTACTTGTCTAAAAGACCGAAAGAACTATAGATCAGATTAAGGGAAAAAAGTTCGCGGCGTGTTTTGCAATACAAAAATTTAGATCTTCGTAACTATTGCTAGCTCTATAGCTTTACTATAGACCTTGCCAAAGCTTACAATTCATAGATTATTTTTTATTATTTATTATTTAAATAGGTTTTGAAAATGAATGAAAATTCGCTATATTTTGCAACGCCACTTCGCCCCAGGCATTGCAGACTTTTGCAAACATCTTTGGTGTCTATGATTCGGAATTTTTGAAATATCTCGCAAGAATATGTATATAAATTTTATTTTGGAACTTGACACTTGCTTTGGAAATGGAATAATTGGTGTTTAACAATCTATCACATAGATATAGAACTTAGTCTCAGTCTTAAATTAAAACAATATCGACGAGATATGCTTTGACGTTAAGGTTCAAAGTACAAGTAATGATATCAGTCTATAGTTTTCTTTCATACCCCTCTTATTGGTGTATCTCGCTGTGATCAACAATATGGGGAGAATTAAATGTTTTACAATTATGTATTTAACGAAGCCCTCCAAAGTTTTATTTGCTAAAATAGCTACAATTGAGCAATTGAAGAAACATGCTGCGTTTATCAAGGTGATGGTCCGTTATAAGTTTTTTATTTACTTCATTTAATGTGTCTCTTCCATTCTCATGCCGTTGATAAAGCTTTTAAAACATTTTATTTTATTAAAAAAAGTTTTCATTTAATTTAAAATAAATATCTAAAGGAAAAAGAAAATTTAATTTTACTGACGTTTGTTCATATTTATGTGGCTGTTGCTTAAATGAAAAATCCTCTGTCGTTTGTAATTGTTTGTTAGCGGTTGTTGTTTCACCATTCTATTAAATTGTTGCTTGACTTTTTCTAAACTTGTTTACCATCATCATCATCGACATCATCACTGCATGTACAGACATATGCGTCTATGTTATGTATGCAGTGGTATTTTGACCAGCTTTGGTCAATTTAATTTTTATTTAATATTCTTTCTGTACCATGACAGCAGTTGTTGTTATCTGTTGTTCTTTTTTCTTTTTGTTTCGATTTGTCATTTCGTTGAAATCTTGTTTTACAGAAAAATAAAATCTTGAAAACTAACTTTGCTTCTCCACGTACCCGTTGTTTATATTTACGGAATAGTGTCTATCTTTTTGCTTTTGGCGCGCACTCACACACACACACGATTACGCGTTTGAAGTTATTCAGTGGTGCATATTGCAAGTAATTTATTGTTCTTTTAAATAAGGTTCCGTTTTGTTTTCATTGCAGAAAAAGTAGATTGCATCCGTAGTCGGTTTATTTGTGACGTCTTGAAAAATATGCACTTTATAAATCAGTTTAAGCATGTTCCCGTTCGATATGATCTGCTTTGACGCAGGCCAAGAATTTTTCTTAATATCAACTATTTTTCTTCTTCTTTTGAATAGGTTCCGTAGTCAAATAAATCGGTTAATAAACTCGGGTACAATATAAGGGAAAATATCCTTCTTCTTCTTCTTAAAGCATTCATCAAATAGCAGTTAATTTGCTGTGTTGCCGTAAAAAAAAGTCACAGTGTGAACTAGACTCAATTACAATATACTAAAATATCCCTCTTCTTCTTCTTCTTAAAGCATTCATGAGATATCAATAGATAATTTGCTGTGTTGCGGTAAAAAAAAAGAAGTACGAACTAGACTCAATTACAATGTACTAAAATATCCTTCTTCTTCTTCTTCTTCTTAAAGCATTCATCAAATAATAATAGTTAATTTGTTGTGTTGCTGTAGAAAAAAGGTTCCTTTTGTGAAAGTAATTTACTTCTAGAACCGAGTTTCCGTTAGAAATTTTTGAAATACTTTAGTTCAAAAAATATGGAGTGATAGATTATAAAATCACAATTTTTTATCCTGAAGAATCTATATTGAATCTATATAGAATTTTTTGACAATCCATATAATTTAAAAGTCTACTCGACATGAAAGTCTACACGATATAAACGACTTGAATTTTCTACGCCAATACAGTGCATTATTTGCTGTTATTTTCTGAATAGTTTAGGAAGACGAAGCAGAAAGCTTGAATTTTCATTGTTATCGGCTCGAATTGAGCCGTGCATCATTTATGGTACAGAGTAAGTATTGAGTTATGCAACACGGAAAAAAGGCTTAAGGGCGACACAACTTTCTATTACACTGAATCGACTTACGTTTTTCTGTATGTCTATCTATTTGATAAGTGTCACTGTACATTCATGATCAATCGAGTCAAGTCAGAAATTGTTGAGAAATCAGAAGTTGGAAATTCTGACATTTTGGCGAATACTGACCTCATTTATTCAAGGGACGTACCCTATTGAGAATGAAGTGAATCGGATCATTATTATGACAAGAAAGAAAGGCTTTAAAAAAATCTCATTTTGAAAATTGATTCATGAACCCATTTGACGTAAAAACTGGGTTAATTTTTTCAATTCCACTTCATGTGAAATTTCTCCTGAAAAATAAAATAAGCCTTCATGTGGCAGCTAATCTAATTTAAGTATCCTATGACGAAAATATGAAATAAAATTTTCGACAAGAGATTTGGGTAAATTTGTCAGTTGACGTTTCGGACTCGCTTCCATGAAAAATATGCATTTATATGAGAAAAAAAACGTGTAATTTTTCGTATTTTATCACAAAATTAATTAAAGAGTTTTATTGGCCGACGTGATCTAAAGTGTTGAATGGCTAGACCGGCAATAATGCTTCGCTTTGTTTTTGTTTTATTTGGTAAAAACGACTTTTCACACAAATTGCTCTAATTTTCGTGGGTTAAGGATAAGCACTTCGAAGTATCCAGCTGTACCCTGTCTTCTTCTACCTGTCTTTCTAACTGCTACCTGTTATGAAACTAGAGTTGGTTCATTTGAAAATATTGCTTAAAGTTAAAAGGAAACTCGCGTACTATGCGAAATGGGCATTTTTGGCGATGAGAGGGAATTTGGGATTACCGGTATGAGCTTGTCAGCTGGAACAAGAAAGATGTTAACTTTAGTAGTATGCTATGACAGAAAATATAAAAGTTTAATGCTATATTGGGCTCACGCCGAAATATGTTATCTAAAATTAACAAGAAAATCTGCTCTATGAGTTGCGCAGTTACCTAAATGTCAACTTGAGACTAAAAATGCTCTCTTAGTTCCCACTTCCGATCGCCTATCAATTGAAAGCTAATTAAAGTAAACGTGAAGTCAAGTGTAATATTATACTACTGTCTGCGGAAATTGTCACCTCCTTCGCAAAAGTAACTGTAATTTTCACCGCTTTGCCACCACTTATGACCTTGTGTGTACGTTGGGATTTGGACAGGTAATGAAATGTGTTTTTATATAACTTTTAGCTTCGGTGGCTCTATCACACCTTTGGAGGAAATTGCTTTTATTTTTAAATTTTGGAAGGCCCTGCTTTTTGGTAAATTTTAAGACAAAAAATCATTGGCTTAGGTACACCAAGGTTTTATTAGCTTCCGTTTTATAGTTGCTTTTTTTTGGATGGCTAAGCTATGGTATTCGGCCAATTGCTTGGCAAAAGAAGATTCTCTATTAAATACAATTCAATCAATTCCTAATAGAGATCTTTCTCTTCAATAATCCGCCAACATGTTCTTATTATGAGACACATGTAGCTAAAGTAAAATTCTAAAAAGCGTTTATGGTTGATTTTCACAAGAATAATTTATTTAAGCGACAGAGCTCCTTTACTTTAAGCCCCATTTTTTGTTAAGGAATAAGGAGCATGTTTTAATAGCAGATTGTTTCTATCTTCAAATGTCGTAAAAATTAATGTTTGATTTTGACAAAATGATTTTGAATTTACACTATCTTAGTTAATCAATTATTTCTTTCCAATTTATTTTGTTTACACTTCATATGACGCGTAAATATTTACTTCAAGTTCAAAATGGCAACTACACAAAGTAGTAAGTCTTCATTACAAGCTCCCATTAATTTTCATTTTTGTTTATCATAAGGTTATTCGATTATAATGTTCTTGGTTATAAATGTATGTATATATATATATATATATGTGTGTGTGTATATATTTTTGTTTTTTTTAATTTTCTTTTTTACAGTGAGGATTACTACGGTGATGTGGATTTGAAAGCTTTGAAAAAATTAGGCTATTAAATAACCCTCTAAGTGTGCAGATCCATAATAATATAGTTTTTTTTTTATATTAAATTTTAAATAACGACAATTGTGATTAATGTTAATGTGTAGATATGTTGAAGAAACAATAAGAAATTCATATCAATTTTTAGTAGAATTAAGTCGTAAAACTGGCACAAATATGTTAAAATTGTATATAGATAAAGACCGAAAATGATTTGAATAATTACAGATGTATTCGTCGGACAGAAAACATTGGACGCTCACCATTTTAAGCTTATACAAGTTTTGCCTTCGTCTGTCAAGCATTCTTACGATATTTATATAAAATTTTTTTTATCAATATCTGCTATAAGTTGTAAGTTGATAAAAGAAAAGTGTATCAATATTTTCATCTATTTATTGTCTGTTCATTAGCAATTGTTTCAAGTGTTTTAGGTCAAAAGAAGACTAACAATATTAAGAGCGTTAAGTGTTAGTTTTCTAATTTAATTTCCGCGACAAATGAAAGAGAAGATAGGGGATATGGACGGATTTCAATTAATTAATTAATTAACTCTTATGAATATATGGTCTCTAGTTACATTGTTAATTGGCACCGGAGGACGCAATTCAACACGGTGTGACATTCTCGAGTTTTTCCAGTTTATAAGTTCTATAACTTATTCATGAGAAATACTCTAGTAAAATGTACAGATTATTTCAAAAAAGTCATTACTGTGCTTGATATAAATTATTGCTCATCGTTCACCGCTCATCGCTATTTTCTCCTTTCGTTCTGAAGGCAACGGAGAGTTATATCATCTCTTGAGACTTTCCATTTTAGCTTGCTTAAGAAAGGAAACAAAGTTTTGGGCGGCCTTGACATAAGGTAATAAAAACAAAAAAATTTTAAGGGTTGAGGTAGCAGATAAAATTTAATATTTCTCGACTTAATTCGACTTCAGTCATACCATACCAAATTTGATTGCTTTTGAATAAATTCAAATCTTTAAGAATTTCATCATAACCTATTGAAAATTAAACCTTTTTACCATATCAAAAGTTTTACTTCTCATAAGAAAATTTATAAGGGAGGTGGTTCAAAAATGGTCTCATCCGATCCAAATTTTTCACATTTCACCACCGAAGGTGAAGGGTATATTTCATTTTGTCGATTGTGGTGTAACTACCAAAAGGAAACTTCGGAGACCCCCACAAAGTATACATATTCTTGATGAACATCAAATTTAAAATCGATTTAAGCATGTTCGTCCGTGCGTCCGTCCGTGTGTGTAATGTCAGTGGTAAAGATTCTCCTGATCGTAAAAATGAAAGTACCGTCTTCAAGTTTGGCAGAAACATTGGAAGTTCTTTCAAGCCGCTTGGTATTGAAAAAGGCCAAATTGGACATGGCTATAGTACGACGTAGACTAAGAACACCTCTGCTCTTGGAAGCAACAAAAAAAAAAATAGATGTTTGCTCATTACTCGTAAATTATTTAGAAAAATTTCCAAAAATGTTGCGTTAGCTTTCCGGTAATCTCTGTGCACAAATGGAAAGGATTTACCCTGCCCACTTGATATAATAGAATATTGAAATTTAATTCTTTTTGTGAAAATATTTGTAACATTAAGAAAGATGCTTCTAGAACTACATAGATATTCTTGTCCAGTATGGAATTTGGGATCCATCTAAACATATCTGTAGGAACGTCTGTCTATCTGTCTGGCTGCTTAACTATCTAATGTCTGCGGTGAACATTCTCCTGGCCGCAAAAATGAAGATATCCGCTTGAAATTTAGAAGAAATATTGGAAGTTCTTGAATTGCCACGCCCACCAACGACAATTTAGTTTTTCATCCGTTTTTAAGATAGGGACTTGGTCATAAAAGTGGTCCGATTGAATCCAGTTTCAATAGTGTTCGTCCGAAACAAAGCTTGCCAGTATATCGAATTTCATCAAAATATCTCAAAAATTGTGATTGACCGCAAAAACACGTGGACAGACAGACAGACAGAAGACAGATGTATAGCTTTAAATCGACTCTCAAAGAGATTCTGAATTGATCAGATACACAAAAAGTTTTATTGAAGACTTTATATTATATAGCCTAGACCCTAAATGGACAAACATTAGACAGCCAGACCGACCGAGAGGGTTAAATTGATTTAGAAGATGAATTTGAAACGATCGGTATCGGGTCTTTCTTAAGTCCTTCTGAGTGTCATACGTACATTGAATTAAGCTTACAATATTCCTTACTAAAAGTGATATAGGGTATAATAAGAAATTATTGTAGAATACCCGCAGTATTGTCTAATAAAATCATATATCTTGACCTTTTCTGTGGACTCCTTCTCAAAAGTTAATTATAAATCAAATACATATTTCTGAACAATTTTTATCTTTTGCACTCGGTATCGAAAGATCCGTTTTATAAATCTCCATATTACCACTGTTTATTTTTGTAACCAATGAAGCGATGCAACTACAAACGGTTTTATCCAAAACGGTACAAATCGAACAGTAAACATTCACGTTTAGATAGGAACATAATTTCATACTGGGAAAACATATTAAGAGACAATGGATCGAATTCAAATTTGCCTATAGTTTAATGCTTTAATAGACAATGGATTGCATTGATATTTGTTTTATACATGTATTCATATATGAAAATTTCTGCAAATAGATGTTAAATATATTTTCTGAATATCTTACGGATACCATCTTAACGAATGTCACTAGTAGCCAAACTAGAATTGAAGGTCACTTCACTTTGTGCAGAAAAGTGAAAATATAAGTTTTTGTCCATAATAAATAAATACATAACAGTATAAAAGCGTTATTTAAAGTTTCATTTTTTTTTTTTTGATTTTTTTTTTAATCCGACAAATGTACAGATAACTACTAAGTGTTAAAGTAGAAGCACGTGTTTTTTATTTAGTGCAAAATCTTGTTAATTCTTGCAGAATTTCTTTCCAAATCTTTCTTTCTTGTTTAAAAAAAATAAAATTTATCAATAAAATGGTAAAATATGACAGATTTGATATTAAAGATATACATTCAATATAAATTTTCAAATATAGATATAGTTGTCAATTTTATGTACATTTTTTTAGTTTATTTCAAATACAACTAAATTCAGCCATAGTTTTAAATGCAATACAAAGTTATATTTATTCAAAAATATTATTTAAATGCAATTAAGCATATAAAGCATTCGTACACAGGCACACACACAAAGACACAAACACACACACGTTACGTACATCCATATACACATATATATATGCATGTAAGTTAAGATGTTACAGTTTATTTGTGAAATTATATTAAATGTATAAATAAAAGTTATGTACAAATACGTTATAAAGCATTTTTATTTAATTTGTTAGTATAATAAACAAAATGATTAATTTTGCACATAAAAATTTAATTTTCACATATTTTCCCATATATAATAAATAATTGTTATGTGCTTTTAAATAACCAAATTATTTAACAGACATGATTCCTGATTAAACGAAATTAATTGTTGCAAAATTCTTTTTTTTTCTGATAGATGACCTCTACAGAAACAGACAGTACTCTTAGTTTTATTAAGCATTTGTAACGCTAAGGCATGCCCATTGGAGACTCGGTATTCAATGACTTGAAATAAGCGTAGACGTGCATATTACACGCAAATATTTTTTCTAACACTTTCCATTTCATTTTTCCTTATCATAATATATTCCACGCTTTGAATATATTTTCCCAATACTATGTTCCCTTTTTATGTTAACTACATAACTCATAGGGTAAAGTATTCAAAGTCTAAGATTAATTTAATGATTATGAGAACTTGCTTGCCCTTTAAACGCATTGTCCAATTGGTATCAAAACCGTGGCCTGCCTCAGCGCAATCAGATTGTCAAATATCGAAAAACTAAAACCGGTCAATCTCAGGGGTCGTCTGGAAGTAATAAAGAACTCCATAGACGAACTCTTTGTTAAAGTACCCTACCGCTGCAAGATCATTGCTCTTCCACCGATTCAGGGTGCTCATAACGGAGAAATGTAGTTTGAATGGACAAATATCTGAACCTGGAGTAACATTAAAAAAATAGTACTGCGACGATTCGAAACCGGAAAATGGCAAAACTAGAGCTGGCATATGCGGGTCGAGGTTGCAATACCAATGGGGTATACACCTGCCATATTTCAAGCAAAAGTCTACGCATTCTCTACATGTCCCTCTGAATGAAGTCATTCTGGTAGTCGTTGAACAACATGAAAGGGATACGATAACGCCTAAACTTGTCTTGGAGTGTCTTCAAACCTTGAATGGACTAGCCAAGCGCAATAAGGTGCATCTTGTACGGCTTTCTGGACATTCTGATGTTCGAGGCTATAGAAAATTCGCTTGCCCACCAAACAAGAGAGCTCGAAGGACCACCATAGGCCCGCAACCTTTCTGTAACGTACCGAAGAGTCACATTAAAAGGCTGGTATTGCAACGGATACAGAAAAAATCAACTAGCTTTTCGAAGCAAAGGGCAACGGTAAGCAAAAAAGTTTATAAAATCTCCTGGCATAGCGCACAAGCTACTGGAATTACGAAGGAGCGAGATGCGACTGGTCACGGGCTTCTACCCGGGTCGTATCTCCCTCAGGTATCATCTGAAATATATAGGTATCTTAGATACTGATTCTTAAAGATTTTGTGAAACGTCCTACTACATCCTGTGCGAATGCGAGATCATTCGCCGAATCGGACATCAGGTGTTTGGCGAGCATTTCATAACGCCAAACAAACAATTGTGCTACGTGATAAGGTTCGAAAAAATCTCATAACTGGAGGGTTAGGGGCAATGGAGAGTTAAATATACCTTCATGATGGCACATCGGGCAGGCAGAAAGATTCAGATGTCATCTGTAAAATATATGTATTACAGATAGGAATTCTCGCAGATTTTGTGAAGAGGCGGTGGAGCAGGATTCATAAAAATCCTAAAACTATAGGGCTAAAGGTAAAGTCGAGTGCAATAGATTCTTCCGATCGCGATACTCATTGTCCATACAGTAATAATAGTAATACTTATAGTATGTTTTGTTCTAAGGCAATATTTAGACTTATCCACGTTTAGGACAACCACGTATATTATATTAAGGTTACATTACAGTTACAAGATAAAATATTTTCGGTTTCGTAGCATGTTACGTTTGCATTACTAAGTGAGCGGTATTAAAAAGTTTCGCGATTGGCGACATATAAAGTGTTTCCTCAATTTGATTATTAGTTTTGCTATAAACTTTTCACACTTGATGGCTGCAAAATACTAAACGTAGTTTGTTAAAAAAAATTTTTTAAGTATTTGTTTCCTTTTTTTTTTTATTTTTTTTGAAATATTCTCATATGAAATTGCCCGATACTTAATTATTCAAATTATCTTTGATAAATATCAAATACGTAAAGAAAGACTGAATTAATTTATCAAACCATCGACACTGTAGTAAGTAATAAATACTATAATTGACAGTCGTTAACTTTCTTAATGAAATTTTTATAAAAGTAAAGATCACAAGAATGTTATATTAAAATCAATTCAAATTTCTCAAATTGGAAAAAAAATAAAAAAAATATATATAAAATAAAATTTTGCGCACAAAATTTTTGAATTATATTCAAGTTGTGTTAAATGGATAGGAATACCTTTGTTATATATTATATTATATATTATCTAAAATATTATATTATGTATTATAGTATATATTATATCATATATTATATATTTTATTATATACTACTCGGAGAATTTTTTAGATATTTTTCTAGATATATTTATTTATTTACTTATTTAACTCAGTTATTAGTTATACTGTAATAAGAATAACATCTAATATAAGGATTACACTTCTGAAGAACTTGCATGGCAGTATAGTAGTACCCATGCATAAAAATTTATAAATAAAAAATAAATAAAAGTAAAAGTAACAAAAACCCTAAGCTATGTCCTAAAGCAACTCATAAAATTATTCCTTACTTAGGAAAGAAAGAGACTATTTATATAGAAAGATACGGGCGTGAATTCTTATACTTATCCATACCCCACATAAAAATATATTAACTGGATATGTTGTTTACCCGTTACGCTACGTTTTCGAGTTTCTTCTTGTAGCCTGCTCTTTTCAAATGATTCCAAACTTGATATTTAGCACTTCCTCCTATTTCTCAACAGCTTTCGTTCCAATCTTGCTCCACCAGTTGCGAAAATTTCATCGATGAAAGTAATGACTGGTCGACTAGAGTAAGGTGCATTTTTGACATAAAAATTTCCGGCATTATATCGAGCGAATCACTCCTAGGTCTTTCGTTCGCTCACAGCAATCTCAGGGGGCAATCTACAAAATTTTTTACAGTGCATTTCTTCAGATATTTCAAACATTTTGAAATTAATACAACTTTTTACATGAGCAACGTATTAAAAAACTATTTTCACAAAAAATGTAAACTGAAATGTCACCTTTTAAGATCAAGCTCGCTTGAGACAATGATATGAGTGTTGCCAGATATACAGACATCAAGATGATTTAATTGCAAAAACCATGGAGTCTTTTTATGTGACCTAATATTATATCAGTAATTAATATTAACTAGTTTATCGCGGATACTTTTTATATGTGACCCGTTATTATAACAGTAATTAACATTCACTAGTTTATCGCGGAGACTTTGTATATGACCCAATATTATAACAGTAATTAACTTTAACTTTAAGTTTATCGTATTTGCAACAGAAAGCATATCCCTCTAGACATTTTCGAATTTCTTCTTATGGCTAAACTAAACAAGTCGTGGAAGTTCTTTATATTCATAAAAAGGTCTTGATCCATTGATAATTGATATATATAATATATATATAATTCTCTTTATAAATCTTTTTAAAATGATAGGTTCGAAAGTAACACTTTTCAAGGTCTAAAGTTTACATATAATTTAGATACGATAAAAACATATGATTTCTACTTGTTATCATACGTGCGAACTCACTACTATTTTATTGTGATTATATTATAAGAGGGCCCTTTGAAAACTTTTTAAGTCTCAAAGGTTACCTTTTCACTTTGTTTCCTATATATAGAGCTTTTGCTTTCTCAAGATAATATAATGAAAATTCATTAAAAAATTGGAATTTTTCTTTTTCAGTTTTCCTTGCAATAAGTATACCACCCTCAAGCCTATATCTATCGGTATAAGTAACAATTTTTTCTTAAATTCCATTTCTTTATAGATCTTATTTGGGTTATACATTTGTTTAGAAAATATCTATAAAGTAGAACGCATCGTTACATATATACATTATGACAAAAATATGTTTGTATTCATACAACCAGATTGGCTTTTATTACGCAATACTCATAACATTTTAAGCTAATATGTGTAATGCATATGTATACATATGTATGTATATATATATATATATATTTATATATATACATATGTATCTAAGCAAGTAAAAGCAAAGCCTAATGAACACAGATGAAGATAGGTCTACATTTTGAGATACAAAGAAAGAAATTCCGATGCAAAACAACATTTCAACAACAACTGCATCGATGAAAGTCCGTACATACGTAGAGACTAACAGTAGTAGTAGCTTTAGTACTGCGTTTTGTAGTTTATATAGTTACATACGTATATGCATACAATGATTTTTACTTGGAGAGTTGCATAAACAAAGACAACAAAATGATAATTATTGCCAAAAATCCAAATGCAACCCAATACAGTGAAATCTATTCCAAAACGAAATTCCAGCAAAATCCAATATTTTGCTTTCACTTTGTACTTGCATTTGCCATGGATTTGTTGTAATGAATTTTTGTATGTAAACTGCAACAAAATTTGTACTTTTAAAGAAGAATAAATTTCGTATTGTCAGTAAGTTTTCATATTTTTTTTTCTGCTATCAATGATGAAAACTCACTTCAATTAAAAATTTCAAATAAAAACAATTTTTAATCTTTTCGTTATCAATTAAATTAATTAATTTTTATATTTTTTTTTAGTTAATTTAATAAATTGAGTAATAGATTAATTTACTAAAATCAAATTGAAAACCAAATATTTACGAGTTAAGGGTAATACCGCTCACTTAATGCATTAGAGTACCGTATCATATGAATATCGAGTGAAAATACTTAAGAAGGCACACTATGCTGACCCGTTTATCCATAACAATCAGCTAAATGGTAGATGTTTAAACAAATTAATAATCACTAATTGTTGTTGGTCAGGCTGTTTGATGCCAGAAAGATACAACGTGACGATGACGTGATTTTACAGACATAGTGACTAACACATAAGTCCTTTTATATGCCCAACACCGAAGGATGGTGGTATATTCATTTTGTCATTTTACTTGTAAGAGATCCAGAAGGAAATTTAGAAACGATTTAGACATGTCCGTCTATACGTCTGTCCGTGTGCCCTTTTGTCTCATGTCTGCTGTAAACATTCACCTGCCTGGATATCGGCTTCTAATTTTAGCAGAAGTATTGCAAGTTCTTACATGCACATTGATATTGAAAATGGGTCAAATCGGTCAAAGGACACGCCCACATTACAACGTAGTCTTATAACGCATCTGCTTTTATGAAAAAGGAAGTTGGGTCTTTTGCTTATTACTCATTACCAGCAGACATATCTATAAGCTTTTTCAAATTTATTGAGACAACTATCCTCTAGTATCGATAAGACGGATCAACCAAGCCTATTAGAGATCTAATATGAGAGTATTAGAATTTAATTGTTTTTGCGCAAACATTTGTAATATCAAGAAAGAAGCTTTAGACACCTCATAAATTCTTGATTAGTATCAAATTAGGAATCCGCCTAGACATATCCGTCCATCCGTACGTCCGTCTGTCTGTCGGTCCGTCTGTAGTAAACATTCCCCTGACCACAAATTTGGCAGAAACATTGCAACTTTCTGCAGGCAGGTTCGTTTTGAAAAGGGCCCATAGGTGGTCAAAGGACACGCCTACAATACAACGAAAACTTAGAAAACCTTTGCTTTTAAGAACAAAAAAAGATGAGCTTTTACTTATACTTATGAACCATCTATAACAATTTCTAAATTTATTGAGCCAGTTATCTCCTAGTATATATGCAAAAATCTAAAGCATCGGTCACGCCTACTTGATATAATAGTGCATTGAAATGTAATTTTTTTTGTGAAAATGTTTGAAACGTTAAAAAAGGCGCTTCAAAAACCTTACAAAGTGTCTCGATCAGTACCAAATTCTGAATTCTCCTTAAACATATTTGTCTATCCGCGTATTCATCTATCGGTGCGCTTATCTGTATAATGTCTGTAGTAAACATTTACCCAATTGGAAAAATTAAAATATTTGGATGCAAATTGGTAGAAACTTTCGAAGAAACATTGAAAGTTCTTTCAAATACGTTGGTATTGAAAATAGGCCAAAACTGTCACAGGCCATGCCTATAATATAAAATAAGAAAATACCTCTGCTTTCCGGGTATTTCTCTTAATATTCATAGACTAAGCAATAAAAATTTCCACAGAATTTCATAAAAGTAAAAAAAATCTGACATTTGATTCTGCTACAAAAATCTATCTCTTCGGTGTGGTGAGTATAAATGATTCGACATAACTGAGTATAATTTTCTTAATTGATATTTTTCCTAATGAATCAAATTTTTGATTTTTAGTTTAGATTTACTAAATTAGAGTATTTATAACCAAAACTTCTGCTCTTGACAATAATTTTTAAATTTTCCAATTTAACAAAAAAAAAAAAAAAAAAAAAATACAGAGAATATAATAAAAGTTATTAACCTATTAAAAAATGACTCAATAAAAATTAACTTAAATGATAAAAGCCTTAATAATGATAATGTCACAATCATACTATGTGTGTGTTTGTTTGTTTGTGGTGTGACAGTGGTGTTAGCGACAGGAGGGAGGGGGTGAGGGAATCAAAAGGGTGAGGTTTATAGAGAAATGCTTGTTAAAATTCTTTCTATGATATAACATCCGCAAGACCACAACATCGTATGTTACAAAGGTTTTTAGTTTTATCAAGTTGTCACCACTGCTGGTGTCGAACTGTTGCGGTATTTTGTATAATAGCTGCATTACCAATCAGTTAGCCACACAATTCAATACCAAATGTTAGAATTGTGGTATGGGGTAGAAAAGCACCAGAAGCGCAGGGTCGGCATAAACGGGTAAAACATTATCCCTATATATGTATGTATGTTTAAGCAACTATGTTATATTTATTATATATGCAACATGCATGTTAAAACCTAATTTACACTGTGCTAAAAAGTTGTGAAATTTTATATTTTCAAAAAAAAAAAAATTTTTATATCATGATTTTTTCCATTCAATGATATGTAAGAATATTCTAATGCTTAATATGTATATGTACATATACACATCAGTTCAATTAAAATGTAACAACAGTATGGCTTCGTTACTCGCTATCGTTCCTATCGTTCCCTATCTTTGATTCAAATGTGCATTCGAATCCTATACCTGTATAACACATCTCGTTCTTAAGGCTGCAATGTGCTTAACGGAAAACTTTACTATGTTGTCTCATTAGCCATTATAAATGCACTTAGAAGTAGTACGTACAGCGTTTGAAAATAATGTTCCTTTAATCCGTAAGTTTCAAAAGCAAAAAATATTGTTTTTCCAAAATCCTTCACATCAATTAGCTAAGAAAAAAAAAGAACCAATCTTTGATGTAATGCCAGCCAAACTTTTAGAAAATAAATTCAAAATTGAAGCTAGTTTTGACGGCTTTCTTAGTTGTTCGATTCTAATACCTATAAGAGAAAGATTTTCATTTGCTTTCATTTAAAATCCAATTAAAGAAAGACTTTCTTCCCATGACGAATTGTTTCATCAAATGTTACATCTTGAGCAACCACTCTTTGCAGAATAGACTTAATAGGTCGGGTTTCAATTTTCTACGTATACACAAATGAATTTAACGATCGTGATTTAGAATTATAGGATCATAGAATTTCATCTTGATCAATGATATTTCATAGACTTAACTATGAATACATGAATGAATTTAAAGATCATGATTTGGGATAATAGGAATTTAACGATCATGATCTAAACTCATAGGAATTTAATGATCATGATCTAGAATCACAGGATCATAGAATTTCATTTTGATCAAAAATATTTCATAGACTTAATAGGGCAGGTTTCACTTTTCAACGAATAGATGAATGAATTTAACAATCATGAATTAGAATCATAGGATCATCGAATTTCAACTTGATTAAGAATATTTCCTGGACTTAATAGATTTCACTTTTCGACGAATATATGAATGAATTTCATCTTGATCAAGAATACTTCATAGATGAATGAATTTAACGATCATGATTTAGAATTATAGGATAATAGAATTTCATCTTGATTAAGAATTTTTACTTATTATTGAGTCTTCGTATTGTAAATGTTAGCTGCAATTAAATAACAAATGTCTCTTATGTCTACTCCTTAACCCTTAAACTCATTAATTTTTGTTTTGAATTTCCCACAAATAACCGTTTTTAGCAGGAACTTAACCATAGATTACTTTAGAAATAAATGGAAAAAACCCAGATAGTAATATTGAATATTTATTTTGAAAAAAATCGTCTGTAAACGTATACAGTATTTTGGAAAAATCTGGAATGTAAACAAGAAAATTTTCAAATGCAACATTGGTAAGTTACCTTATAACCAATAAGAAGTAATTCGATAAATCATTCCTTTAAAGGAAACTCGAAAATCAAAATATCTCCTCAAGTAACCTATTGAGCTTTATCACCCAACTTCCAATCAAACCTCAAGAAAAAAAATATAAAACTTGTCCATTAAAAAAATAATGCTAAACGATTTTACCACACGTGAGTTATTGCCTTTGGTTATTAATCTGTTCGCGGACACGCCCACTCTCAGGTTTTCATATAAAATTTGTTAGGTTTTGAATAAAATATCTGAAGAGGCTTCCATCCTAAATCTCAGACTTTCGTCTGCTTATTGACGCTTTTAGTGTTTCACTAATAACGGACAAAGTCCGTGGATATTAACTGATGACGTACATTGTTCCCACGTTTTCCTAATTTAAGTATGGAAAGATCTCTAACTCTTCGTATTGCTAGATATTGGAATAAGTCACCACTGAGTTTGAAACCCTTCGATTGCCCCTTGAAGACTTTTAAGAAAAAACTGACCGCACGTCTTTGAACTAATAATGTGTACATTGTCTCTACTAAAAATTGATGATAATGGTGTTCTGAGAACAAGATGATCCTACTTTCAAGTGAATTGTATCTATGCAACTACCTCATAGGCCTTTAGTCTTTACACATATTTTAATAAAATGAAAATAAAAATGAAAGTACAAATGAAAGCAGGAGATAAGTTCCCGTATTGTTTTTGATTTCATATGATTTTAAAATTGAAAAAGACGGATTTATAGTTATACAAACTTATACAAATTCATTTATCATTAAAACAAATAAAAATTAATTAAATATATATCCTCTAAGTTATATAAAATCTATTATGCTTTATAATTTCCGAGAATAACTGCAGCAACTTGAACATTTAAATACGAACTCGTCGCATAGTGTAAATCAACATTAAGTAATGCTTGTATTTTTACCACACAAGCAAAGCCGATAATAGTTATTGGACTGCCTATGCATTGACGGCATGTGTACTTTTTTTTGTATGCTTGGGCGTGTGTTTATATGCCCGGGCTATACCCCTATGATCACTACCATCGGGCAATTCCATTAGAAACTTTGGTTTCTCTTCATATATATTCGGGCATGAGTATGTGTGTTCTACATTAGGTTTCGTGTACGTGTTTATGTTTATGTTTAAGTTTATGTGTATGTATATGCATATATGTATATGTCTATACGTGCGCAGCATGCTACAAAGAAATTGGTAAATAAATTTAATACCACACATGTTAAACGTTGTTGTAAGCATAATTTTCATTGTCAATGTTCGATGTCGGTTTTGTTTTAATGTTTTGTTACTGTTTTCAGGCTAATTTATTTATGGATGTATGTGTGTACATACATACATACATACATACATACATACATACATATATACATACATACATATATATATACATATATACATACATCCATACGTACTTACACACATGCATGCATGCATGCGTACATACATATACGCATATATACACATATACATACGTACGTACATGCCTACATACACATTAATACCTACGTACATACATCCATGCACACATACACATATATACATACAAACATATACATATATATATATATACATATGTGTGTGCATGAATGTGTAAACAACACTAGTAATCCGGTGCATAAACAATGAAAATATCAAAGATTTTTACTTAATATCTTTTCAACAATTCGCATAAATTTTTACATTCGATAATCTCTCGATTGTTTTTTGGTTCTATTTAATAGAATAACACAACAAATGAATACATGATATGTCCGATGCGTATAAAAAGTGTTTGTAGAATATAAACCAATATAATGGAAAATTTTGTTTTTTCTCTCTCCTTTGCACACACACAGAGAGGAAGAGAGAGAGAGAGAGAGAGAGAGAGATAGAGACAGAGGGCATATGAATATTCTTCTTATAAAACTATATTCAGATATTTTTACAAGCAAATGCAGACATAAACATTCGTGAATGAATTTTATATTGATTTGTATGTATCATATACGTGTATGTATCGTGTATATATATATACACATACGTAATGCTTATGTAATCAAAAAACATTATTACGTTCAGACAATGAACTGGAAAATCATCATCAACATTATCTGTGAAAATGGTTTGCATTGTGTGCACAAACACACACACACAAACCCATACACACACAAATATGTGACTATAGTTACAAACCAAAGATGTACTTACAGTCAGATACAGTCAGTACATTCCCTTACGATTTCATTTTCAAATCATGTTTTTTTTTTGTTTTTGGTTTTTCTTTTTTTTGTTCTCGTTGAAACGGGAGAGTAAAAGAAATCTGCAGTATAATGACCTGGAAATAGTTTTTCAGTAGCTTATATATATATATATATATATATATATATATATATATATTAAGAATCAACCAAACCATCATCACATTCTCGACGAATGGTATTTGGCTCTTTCGACTCAGCAGCAGGACAGCAGTAGTAGCAGACAATGAATTATGTGCTGGATTTCCCAAATCGAAGATAATAAAGTGAAATCACAATAATATACAAAAATCGTGATTATTCACATATTGACTGCTATATTAGATGATTAATGGACCTGAAATTGAACATGCAAGAGCTACAACAAGAGTTTGAATACAATTCGTAATTGCATCGTTGAACGTTTCCTTGTAATGATGCTATTTTACTGCATTCGACATAAATTTTTTTTAGGATCAGAGTGAATTAATAAAAACGCACTTTAAAAATAAAAAAAGCAAAAAAATTCTCAAAAATAAAATAAAAGGAAAATCTGTACTTATCTTAGATGTAATGTGATTTTAGTTTATCATTAATAAATATTTTCGGTATTTGTTTTGAAAATTTTTCGCGAAACATCCTTCTTCTAGTGGCACAAGAAAGGCAAAAAAAAAATGGATAAATTCTGCTGGACTCTACTTGAGACGTAAGCATAAATTCAGTTGATCGAAAGAAAATGTGATATATTTATTTTTACTGAAGGAGGCAAACCACTTAGCAGCCTATCAAGGGACATTTTTTTGAGAGTATTTTTGAGATGGAAGCAAAGGTAATAAGGTAATAATATTTTAGAAAGTTATTAAACGTATTAAGTTTAAGTATAAATTTAAAATATTTTTGAAAAAACAAAAAAAATAACAAATAATCTGGCATGGGAGTCATTTTCGTGTGGCATGTTTAGCTTAAGGAGCCCCTCCTGGTCCAGAGCAAAGTGGCGTAAATATAAATCTAAGCATAAAATAAACATGTCAAGAGCTAGACAAACTCTACGTACTCTCTATTCGATGTATTGATTTTTGCGTGTTCAGCGAAATTAATTTAAATGAAAAATTTCGATTTTCGATAATAAAAAAATTTTTAGATTAACTTCTTGAAAAAATCATTTGATTTTTTCAAATCATTTGATTTTTTCTAGGTACAAATTACAGATACTGTAAAAAATTCAAGTGAAAAATAAAATATAAAAATTGTGGGGGTTATATTAAAGGCCGATTTCAAAAAAACATGCTTTGAGAAAGACTTGCTTAAGGTTTTTAATGAGTTTAATGAGTAAGGGGAACGGTATATTTCATTGCGCCATTTGAAGAAAGGAAACTTCGGAGACTCCACAAAGTTTACATATTCTTGATCAGCATTAAATTTAGAATTGATTCAAGCATGTCGGTCTGTCCATCTATCTGTCTGTCCGTATATGTAATGTCTGTGGTAAACATTCTGCTGGTCGCAAAAATTTGGCAGAAAGATTGGAAGTTCTTGAACGCAGGTTGGTATTGAAAATGGGCCAAATCGATCCAAGGACACGCCCACAGTACGACGTAGACAAGGAACACCTCTGTTTTCGGTAACAAAAAAAATTGAGTTTTTTTGCTTAGTGCTTATAAATCATGGCAGATAGAAATTTTCACAAATATTGCAGTAGCTATTCCGTAGCCTCTGTGCAAAAGCGGTAAGGATCGACTACGTCCTTTCGATATAATAAAATATTGAAATACATTTTTTTTGTGGAAACACTAAAAAGAATTCTTCAGAAGCCGTAAAGTGTATATATTCTTCATCAATATGAAATTCGGAATCCACTTAGACGTATCCATCGGTACGTCTCTCGATCTGTCTGGCTGCTTAACTATCTAAGGTCTGTGGTAAATATTCTCCTGGCTGCAAAAATGAAGATATTGGTCTCAAATTTAGCAGAAAGATTGGAAGGCCTTTCACTGCCACGCCCATATATTACAATTTAGTTTTTCAACCTTTTTTAAGATAAGCGTGGTGGGTATAAAAGATTCAGCATAGCCGAATATACGTTTCTTATTAGTTTTTTATAAGAATAAATTTTGTATTATTGTCTTCTATTAGTCTGCCCTTCTAAGACCATAAAACTGCTATTCCGTGTTCAGGCACTCCCCCTCTCTTCTACTTTCCTTAACAATTTTTTGGTAGAACATATTATTTTTGTTGCATCTGTCAAAGACCGCCTAGCGCGGCTAATCCGCTTAAGCGGAAAAATTCTAGATCCAAAGCTTACATAATCCGTAGACTATTAATCTGGTCATTATTGAAATTACACATGGCTATGGCAGTCGCTATGTCCAACAAACTTTTTTGCCATCAGTATAAGACTTTGAAGTCAAATGATTGAAGTAGAAATACTTTCTAAAGGCACTTCTTTCTAGCGCACTTAGAAACTTAGAGAAGTTAGAAATCAAACGGTTTTTTCTTGTTTGCATGCAGGACTTTTAGAGTGCTTTAGGAAAGAACCGAAATTTTAAGGAAACAATAATGCATTTTTTCCACATACTCTAGAAAATCCAAAATGTTTGTGAGATCAATAAAAAAAATTTTTTTTTTTTTTTTGAAAAATCAACAGTAACTTTCCTCTTTAATAGAAACCTTTATTGATAGGTTTACAATATTCAATTACGACCTCGCTCTTTATTAGAAAGCGTGATTTATATCAAACTGCCAATAGTAATATAAAGTAATTTTCGAAACCTTAAGCTTTTACGAGTTTGAAAATTGTTATATTACCTATAATTCTTATTCATATAGACATCGATATTCGAAGTGTGTGATTTAAGATTGTTTTTATTATAGTGGTCGACATTTATTAGAAGATTTCTTTGCCCAACTTATAGTTGGTTGCCTTTTCTAAAATTCATTAATCTACCAGGTAGCAGGTTAGGTAGTATAGTGTTTTGCATTTTCTGCATTCTGCTGCGTGAAGCAGTTTTTTGTTTTTTTATGAATTATAAACTGAAATGAAAGCAAGCAAGTAAGCAAGCAAGTCAAGCCTGCTTGACTTGGCCATCATTTATAAGAATGGAATCTTCATCTGCAAGCAAACCCAATTTAATTTGTGACTTTTTTCTTTTTTCTTTATATCTCAGATTTCTTTCCTTAAATCTAATAAATGAAACATTTCTTTTTTTTTTCATTTTTTTCATTTTGCTTTTTTAACAAAAGCTCTTGCACTAAAGTGGTTATTTTGTTAAACAAAGGCTAACAATTTAACAAAAACATAAATCTATAGTTATGTGCGTGCGTAAGTGTATGAGTGAATAGAGTTTATATAGAGAGAAAGAAAGAAAGAAAGCAATTTAAGAAAACGGAAAACAGAAAATAAAAAGTAAAAGATCTCCAGTAGCAACAGCAAAGCTATACTGTGTAACCGTACACATTCCATTGTTGATTTGAGTTCATTTGCGGAAGAATTTGTTTCATTGAAAGTCAACTCTGAGGAAAAATTGCTGGTGTACTATGAAAGTGTGGTCATTACGGTAGACTGGAGATAAAAGTTTGTGTTTGTGTGTGTGCATGTGTGTGTGTGTTCGCATTAATTTTTGTCTCTTTTCTTTTCTCACACAGTTTTGCACTATAAATGCTATTATTTAACATCCTTTCTTTATTTTTTTTTTATTATTATTATTTCTTATTATATATTTTGCAAGTTTTTTCTTTTTTTTTTCCTCTCACATTTTTGTTTTCTAAAAATATATTTTCTATTTGCTGAGAATGAGTTATAAACAACAGTTCCATTGTTATTGATACTTTTGCTACATGTTTGTACATACAAAGCAAAAGTAACGGTATATGTACATAGAGTGTACGTATGCATGTATGTAGGTATGTATGTATGCATGTCTGTACGTATACATTTGTATGTTTGTTTGTTTATATGTATTTATGTATGTATATATGTATGTATGTATGCATGTATGTGTGTAGGTATGTCTGTACGCATGTATGCACATATGCATGTATGAATGTATGTAAACGTTTATATGCATTAAAAGAAGTGTGTCACTTGGGTGTTATTTTACGATGCTCACCATTGAACTTTAAAAGTCATAAACATAAATTCTACTTTAGTCCACGCAAGTCCATTTCTCTTAGTTTTCTTTACATTCATTTTGAAATGAATTCACACAGAAGTAACAAGTAACAAACAAAAAAAAAAAAAGAATTTTTATTAACTTTGGGTCGCATTTTCGATACTCGCATTGAAATTACTATCAGAGCTCAGTACAAGAACCTTTGCTGGGTAACTTTAGTAAAGTCAAAATCACGTCGCGTTAAAAACATTATTGTTTTCAAATCGAAAGAAATTTTTGTAGATTTTTTTCGTAAATAATGTAAAGCCCTTTAAGGACTTTTTCGAAGATCGAACACATTAAAAATGTAAAGTGCAATCTACTGCTTTCGTTGTATAAGATGGAAATACGAGCGTATTCAATGGCTTATATTGAATATGAAAGAACTTCGTGAAATATTGATGAAGCAAGCAGGTCGATCAGAGACACTTTCATTATAGCTGCGTTTTAAATATTTACTTCAACTTTCGGATCAACTTACTTAGATCAGCTTTTTAGAAAAGTATATGAAAGATTTTTTGTTCTTTTTTTATTTAGTCGCTCTTCTACAATTCTGCCTACAGTCTTCATAATTATAAAAGTAATCCTGTTTTTGTCTCTTTTCTCAACTTAAGAACATTCGTTCAAAACTAAAAGACGACGATAGGATGACATAAGAGCTAGTTGAAGCTTTCATCATTTACTGTCTCTCCTGGCACTTACAGAGCCTTATAAATGCAGTGAAATAATGAGTAGATATCCAGCAAAGCTGTATATTTAGCATAACTGCTCTGAGTATAGAGTATGACGAGTTTTTATATATACACGAGAAGGGTTAAAAAAAAAGGTCACTTTTCAATTTTCGATTTTCGAGTTTTTCCTGATTTTGGTCTTTCTTTTTGTTAGTATTTTTTTTTAAATCTCTTGTATCTGCGTTAAGTGGCGCTATTCCTTTGGCCTGGAAAAAATGTGAACCTTAAAGGTATGAGTTGTGTTCGTGGGCTAAGTGTAAAGTATTCAATTTTCGAATAATTTTTTTCTTTTTTTTCTTTTTGTTTCATCAATAAAACATGAAAGCACTTCAGATATCGATCTAAAAAAATTGGTAAAAATATTTACTAACACCTGCCAAAGAAAGTCTATCAGAAAAAATGTACGAGGTGTACTAAAAAAAATGGCTCTTCAAATTTCGTCGATTACATTTGATTTTCGATTTTTTTTTTTTTTTTTTTGGTATTTTGGTACAATGTCCCAAACATATACAGAAATTTTCAGCTATTTTGTATTTTTACAGATAAAAAGATTGCTACAGGTATAAAGATTAGACGAGCTTTGGTGAGTTTGACGATTTTTAGCTATCGAAAATAAATGGAATGAAAATGGAACCGGAAAAGAATTTGTATTAAATTTTTTGCGAAAAAGTCGGGCAACCCAAATGTTGGCTGCGGCATTTGTCGGATCTACATTGAGCGAAAAAAAAATGTTTATAAACGGGGTACAAGCTCTTCATAGCCAGGCGAGAAGATGTTAATAACGATACCGGCCCTAGACCCCGCAACACATTAACAACCGATAAATATGTTGAGGCAGCAAAGATAATTGCGATGGAAAATCGTCTAATCACTATTAGAGAAGTTGTTGAAAAGCTGCTCGGTTAGCTCATGCCATGCCCTTTTTATAAGAGGTTTTGACCATGAAACATATGACAACGAACTTTGTTCCGAAATTGCTATATTTCGTCACTGCTTATCGGTCACCAAAAAAAAAAAACGCTGTAAAAAATTTGGAAAATTACTTAGCATTGTAATGTAACGCATGCATGATGCGAACAAAGATAGAATTTAGAAGCTGCTATAAAATTTCTAAATATAAAACTTAAAGAAATAAACGAGTGAGGGATGAAAACGTTTCTCTAAAAATAGTTTGACATAAATGTTAACCGTGTTAGGTTTTGATTATCTAGGTATATTCTCCATTCTCATAAAAGGCAAGCCTTTATATGGAGAAAATATCCATGATGAAAATGAATCTCCAATAGTAAGTTTACATAATAATGAACTGTAGTATCAAGTTTGGATCACTTAGGTCCTTTTTTTGGGCAATACTATAATAATATATTTATAATTTTTCATGGTTGCTAACGAAAATAAATGAAAAATCATATTAGGCAAAGTGGTATAGAATATTTAGTGGGGTCGGGTTTTGTTGACTGTGTAAAGCTTTTATTGTTTTATATATATATATATATATATAGGACTTGTCATGCAGTGATGATCGTAAAGAAGTGTGGTGAGAGTATTCATCTCCGGGTGGATTGAAAATTTGTATCCATCTTATGTATACTAAAATACTAGTTTTGACAGATTTTTATCGCAAGATAAAACACAAGAAATATTCAAAATACAGGTTTAGATCGAAATATAGTTATAGAAATGCTTCGATTAAATGCATAGACCGCATGTGTAACATTGTATTGAATTTCATCAAAATACTTTCAACCTAAAAATATATGGACAAATATCAGGAAACTAGATGGACAGACGGACCATAGAATGTACAGATATACTCGCTTAAATAACGTAAAAATATATGAACAAACAGGAACATAGATGGACAGACGGACCAAAGGAGGGACAGATTTACTTGCAAATAAAGGTGGAGTCCATTTCAATTCTTTCTAAGCATTGCATCCTTAATATATCTTTGCAATAACCAAGGTAAGGTGAGAAAAATATTTTCTTAAATTGCGTCAAAGGGTCTTTAACGGTAACCTATTTGCGATATTTCAAATTCCGAAGAAAGCATTGGTTTTAATGTTAGATGTTAATGCAAGAAAATTCTCTACATATAAAGCCAAAATATCAGAAAACCTTTATTATTTTCTTTGTTATAAATTCGAATAAAGGATTGTTATACTTTCTTGACCTCCCAAAGGATATACAAGATATGTACCTTTAGGGGAAAATAAGGTTATAATTAATGCTTTTGCAATAAATTTTACACAGCATCAGCTTTAGCAAATATCTATCTATTCCTCGCTCCCATACTGAGATTAATTAGCGATTACTAATTCTTGGTAACATGAGACATTCATTGATTGTGAAATTCAATATCTCCAAAGAAAACCAAAACATTGCAAACATTTCATAACTCTGATCATGTAACCCCGGCAACGTGTACATAATAAATATGAATTTTATTTGGTGACAATATATCCACAACACATAATTGGGAGAGCGATATATCTCAACTTTTAGTTTTTTCTCGTTATGCATGCATGTGCAAAAATGGAGCGCTACTTTTCCGCCAACAATCCTTTTAAAAATCTACTTGTGTAGTTGAAGGGAATTTTATTTTTTTTGCCATTTTAAGGATTCGTCTGATGTAAATGCAGGTAGGTAAGCAAACATGTTCACAGGTTTGGTTGGTTATGGTTTATACCTGTGCTCGTTTTAGTCAATTTTCTTTCATAAATTGTATACAATACAGAAATAATCGCCACCGCAGCTCACTAAAGGAAATAAATGAACTAAAACAATACAAGTGAAACGAAACCGCACACAGTTCCTTGAGGCATTAGCAGCAGTCGCAATATCGAAAACCAATTGAAGCAGCATTTGGTTCAATAAAGATGTGTGTATGTATACATGTGCACACATCCACATATATATATATATATATAAATACATAGACATGCATTTATTATATATGCACATAAGCGTTCCTCTACAATGCTTACATTAATGTACAAACATATACATTCGTACACATATCCATATATATATATATATATGAATATGTCTATATATTTGAACGCAAAATTACATTCCGCTATCGCTGATATTTATAGTACTCTGTACTCTCGGTCAAGTAATGCCTTGGCAACAGATTTTACAGCAAATGCGGTCAACCATAAAACTCATAGTCATACCGTTGCATTATTACATCCGATATTACATTCAAAATTAAACACATTCATGCATGTACTTGGCTTCGTGCAGAAATTCATAAAATGTTATACGAACTGCTGAGGACAAAATATTTCTTTTTATATTTTTCAAGCAGCAAAGCAGAAAAATAAAAATGACATTTACAGACGGTATTCTTCAATTCGTAACATCAGTGGACGTCTATCCTTAAACTTGGTAATCGCTATGAAGGCACTATGAAACCAATATAAAATCGTTTATAAAGATCAGATTATTTTATAAAATAAATAATATACTAGTTGGACACAAAAATAAATATGAGAAAAGCTCTGCTGGCTATTGTGAAACATGAAAACGAGAACTATTTTGTTTGCTTTACAGGCATAAGCATATTTAATTTATCTGTACACTATATGTCCGTGTTAATGGTTTGTTCTCATTGCAGGATAAAAATCTTTATTATTTTCCTTACCACGTTGTAACATTTACTGATTATCTCATTTGGATAGATTTGAAATTAATGTATGATAAATTAATGTACAGTAAAAAAGAAAGTAAATAAACAACTAATATATATATAATAAAAAATAATTACGTGGAATATAATAAAAATAAATAAATAAATAAAATAAATATATAATAAAAAAAATAAATAAATATATAATAAAAATAAATAAATAAATGCATATATATATATATATATATACACTTATATACTACTATATATATATTTAAAAGAAATTAATAAATGAATAAAATAAATATATAATAGTAAGAAAAAATAAATCAGTGAAACAAATATATAATAAAAACATAAATAAGTTATATAAATTAAAAAAGATAAATAAATAAATAAGTAAAATTAATATAATAAAAAATAATCAAATGAAAATAAATAAAATAAACATAATAAAAAAAAAAACAAATAAATATATATAAGAAAAAGAATGAATAAATAAATAAAATAAGTATATAATGAAAAAATAAATAAGTAAGTATAACAAAAAGAATGAATAAATAGATAAAAGAGGTATATAAAGAAAAAACAAATAAATAAATATATATAAATTAAATTAAACTAAATTGAAAATAAGCATAACAAAATCTAATTAATATACAAAAAAAAAAAAAAAATTAACAAAACGAATAAATAAATAAAATAAGTATATAATGAAAAAATAAATAAGTAAGTATAACAAAAAGAATGAATAAATAGATAAAAGAGGTATATAAAGAAAAAACAAATAAATAAATATATATAAATTAAAATAAATATAATAAATATGTAATAAAAATTAAATGAATAAAATAAATATATAAAAGTAAGAAATAATAATTCAGTGAAATAAATATATATAAAATAAATAAATAAATAACACAAACATATAACAAAAAAATTAATTAAATAAATAAGTAATGAAAAGCAAAAACTTTTTAAACTATTTTCAAAAACATTCTCTTAATCTCTTAACTGTTTTAAAAGTAAATCTTTTTGAATTTCTATGGAATTCGCCTAAGATAAAGTAATTCTTCCTTTTTTTTTTTATTATGCTAAGCTTTGTATAAATGTATTTTCATTATCTGCCGATAATTTTCTCTTTATATTTTTGTATTTTTTAGAAAACATTTATTTATTATAATTATAATTATTGTCGTTCATTTTGATAACATTTTAAGTCTATTTTCTTAAATTTTTATATACAAAAACGAAACTGTAGTGCTACCGTATTTCTAATAATAAAAAAATCGAATGGTCAAAAATTGAAGACGAAGAAACTTTGTGCAGTAAACATAATCTTCCATAAAGAAAAAAACTATGTTTAGTACCCTTTGGCAGCTCCTCCCCTCCTTTTAACTTTAAGTGTGACTCTATATAATCTATACAAGCCACAGTGGCCTATCAAATATTGCTCATATTTTGCCCTATACAGAGCAATTTTCGAAGTCCAATAAAAAAAATTTTCCGAAAGCAACTTGATATAAGCTATACATCGTTGGAAAGGGTATTCACCAAGGAATCACGCAAAATAAATTACGTTTTTTCGCAGCATTTGGTTTGGCCACGATGGATAATTAAACTTCGGCTTTTTGAATATCATATATGACATAGCAGAAAAATTTTTTTGGATCAAATGTTACTCAATTAACAAAAATTGATGTTTTGTTTATCATATTCATTCAAAACAGTTCCAAAATAGTGCTATTTTAACTATATTTGATATAAAACCTTCCAAGACTTTAATTAATAGAATTGTTTTAGCCCCTTAATAGGCTTCTGTTAATAGTTTTGGTTTGTGACTTTGCTAGTTATATTTAATTTTATTAAAAATTAATATTAATTTACAAATTTAATGAAGATCTCATTAAATCCATATATCATCGTCATACAATAACCGGTTGGATATTTGAGATTTTAAATTTAATACTTCGGAAGGCGGCGGGTACGTCCAGCTATATATTATAAATATGGTTATTGAAAGAAAACAAAGATGAACAATACTTTGACAGAAAATGGTTGAGTTCTTGAATGAAATCTAAAGACTAATTTAACTTGCATGTAAAATCGAAGTTATAACATGTAACAAATGCAAGAATACTAGAGTGTGATCAAGAATTAAAGTTTCTAGTAAGCCAAACCCAAAATTTTTGTTTGACGAAATTAGATATTATTTCTCAATAGCATAATCTCCTTTTTATTTGACCTAGGATGTTTAACTATTTTCTAATTTTTTTGCTTTTTTTTTTTTTGCAAGCAACATTACGATACAAATATTTGTTTAAATTTTTCCTCAATAGTTTCAATTCTGGCTCGTTTATATCGATTTCCATCGGCTCTTCATGCTTATGAAATATAAATAAAAACCTTAAGAGACCTATACGATAACTTATTTTATAACACAACTTTCTTTTATATATAAACATATATATATATTATTAAAATGAAAAGAAATTTTTACCTTTATAGCGGAAACTTGAAAAAGAAAAAAACAAAATTTTCTTTCTAAAGAGAAAAAATCCCTACACTTCTTAAAATAGAGAATAATTCATAATAATAAAAAACTCTTATAAAATTTCTATAATATTTCCATTCAGCAAAAATATCCCATTATAATGGGACAAAGAGAAGAAAATACTCTTCATTTAACTTTTAAGAGAAAATAGAGTGAAAGTCTTATGCAAAGTGTTTTAAGAGAGTAAAAGTACAAATAACTGATAATCTCTTCAATTTATGCAAGTTTTTAGTGAGGCAAAAAAAAAAAACAAAAAAACAAACACAAAAGAAGAGAAGGAATACAAAATTTTAATTTCCGTTTCTCTTATTTTTTTATTGCTTTTTTTTGTTTTAGTTTTTATAACAACAAATACAAATTTTCGCACATTAATCTGTGAAAGTTTAATTAATTTGTTCTTTCCGCTGTGAAATCTCGAATTTCTATAAAAATTCGTTTGTACAGTAAAATAAAATAAATTCGCGAAAGGTTTTCTTTCGTTTATTTTTTTTTTTTTGTTACTTTTATTTCATTCATTTCCATTCACTACCTGTCTACCGCTCTTCCTTATGATATTGTCATCGTCAATTCACTAGTTTAAGTAGAAAAATATAAACTATGAGTTCAAGCGTTACACACAAGTAAACAAACTGAAGTTGGCACAATTTTCATATTTTGTTTGTGTGTGTCTGTGTGTTCGTATGTGCATGTTTAGTATTCTAATTTAACAAAAATACTTTTTCCCTGATACAGGTTGCGGCATACATTTTAAATGATAATTTTTTTTTTTCACTTTTTGTCAGTAAATGCGCGCACATATCACGCTCTAATATGTGGAAGGGTATCAAAACGCTATATAATCCAATCCACCCTCTACCTGTCAATCTACTGGTTTTGTCTGTTCCATATTTATGCTTGTAGGTAGGTAACGAATGTGCCTAAACACTTTTATGGAGACCAACTAACGTGCGCTTCATCGTCACAATAATCAACATCATCGCTACCAGCGAAAAACAGTTAAACACAATAGCGTCGATGCATGGATGTATTTTAACACGAAAGTCTCTGGAACGTGAATCAGGTGCATGTTTTCATGCAAGTGTATGCATACTAAGCTAAGGTAGTGTGTTGCTAAAGGTATTTTGTCAGCACACCAAGTTTGCAAAAAAAAAAAGAAAAAAAAGAAAAGTGAAACGAAACGATTTCCGCTTATTTGGTGGAATACCGGAGAATTTTCGCACGGAAATTTACCGTTGACGATGCCAATTGCGATTCTTTAATGAAATTGATGATGTCAACACGGTTTCCGGTGTTATTGCTCTGATTCTTATTTTCATCACTGGCAAGCAAATGACGGTATATTAATTAATGCATATCCTTTGTAATATCGTGGTTAGTACATAGAAATGTGCGGATAAACGATTCATTACGATTCACGATCTTAATGAAACGATAGTCATTTGTCCATTGTTGCATTCACACAAATTGTGGAGCTTTTGCGTAATGTATATACATATCCTTCTATTTGTGTAAGATTCACAGCCAATTTTACGGCATTGATGTGTACACTCAACCATCCGTGTATGCTGTCCAATGTTTCACCGATCTATCGAACGGTCCATTCATCGATTTGTCCATTCACCGACCTGCCTGTTCACCGATCTGTGCGTTCACTGATCTTTCTGGTAAGCAATCTGCCCATTCGCCGTTCAACGATCGTTCTGTCCGTTCACTGATCTGTTCGTTTACCAATCTGTCTGTTCACCGATCTTCCTGTTCACCAATCTGTCCGTTTATTGATTTGTGCCCTCACCGATTTATCTGTTCACCGGTCTTCGTGTTCACTGATCTGTCCGTTCACTGATCTGTCCGTTCACTGATTTGTCCATTTGTCGGTCTGTCTGTTCACCGATCTGCCTGTTCACCAATGTGTCCATTCATTGATTTGTCCGTTCACTAATTTATCCATTCATCGATCTTTTCGTTCACCGATCCGCCTGTTCACCGATCTTTCCGTTCCCAGATTTGTCAGATCGCCGATCTGCTGTTTCACCGATTTGTCCATTTATCATTCATGGAATACCATAAAAATTTGTATGAAGCAATCTATGTTTAGGGATCAAAAATATTCAGAAAACAACTTATTTCAACTTATTTCATAATGTATAGTAAGTATTAAAAAGTTGTTTATCATTTTTATGTATTGATTCGAGATGATGGGTATCAAAGATTCGCTTCATGATATTGTTTTTTCTGTAACATATATATATATATATATATATATGCACATATTTTATTATGCAAAGCCGCTTTGGTAAAAGGGAGATGAAGTTAACAAACAAAAAAGTCTTTCTAGACGTTTACAAAAATAAACAACGTGCTTCTCACTTGTTCTTGAGGAAGACATGATGGTTTTTATGAGTTTTCACAGAAAATGTGTTTTATTGAAAGAAGCTTTAAAACGTATTTTACGTTTTTTTTTTTCTTTTTTTTTTTTAATACGTTCGTATGAAGTATGAAGTATTTACGGGCTCGTATTCAGGCATGTACTTTGAATTAATTTGTAAATGCGTATGAATGGGATGGCATTTAAAAGCGCCACAATACCCTCCACCCTTCACGCGTATTCTCACAAGTTGAATTTTTCATTCGAACGTATTGATTGAGCCCCTAAATGGATTTTACGTATACGTTAATTTGTCCTGTATTTACACGTAATCATGTTAGTTTGGCTTAATCTTTGTTGTTTAATGAATCAATTACATTAACGATATTTAACAACATCTTTGCATTGAATTCATTCATTTGTTACTATTTACGGGCAAAGTATTTGTAGGACACGCGCCAGTTGGGAAAAGTGAAAAAAAGAGGTCTCGTTAAATAAACAACGTAGTCACGCATAACATCATGCTCAACGATTTAAATCAATGAAACGCATTAAAATCGATCACATTACGCGAAAACCATCATTAATGAATGCAAAGATTATTTTAAACAGTTAGAGGTAATATTCACTTTAATGAGATACGGATCACTTATTAAAGCGATAGAGACCAATATGATATGTTGACAGGAGGTTACAACATGATATGTCATCAATGATTTCAGGTCGACTGCTCTCACATAGTAGTGAAAGCAAACATTCAATGTTAGCGGTAATTGTACCCTCCTCTTAGTGTATAACATTTAATTGCATTCAGGCATTTTTCAGTATTTTCTGCAAACGTAAGTCTTTTAATTAATTTTGCTTTTTCAAAATGATATAATTTTTAGTGTTCCATGCTAGTTCAACAAAATGTTAATGTAATTCGAATATATGAATTAAAACATCTTTGAAGGGAAATTGCTTTAAAAACAAAAAAGAACATTATGACAATACAAAGCGAATCTACGGGATTGGGCAAAACGATCGTGCAACCGCTTTCGCATGATCTGGAGACGAGACTTTAAGAATTAGTGATCCGGATTAATCCCATTCCCCTTCCTCAAATAAGATGAGGGGTTCGGATGCAATCTTCGCACGGTTCTACTGTTCATTCGCACGATTTTAGTTTGTCCCTCTCGATCTTGTCGCTGCTGTTGCTCTTCATTGTAGGTTGTTTAAATTATGTTCGGAGTACGGTAGAACATGAATGTGCCGAATTTCTTACCTTTACGTGATCCCAGCTATAAACATCAAGATTAATACACGAATATACGGCTAACAGGAGATTAAGTTTTCAATTACTGATGCCTGGCGACAGATGGTTTCCGGATTGTAAGGAGCAAACGGGGTGGAGTGCTGCTTCTATTTAGAAGACTTCAATACCCAATAAGTCGACAACTATTTAAGTCAAAATTACGCTATGCACTTGTAGTTATCTATGACTGCTTGAACTAGTAGCTGAACTGGCTGAACTAGGATGCAGGTAAGTAGAGTCGATGTCTTTCCAAGTACACAATAATCCTTAAAATTAGTTAGGGGAAGTTCGGTTCTGTGAATTATAAAAGATATAAAGTGAATAATTAAATTCACGGGAATCGCGTTGCCCAAAAGAGAAAGCTTTTTCTACTCTGTGGACTGCGTCAAAAAAATTTAGGTTATGCGTGTTTGCCTGACCGTTGTTATGGCTTTTTTGGGGGAGTATCGTGGTTTTTGTAGGCGTAGCTGTATAGAAACATTTTCTCATCAGAGGGAAACTCTGCAGTATACCTAGTGAATATTTGTTCTTGAACCTCGGGACTAGTGGAAACGTGGCAACGAAAGAACTTCCAATGTTTCTGCCAAATTTGAAGACGATACCTTCATTTTTGCGACGAGGAGAATGCTTACCATAGACCTTAAACAGACGAACGGACCGGCAGATGGACATGCTTAAATCGATTCTAAATTTGATGCTGATCAAGAATATATATACTTTATGGGGTCTCTGAAGTTTTCTTTCGATAGTTACGCCCCGAATGACAAAATTAAATATACTCTTCACCTTCGGTGGTGTGGATATCAAAAAAAAAGTTATAATCAAAACCAGCTACTATCGCTTTTTTCCCAAATAACTTCCTTATCACCTGACTACCTCGGTCTGAGTAATCTACTCACTTATGTTGTCTTCAGTTCGTCTGCTTATATTATGATTAGTGTCTGCTATGATATAGCAATTACTTAAACAGAGCGACGAATATGCGCGTGAGAAATACTTTCACATGTATACTTACATACATACATGCATCACATACATACATGCATGCGAACAGAGGCAAAAATTCTCGCTATAGAGCACATTAAGAGTTTCTTAATGGGAAAAAATTTTTCCTAATTTAGAGGAAGGCATTTAATGTGGAAAACAACAACAACAACAACAAAAAAACAGACGCGCGTTTGTGTTATCATACATTATCCCTTTCTTGTCCTTTTCTTTTCATCTGTTTACTGAGAACAATGTTGAAAATTTTCACAAAAAAAGAAAAAACATCTTTTCTTCGGCATACCATTGTCACCTTTAATTGTTAGAACAACACTTACATAACTTCCGTTACTTGATAATGGATATACATGTACACGTACACGTGCATGCGTGCATGTGTATGTATTAAGTTATGTAAATAGATTTATATACACCTGCGTAGCAGTTCAAAATGTAAGCAAATGAAACCGAAAAAGTGAAAGCAGTAAAGTAAGAGAAAAACTTGAAGCAAAAAAAAAGGAAAAAACAAAAAAAAACAAAAACAAAAAAAGAAAAGACACAAAAATAAATAAATAAATTGGGTTAATTGCTTCCATCATGTACTTAAATTTGTACGATATATATAACTGACGTGCCTACACCTAGAATTGTGTATGACGCGTGCATACGTACGTGCAAAGGAAATACGGGAACGATGCATTTCTCTTTCAAGCATCAGGCCATAGAAATTTCTAATTGGTTTTCATGAATTCGTACTGAATACGAACTGAGCGGTAATTATGATTAACTCTCATATGTGTCGGGATACCAAGCGTTAAAGAGTATACTTGTGTGTACAAAAAAAAAAAAAAAAAAAATCCTATATACCCTCTACATATACAAGCAATCTATGGATACAATATCGGGCAGAAGATAATGTCAAAAAAAAAAAAAAAAAAAAGACGAAAATACTGACAAACTCAATAGTAAGTTAGTAAGTAAGTAAGTAAGTAAGCACAGAGTAAGTAAAGCATTCGTTTCAAGCATACACCGCATACACATGCATGCATGCATTAACTAAGTGTGTTTTTAGGACAATTGTGGCTTTTGTGAAATTTTCAGTTTATGAAAATTTTTACTCGAATACCAGCAAAATTTCAACGTTCTAATCCGATTCTTTTGGCTTCGGTTTGCTGAGGCGAATGGTGTGCAATGCTTGTGTATGTATGTATGTATGTATCATATGACATTCAAAAATTTCTAGTAAACCCTAAAAAGCCGGAGAGAGTCGCAAAGCTACGAATGAATGAATAAATGAATGACTGAGGAAATTAATGCTAAGCATTCAAATGGGTGCAAGCTACACTTTCATGCGATATGTGCCCGATCCGTTCAATGAAGTTAAAAAATGAATTCCTTTTCACATGCTCTCATACGACTCAATTTTGGTGAATGTTAAAACGCAATCTAAGTTTTACAAACTATCGTCCGTTTTACTAGAAAATTTGTTCTAAAAAACCGCAAATACATGTACGATTGACTATACGTGTACAGTTCATAGGAATGGATGCATAAGCGAGCGAGCGAATGTTAAACGTACACTTTTATTCACATTTATCCATTATTGTGTTTGTATTACTGCAATGCATTGCGTACGCAATGCATGGTGGCGGCATCGTATTTCGAAACATTGCACAATATAAGTACGACAAATTTTGGTTTGTAAGTGTGTTTAGAAAAACCTCATTTAGTTTTATTAAAATATACTTTACTTGATACCCATGATTGTCAATTACATTTTTATTAGTTATATCACGAATAATTATTATTGTTTCTCAAAAACATCCCTTTCTGTATTATAATATTTTTTATATGAATCTGCTACAAGGAACGGATATATTGGTTTTGTTATTGCAAGTGTAACGCTCTATCGAGTTAACAATCGTTCATTCGTCTGTCTGTCTTGTCTTTCTTTGTAATCAAGCAGTGTGTTTGGCCATCTGGCTATCTGTTCACTTGCTGCTGTGTCTTAAGCTATCTCGCTATCTGTTCACTTGCTTGACGTTCCCCCTACCATCCTCAGAATCATTTTACGTCCTGACTATCTCCCATCTGGCTATCTGTTCACTTGCTGTACCTTCCATACCGCTCTCCGTTCACCTACTTACAGATCCATCTTATCTTCTCTCTCTGCTCGTTGTAATTGTTCATTGGTCTATCCTTCTTGTCTTTCTAGTTATCAGTCAGTGTGTTTGGCCGTTTGGCTATCTGTTCACTTGCTGTTGTTCACTTGTACTATTCTCAGTTCACCTACTTGCCCACTCAGCTTACGTTCCGGTTTTCTACTTGCTCATTATAATTGTTCATTTGTCTGTCCGTCTTGTCTTTCTAGTTATCAGCCCGTGTGTTAGGCTATCTGGCTATCTGTTCACTTTTTTGACCTTCCATACCACTCTTAGTTCATCTACTTAGCCACTTATCTTAGCTCCTAACTCTCGCTGCGCATTAAATTACCTTTTTCTTCGTACTTTTGCGTCTAAAATTTCAAAATTGCTGAAATCTCTCTTTTAAGCACATGTTCGTTTGAGACAATCAGGTAAGCGTTTCCAGATATATAGACCACCACCATCTATTCGAAAAAACACCGCGGAGACTTTTTATATGACACAATATATACAGGAGTTTATGGCGTATTGCGTACTTTTTGGCAATATAATAGGTTTTCTTACATCTATGCTGAGTCTTAAGGTTAAGGGGTTTTGGAATAATTTTTGGCTTTTAACTCATAGACTCGATTTTCTAATGTTGGAAGACTGAGTTCAGCAATGATGTTATTGAGGGATGTCCTTCGGAAAGCATACCCCCTGGTTCTGACAACTTGGTGATAAACGTGTTTCAAAATATTAGTTTGGGGAAAAAGAAATCCATTATTTTTATATGAATTTCAGGACTTTATTTAACATGCTTCGGATTGTCCGATTTGGGTCAAGTATGCACCGTTTTGTTGTATGATTTGTTGCCATTTTAAAGGTAACTTCAAAATGCCTCTCTCATAGAAGTCCTGGTCTCTATTTGCAAAAAACTCTAGTAGTCGATTTTCACAATCCTCCCTAGATTCCAATTTTTTATCAT
>KK351058.1:802852-830729 GCA_000671755.1 Glossina brevipalpis
CGAGAAATCTACCAGTGTAGCCATCTACCGAAAAAATAATGGATTTCTTTTTCCCCAAACTAATGTTTATATCAGATATGCCGTAGTTGCTATATTTGATCAATCCATAGTCGGTTTTGTCTAAAACAAGCATTTTGCTAAGGTAAACAAAGGAGTCGAAATCCGCGAGCTTTTTTCAAGTAATGTCCAGGCATACGAAGCTCACCTTAGTCTGATTGGAATTCCTTGACTGATGGCAACGTTTGCAATTGTACGGATTGGAGCTTTCTAAGATGCTCAATGTTTGAACATTTTTGACGTCATTTATATGCATCAGCCGATTTTCTGCAACACATAGACGTGTTCTGCTTTTTTGATTTCTGTGTAGATATTTTAGCCTCCGAGGAGTTAGCTCAGTTTTAAGGATTTGCACCAATAGATTAGTGGTTATCATGTTATTTTTTATAGCAAATGGTCGGCTTTCAGAAGACGGCAAAGAATTTTACGTATTTCTTTGAAAGCAATTTGAGAAACGTGTGACAAATAGACGGGATCCTTGGGGTGTTCTGTTGACCTTAGTAGCCAGGAATCCAAGCTTAACCTGTTGACTATCAATTAAGCAGTCCGAGCTAATTGAATGAAATTTTTGTACTAATATTTCTGAAAGAATCCTATTAAAACTTAATCTCATTGGTTGATAAGTTTGAGCTACAGAGTGTCTATTTTTCGAATCGTTTTCCAAATGTGACTTCTCGTGAAAATTGATCTTATAGGGTAGAAAAGATAATATCTTGAATTTTATCGCCAAACTAAACGAATTGTATTAGGCGAAGTAGGGTAGAGCACCTAATGGTGAGTCTTATCGTGTTATAATGTTTCAAATTGTTTTAACTTTAAATAAATAATTCTTAACAAATTGGTAAGCAAATGAAACTGTAGGAGTCGTGCGTGCAACGAAAAGATTTCGTGTTGTAAATAAATTAAAATAGAATTTTAACCAAATTTTTTAAATTGCAGCAAAAAATTGCGAAGCTAAAATAGCACTAAAATATGATTGATTGCATGTTCGCAAGTGTTAAGGTTTACTTTACGACTGTTTCTAAAATATGGAACACAAAGCAACATGATTTGCATAACTTTGTAAATTTGCTTAAAGGCAATCATACGAGCAAGAAAAGTGAATTCTTGTCGGCTGAACTTTATCAAGAGTATCATATTCGACATAAGCCACGAACTTTGCCATGTTTTCTTTGAAATTAATTTTTTTCTTTTTTTGATATCTTTTTTTTCTACCTAACCTCACTACTCATTATAGTTCATCCTATATATGATATCATATATAATATCATATATCATATACCATGCATATGGAAGTAAAAAACTCTTAGTGCTATACACATAAGTAAAATCGCAACCAGTTAAAGGTTAACATCATCGTAAATTTTGCTACAAAAATCTTTCTTTTTTGGTTAATGAATGTTTTCTTGAAATTTCGGTTTTTTTGGTCAAATACTTCGAGAAGATCGGCTCTTACAAATGAATCTCTGTTGGGCTGTTATATTCTAACATATTAGCTGTTGATCTCAAACTACTTTGTTTAAAAAAAGTATTTCTGTTTATTTAAAAACTTTTTGAAATGAAAACAATTTCGTTGAGACGACCTTTGAATTGGTGTGAAGCTCAGAGCGATTTGATAACTTTAAATGATTTTGCTAAGAACTTGAAAATTTTGGTTAAAGTTCTTAGAAATAGTTATAAATTCGACAATGAAATTCTAAATTTTCTAAACGTTTTCCTTGTCATTCCGTAACACGTAAAGTGCTTTTGACAAAGGTAGCGAAAGAGTTACTTTCGGGCAAAAAATCTTCAAGAAAAGTGCACGAGAAATAGTATTTAAATATGGAAGAGCAGAGTTCGCGGGATTGCAGGGTAATAAAAAAAAATAAATAATGGAAGTAAAAAAAAACATATCTACCACAAATATCAAAACTGTTAAAGGGATTTTCTCGGAATACGGTTCTCGAAACACGATTCTAGAAAATGGCACCCAGCGTAACTGCAACAAATTTTATACTCAAAACCGAAGGTTGGGGTTATATTCGTTTTGTCATCTTGTTTGCAACACCCAAGAGAAAGGTTCAGAGACTCCAAAAAGTATATATATATTTTTTTTCGAGCATTAAATTTAGAATTAATTTAAGTACGTCCATCTGTCCGTCTTTGGTGTCCGCAAAAAATGAAGGTATCGGCTCAAGTTTAGCAGAAATATTGAAACTATTTGCACGTAGCCCGATATTGAATATGGGCCAAATTGGTTTTAAGGCACGCCCACAATATAACGTACATTTCGGCTTTTATAAAAAAAAAATAATTTTGGGTTTTTTTTCTTTTTTACTGATAAACCATAGTAGAGAGATTTAAAAAATCTTTAGATTTATTGAGCTTGCTCTCCTCTAGTATCGGTGAATAGAAAGGATCGATCAATTTTATGATGAAGATGAGTCCATAGTAGTAATTTGACATGAAAATTGGTTGTAGCAAATTTTGATCTCTTAGATCTGCTTTCTGGACCACAATGAGGAATTGTATTAGGCAAAGTGAAGTAGAGTATTGAATGGTTGGTCTTGCCCGACTATAATTTTTTATTTGCTTTTAAATTCAAATCTTAACTAGTTACACTGCGCGTTGCTGTGGCCTTTGAAATAAAGATATCTCCAAAGATTGACTGCTATTTTTAATATTTTTCAAAATTAATAATTGTTTTTAATCCTTAAGTATACTCTTAATAACATCCTTAGTTATTATTATTCTATTGTCTTTCCTTCTATCCCAATAAATTTTCAAAAAGAACTCTCTTTGTAGCTGGTTACCTCTTAAACAGATCGAATTTCATTTAAGGTGTGTAAGAAAAACTTTACTTTTTAATCCCATCTCCGATAGTAGTTTTGGGAAGAGGAGAGTACTGCTAACATTGCAACGATTCAATTAATGAACAAAAAAAATTAAAACTTTCAATTTATATGTATGTCATAGATAGTCTAAATGAAGGAAATCTTCTTCTTACAATTGATCCGAAATTATTCTTTTTAGATATCAATGAAAAGCTGACATTTATAATCGTTCATATGTACTAAGTAAAGCAATTTTTGCAGTTATTAGCTTAAATAATATTCAAAATGTTTCACGTTCTTCTCCTTTACTGTACTTACAATGCATTAATGGATTTTGTTATTATTTATTGTATCTTTCTACTTAACGTACTATAAATTGAATTAAAAACTACACATGAAATTTCCAAAAAACTAACAATCGTCAATCAATGCAAGTAAGTAGTAAGAAGACCACACACACACAGAAAACTGAGTGCAGTATATCGTACATGAGAAAGCTTTTAGAGTAAAACAAGGTAAGTAAGTAATGTAAGGAGTCCCGTACTCATCATCTTCTATTATTAGTAATTGAAGTTCTATATAGAATTCAATCTCATGATTGTTCACCTGTTTTCTAATAGATAAATCTGTGTTATGAACAGAAGAATAGAAAGGAAAGAAAATGCAAACAAGTAAACATGATGAAACAAGTGATAATCAATCATTGACTATTTTGACTGTTGCCTTCATTATCTTGAATAGTCGACAGGAACGACGGCCAGTATACAAAGGAAATACAAATTTATACACTCATACACACACATAAGCTCAAGTTCTACTCATTTTGGATTTCTTTTTGTTTTTTTTATCGTTACAGCATAGAGAGCTGATGTTGTCAAAATAATAATGACATGTAGAATATAGACTGCTTGTTGTTGTGTATGATGGAGGGCAGACAAATGACTTGTCTGGCTAACAATGCGTCACTATTCAACGCATTGGCTTGAGGCTTTCTCACGTCATCATCAATAACAATTTCATTTGAATGATTTGGCAAAATGAAGTAAAGTAAAAAGTTGTACTACTGGACTTTAACATAATCTACTTGATTATGCTTGCTTAGTTAAAATGGAAAATGTGTACAGCATACACTGGCTTGTTAATTGAAACTATATTCACGACTGTGATTCACAGATGAACGATTTTTCTCTAATCATAATATCCAGAAAAACTAATAAGAAATATATACGATTTGAATCAAAATTTTCATATTAAGAGTAAGAACAACTTTTGATAAGTTAAGTTTAGGAAACATTCATCATATCATTTCCAGGTCCATAGAATATATCTATACAAACATACATATTTAACTGTAAGAGAAAAAAAATTCTCTGTATATATAATTATCTCATCAATCGAGTTAGGTAGACTTGGGCACCTCACACAGATAGTTACAAAAATTAAAATTTACTTAAAATATGCCTCATTTATGACTTCTAGTAATGGTTGGTGCTACTGTGGTAAACAAAAAAAAAAAAAAAAGAAAGAATTTTGAAATTTCAAAACTCATGGAATCTCTTAAGGGACAATATCTCTGTAAATATTTCCGAAAATCAAATTTTTTCATTGGCTTAATAGATGCTTTCAATATTCTGGAATAAATGAAGAAAAGTTCACTATAACTTCTACTACTAACCGATGCTTTCAAGCTTCTTGAATAAGTGGAAGAAAGTTCCTTACCCCTTCAAGGGAACTTTTCCTAAGAAGGGAAATAAATTTGTGATTTGTTTTCAGGTTTTATTTTTTCGAGATAAATATCCAAATTATCGAAAAAATAATAACACTACTGGCTCTGTCATCTTTTCTCCCTTTAATCTTGAAATCTTTTAACCGTAGGTTTAAAATAATACTTACTGGAAATCGTGGGATGTTTTCGATAAAATAGAAAACGGGCAGCTTTGAAAAAAAAAATAATAAATGCATCGCTTTTTTTCTAAAATAATTTTTTAATAAAAACCCCATGAACCTCATTAGACTTTGAGTTATATTGTCTATATGTCAACTACTATATATGTCAGTTTTTTCCGATGCAGTGTTGCAACTTGACAAAGGAGATTAAGAAGGAAAAGTTTTTTTTTTTGAAAACGACCTATTTTTGATTTTTAAGAAACCTGAAAAAATTATTGGATCTTAAGAGTAATGTTTTTTCTTAGTTAATAAATCCTTGTGTATTTTCTTTCTTTTTTTTTTGGTAAGCATAGAAGTATTAAAAATATTTCTAAGTCGCCAAGTAAAGCTTTACAGGTTTTATATGCATGCTAAAGATTGACTCAAAAGATAGTATTCTGTTCAGAAGGCCGCCTTAGACAGAACTTCGCAATAGTACTTCAAAGTAGACTTGACAAGGGGAACTTTAGAACACATTTGTTCTTCTACATGAGGTTTTAAGGCTATAACGACGATTTGAACATTTCTGCCATCTATCGTTCCTGTATGTATATACAAGGAATAGATAAGATAATATGAAAGATACTTATTATATTAATATTAATAGGATTGAAGCCAAAAAAAAACCCTAGAAAAGTGACAGCAGAACTCAACTTCAGTAATACTGTTCCGACAAAAACAGAATGTAGCTACCCAAACCTAACGTGCAATGGCGAAATCTTTTATAACAACAAGTATTCATATTATTTTATCTATATCATATTATATCTTATAATATATTATATCATATATCATATTATGTTATATATCATATCGTATCACATAATATATTATATCATATATACTACACCATATATAATGATATAATATGATATAATATATAATATATCATATCATATATCATATTATATTGTACATCATATATTATATCGTATTATTTTATATATCATATATATATAATATATTATATTATATATTATATTAATACAATTATATAGAAAATATTACACTCTCTGACAATTATCTTATAGATCTCAAATTTAACCAATAATTTTGGTTTCAGTCGTCATATATCCAAAGACGAATTGCCTACCCTATGATCATGATGATTTGCTTAAAGATATTAAAAATTTAAATTGTAATCAAACATTGTTTACGCTAAGTTAGTTTTCCAAATTTAAAGTGTTACTTTCGAAAATCGAAAACAATAAAAATAATGAAAATAATAAAAATAACAATAATTATGAATGAATATCACAAATATAACATAACACCATCTCAACTAAATCCATTCAATATATCATAAATTTTCATATGGTTTGTGCAATAAAGCCTTCAATTTCGCTAATGCATTTACAGCATACGCTAGTGGCAGAAACCGCATACGTGCGCACACATTGCTGAACGTAAAATTATGCTGATGAAAAGCTAAATCGCTGTGAAATTTTTCACAATTCTCCAACGAAGGGGACGTCATACTTTTAAAAATGCGTGCTGAGCTTATGAGCTCAATTCACTTATACATATACACATATATATATATATATATATGCACACACTTGCATAGCCGTGTTCACATACAGGATTATGCATCATATACGCACCTGCCATCGCATTTTCAATTCTCATATTCCCATCTATGCTTGAAACTGCTTGCATTCGTCTTTATAAAACTATATAAAGCTGTTGTCGCGTTGGTTTTATGTATTCGTCTGTTTACCTTGGTATGCATATTCACACAAATCTATGCACACACTTATATGGGCTCAAATGCAAATTTATATCATGCGCTTATCAAACATTGAAAAATGTGTGTGTCAAGAAGTTGTATTGAGTTTTTCGTTTTCTTTTTCTTTGTTTTTTTTATTTTATTTTTTTTTCTATTTCTATCTTTATTTTTCTTTTTTTTTTCTTTTCATCTCGCCATGCTTTTCTTTTAGTTTGGTGTTGACAATTGCATGTTTTATCGTCATCTCAAGCTTGTTTACGTTTCCTGTAGCAATTCTTTTTACTACAAACCTTCAAGATATTGTGTGTATGTTCGTTCGTTCGTTCGTTCGTTCGTTTATTTTATATACACAAAATAGTAACAAACTATGTACGAATATGTATGTTGTCGTAATTCTAAAGCAGATATTAAATTTACCAGAGTTTTGGGAAGCCATGAAATGTCGCTTACTTCAAAGACTTGCATCGTGGGTGGTACTTGATTTTTCAATTTATTCCGTTACTCCGTTACGATTGAAAATTGTGGTTTCTCTATAGAAAATAGAAACGTGCAACTTTGTGTACGCTCTCTTATGCGTATATTCAAATACATCAACAAAGTAACTAAGTGTGTAAGCCTTTAAAGACAATCTTTTATTAATGTTTAGTTTAAAAGAAATTTACTGTTTTAAATAATTACCTCCATAAACATAAACATTCTGAGTTTTTGTTACGTAAATCTAAACAGTTAGGCGCCCCTAGAAATAATGAACCATGCAAAGAGCCGAGAATTCGTTCAAAGGAGCAAAGTGAAGTGAATGACAAAAGTATATTGAAATTTTGATGATGTTGTTTTGAGAGTTATTTTTCAAAAATATCTGTCGCTCTTAACAAAAATCGGTAAAAAAAAAAATAGTTCTTTGGGTTCATTAATGGGTTAGTGAAAATTTGAATGGAATGCGACCATTTTTTATAACCTTCCTATATAAAGGCTCTTATAAAGAATAAGACCCTATGGGTTAAGAACTAAATTTTGATACTTTGTAACTAAATCTGATCCAATATAGTGAATTGATATATAAATTTACTATAGAAAATTTATAAGACATCAGTTTGCTTGTTATACGACCTTCAATATAAGGGTTTTTATCAAACTTTAATCTTTATACGACCAAAGACTACCTTTGCTAATTTGTGACGAAAAATAGTCATATAGAAGAAAAATTCTCAAGGTCCGCCTTACCTAACTGTAACGTTCTCACTTGTCTTCTTGTAATTTTCTTCAGCTTATTTTTAAAACTCTATAGATTAATGAAGGGTGTCTCAATAAGATTGTACTATTTAAATTTGGCGTCATTTTTTTCACGCAAGTGGCAACTCTGAAATTTGACAGCTGTCATCTATGATTGTTTCGGTTATTAAAAATTGCAAAGTGCCGATAATGGTCCATTGCAAAGGGGAGACAAGTGAAGTGAATGTCAATTTTTCCAAAACAAATCATCTTCGTCGATTCCATTCTGAATAGCTTCGTAAGTACAAGGAAATTGTCGAATTTGGAGCTTAGAAAATTCTCACACGATTCGGGAGAAACAAATGCAACGGTCAGCTGCTTGGTCCGAATTTTCAGATCAGGCAGTGAAGTTAGGCTCTACTTTTTTGAAAATAAGGTCGGAATTACACTAACTGCGAATGGCATTCGTTACAGGAACAGGAGTGATAATGAAGAGCTTTTGGCCTCAAGGCATGAATGTGAACGGCATGCGGTTTCAACTGGATGGCGTTTGCCATACCGTGCCATGAAAGAAGTAATTTATTGCAGCAACATTTTCTAGACCAAATCATTTCATGGGATTTGGATGTCACAACTGCTACGTTTTCTGAAATCTCGGGTTCATGCAAAAAAAAAACAAAAACAATTCCTGAGCTCAAGGCCGAGATACAACGCGTCATTGGTCAAACATATCTTTGTAAAAAAGTCGTCGAAAGTTTCGTAAAGAGACTAATGGTTTGTCATCGGAACTGCGGATATTTTATTTTATACTTAATTCGAACATGTTCACCTTACACAATGCAATGAAAATATGACAACTCATTCAACAAATATGTTTTTTTATTTTTAAATGAAATAGTGTGCTCTTGTGAAGAGGAACCCTTTACCAAACATTGGTCTAGATGGGGATATCACGAACTATGCAAGAAAATTAGTGAAAACTCTCAAGTTTGGAAAGTACCTTGAAAGAGTTTGCACTTCAAGACTTCTCTCCACGCGCTTCCGCTTTAGTTGAAGCAGAAGATTAAATAGAAGCCAATAAATCTTAACTCCAACCCATTCACCGCTTAAAAATTAATTTGGTGCCGATCTCATGTGATCCGTTTTTTTTTCATTAGCATTCTTTTGTTTTTTATTTTTTCTCTGCAATCATTTACAAAAGATTTCAAAGAATATTAACGGTTAACCGCTACATGAAGCAAACATCAAGACCACTCTTTACATATTTGCTTTTTGGGTGATTGCCCTCTTGATGTCATGCAATGATAAAAGAAAAACCGACAAACTCTCTAACTACTTGCACGTTTACAAAAGAGAAATTAGCCAGAGACATACGGAAGCACAAAATAAATTTTTAATAACGAATAAAAAAACCATTAGATTCCAACAAACAAAGCACAAGTTTTGATATGTTCCAAACAAATATATAGAAAAATACAGTATGTAAGGGTTGACGAAAGTTATTAAAATTTTTGACAGTTTTTAAAATTATATTTCAAGAATTAGATTTTAACTTTTGATCATTAAATTGATATATATTTTTTTTTTAATATTATTGCAAAAAACTTGAATGTAGACAGCTAAGAAATTTTCCTTTAAAGTGAACAAAACCTTCTCACACTTTGGTCTTGTCAGTAATCATTCTCTTTCTATAGTTAAGTTAAGTAAAACTTAACATATATTCATACACACAAAGGAAAATACCTACAAGCATGCCGTCATAAACTGTATATACGTATGTGAATATGTGAATATGCAGATCAACATATGTGTGCGCTCATATAAATAATAATAGCAGCACACAACGATTATAGTTTATAGGGAAACTCACAACATTATTATTAGGTTTCATCAACGTCAGAGAGACTTCTCTCTGAATAACTGCCTTACAATGGCTTCACAAAATATTTATATATAAAATGCATATGTGAATGTGGTCAAAAAACTATAATGGAATATAGCGTTGTGTGCGTGTGTTTGTTTATGAACAAATGTGTTTGCATTCAAGTCTGGAAAGAAGCACACACACACACACTCACACACACAAACGCATACACAAGCGGCATACAATTTTTGAACAATTCTCTCTGAGATGTATGTTAATAAGTTTGTATATGTACATCTGTGTAGGTGTGTCAGATACGTCGTTGTACCTTTATGTGGATGAATTACAGTAAACTAAGAAAATATTAATCATACGCCTGCAAGGTCTGTTGCATTGTATTCAAAGAAAACAATAGCGAGCGCAAAATGTCAGCCTTAATAAAAGCATAACATAGCATAACATGTTAAAACTGTTAAAATTGCTCTCTGTATAGTTGTCGTAAAATATTCATATAGACCTTAATATGAAGAAAAAGAAAAATTATATATATATACATAAGGCGACGTTTCTTCACATAATGCTTCGCTTTGCATATATATATATATATATATATATATATAGTTTTAAGGTACAAAAGATTTCTCAAAATAAAAGGAATCAAAACGACACATAAACTACCGAAATAAAGCAAATCCGTCTTTGTTGGGTGAGAGAGAATCTATTTCTATGAAAATTTATAATATACCCAAGCTATATATGACCGTCCTTTAAGTTCAGAACTAAACGAGAGATGGGTTAATAACAGATAGTGGTAGCAGCAGTAGTAGTAATAATATTAGTAGTATTAGTATAGAAAACTCGCATATATCTTAACCATAATAAACGACAGCAGATACTTTACGAGTATAGAATTTGTAGAATTTATAGTGAAATGAGTGTGTGTGTAAGTGTATGAATATAAACATGTACGTGTTAAGCAGTTACATGCAACATTTCCCAAGTTAGTCGAGCGTGCTTTATTATAAATACTTGAGCTTAATATACTACTATACAGGTATACAATAAAAATTCTTTGTATTTTCAGTTGCTTGGCATGCACTGTCATAATCATAATCATCCTCATTGTCATCATCGCCATTATTATCATCAACTAAGGCATTGTTTCATGTATTTTTCTATTTCTATTTCTTTTTTTTTTATTCTATTTTTATTTTTATTTTCTATTCATTTTTTTTATTTTTTATAGTTTTTTGATACGATTTTTGTAATCATAGTTTTATTCATCAACAACCATTGTGATCAAGCGTCTTATAATAGATGTTTATTTTTAAACCACCTTTCTAAACATATATGTGCATATAGGCAGGCATATTTGTCCGACCGTAAGTTTGGCTATGTAGGCTTGCATACATTCATCTATTCTGGTTTTCTTCCTTTCTTTTTTCTTTCTTTCTTTTGTTGAATATTGACTCGAATTTTTGTTAATATTTCCAATGTTCTATGAGAGAGTAAACGACTCTTTCTTCCTTTTTTTTCTTTTTGTTCTTCTTTTACTGTTGTCGTTAGTAAAGACAGCAGGGAACGTAATATTCATATTTCGCTCAATACCACACAATAAAAATAATAGAAGACTTTCGTTAAAAATCATTTGAAAAATTCTTTTACGGTTATTGTTTCTTTACAATAACAATTTATGAGAAGTTTCGTAAAAATATATTGAAGCAATTTATTTACAATTTATTTAAATTTAATGGAAATAAAAAAAAAATAAAAGAAAAAAGAAAAAGACAAAATAATAACATCAAGCTGACGACGACAAGAACGAAGTTAAATTTGACTCGTCTAATAAACAAAACTTGATTGCTTCCCGTAATAAATAAAAATTTTTCATCAAACCTATAACACTATCGAAAAGTTAACATGTTATGTAAGCTTTCTGATTGCATAATTACATTTGCAGTACACGAATCAAAGACCTAAACATACTTACAGCGAACTATAGTATCTTATCTGACATATATGCGCGATTTTAAGGAAATACTTTTTATATCAATCGAATTTCAAGTGAACCTCAAATGTTAATAATTCATCAAAACTACTATCTCGGGGACAATCTCAAGCGTAGGTCGTCTAATTGAGTTGGAGTGAACTAACATCCCGTTGTATCAGGATCTCCACTTGAACCTTTTTGCCAAAGCAAAGCCCATATCATCAAATATTTTTACTTCACGGTCCGTAGTAGATTTTGGACATACAAAAACTGTTAGACTGGCGAACTTTGGAACAAAATGGGTATTGAAAGTCACATATTCTCGCTCGCCACCCTAGTGACTATATACTAGAACGGATGTTAACGGTGTTCGTTGACGTCAGCATCTATGAGATACTGTAAAGGAAGTCCTTCTCTTGTTTCATTTCGGAAATCGAAAGACTGCGCTCTTTTAGAGATGGAACAATCCTCATAATAGAGATCCTGGTAACAATGTTCCGAAACAAACCTTCACTAGGTATAGTTCAGAATCGCAAAAAGTTCTACTTCTGTCCGGAATTATTATACACATATTGAATTTTTGTCCGGAAATATTATATACATATTGATTTTTTGTCCAAAATTACGATTTACATTTACAGTTCAAGTTGTTGATAGCTATAATTTGAACAAATCTGGGGTGTTTTTTGCATTATAAATAATAACTTGCTAAACTTATCGCTTCCGGCGCTTGCAGACCTATTTCGTCATGGAATATTACACTTTTTCTCCGGATGCATAGGAGTTATTCTCCTCGTATTCGATGTGGATGACAGCTGATATTTTTACAATTTACAATTCTGTAATGTAATGTCCCCCTACCAGGTGTCTTACCAACCGAGCATAACAACTTAGTCGTGATTCAAAATACTTATGACACTTGGCCTGTTCTTAACCTAAGTCTTCGTACTGTTTGTTTATTGGTAATAATTTTTAAATATAATTTAATTTTTCTTTGTTTATTTACAGAAGATGAGAATGAAAGAGCTTTAGTATGAATATTAATTTTTATTATTAAATATAAGAAGACTCTGTGAATGTCCTTGCATGTTTCTATTAATCTCAGGTAATTAAAAGAACAGAAAATTATGTTTGATATTCCCTTTTTAAGCCCTCAATATCGCGTTGGTATGGTATGCTTTATTTATTTTATTTATTTACAACAAAACCCATTAACCACATTTTTATACGGTCTATGTTTTGGTGTTTGTTTGTCTTATAACAACAACATAACAACGATTTGTTAATAAATTCAATATTAAATACAATTTAGAAGACTACAAAATTCCATGGTGTGTACATGTAGTTACATATGCGAACATTCTTACATAATGAAACGTAATTCACAGTCCTGTACACTTTAACTCACACACACATCCACACGCAAACACAGTCGAATATCAAGCAACGTATTTCATTATGACTCTATTAATAGGTTTTTTTGTTGTTGTTTTTTAATGGTGTTTTTGCAATTATAACTGAATTTTTACACACATAAAATGCAAAAAAAAAATGAGATAAAATATTCAAGTCCCTTTACGTACTTACGTGTGTGTTAGCATATGCTTTAGTTAATGAATGAGTGTATGAATGTATTTAAAAATGTTTTTCTTTCATTTAACGAGTGAATTATTGGCAACATTAACTACAACGAGTACTATCAACAATATAGTATACAACAACAGCAACAATATACACATTGTTATTACAGCCATGGATCATTTATTAATGTTTTATGGTAACTCATACTCAGACTTATATACTTACTTACGCAAGCATTTTTACAAACCTCTCCACTACTACTACTGCGTAAATACAAATACTATATATACTCAGGGCATTTGTTCGCATGACTATGTGTGCGCGAGAATTGGAATGTTAACCATTTAGATATATCAATATACCTTAATGGTTATTACATTAAAAACAGAAAACATAAAACAAATAAGAAACGTATGTTTTTGTGGTGAGAGGAAATTTTATAAACTCTTCAGTTTCCCATTGACCCTGAGCCAGTAGTAGAAGATAATAACTACAACCAAGCAACCAACTGTCGAACCAATCAGATCAACATTTGTTTAATCAACACTAAATAAGCCGAAATGTTCTCTGGGTCATGCATCAAATGAATCAAACACCTCATTAAGAGCATTAAATACATGATCAGCTTGGGATTGTTAGTTAATTTAGTCATCCTGTATGCTCGTGCATCTAGTGACTTATGTTGAATTTCTTGAGTTCACGAAAATTAGGGGAGGAAGTTTACATTTGGATCTTACTTTTTTACTTGACAGGCGCATTTCAACTTCACTGAATTCAAATAACATTCTGATGACAATTATAAAAGCGAAAAATTTCCCAAAGACGATTATCATTGAAATGATTGAAGAATAACAATATAAGTAAGAAGATTTTCGAGAGAACAATTAAATTTGCTAAATTTGCTTCACATCAATTTTCCTGTAAGGGCTCCAATGAAAAGTGTTCCTTCACATGGAAACGCGATATAATTTGTAGTCGATTTTCACGAAAGGAAATGAAGAATTATATTAGTCTAAGTGGCGTAGGGTATTTAATGGTCAGTTACAAAAGTGTGCCCGAATACAATGTTTTTACTTGTTTATGAATAATTTTTAGTTCAATGTACATCATTTTGAAATCTAAGAAAAGAAGAGAATGATATAAACGATAGCGGTCAATTTGAGCGTATCTCTAAAACTCAAACATAATCCTTAAAGTTTATATCATGTTTGCTATCAGAACAAGTATGAAGATACATGTACATAACTATTACTTACAGGTAATTGGGAATTTCTGAAATGAATGAAATGCAATTAAAAAAGAATAGTTTGTTATTTGATTCGCTTAAATTCATGTGGATACATTTCAATTCGACTTGGTTCAATTTGAGACTATTAATTTCATTTGAGTTTTATGCAACTCAACTAAGCTCACTTAAATCCGAATTCGATACAATTATATTCAATTCAATTAAATATAATTTAGTTTAAATTAATTTAATATAATCTAATTTAAATTAATTTAATTCAATATAATTTAATTTAATTAAACTTAATTCAATTTAATTTAATTTAATTAAACTTAATTCAATTCAATTCAATCGAATTCAGCTTAATTCAAACCAATTTAATTTCATTCAATTCAATTCAGTTCAATTCAAGATAATTTAATTTAGTTGAATTAAATTTAATTCAATTAAATTCAATTTAATTTTATCTAATTCAAATCAACTCAGTTAAAATGAATTCGTTTCATCTCAAGTCAAGTCAATTTAATTTAGTTCAATTTAATTAAATTCATTTTAATTGAACTCAATTCAATTTAATTTAATTTAGTTTGATTCAATTGAACTCAACTCAATTTAATTTAATTTAATTTTATTCAATTCAATGCAATTTGATTTAATTTATTTCAATTCGATTCAATTCTATTAAGTTCAATTCAACTCAATTCAATTTAATTTAATTTATAGTTGGATTCAATTCAATTTAATGTAACTCAACTCAATTTAATTTAAAGCAATTGAATTAAATTCAGTTCAATTCAACTCAAATCAATTTAATTTAGTTTGATTCAATTCAATTCAATTTAAGGCAACTCAACTCAATTTATTTTAGTTTAATTTAATGCAATTGATTCAATTTAATTTCAATTTAATTCAGTTTGATTAAATTTAATTCAATTTAATGTAACTTTTTAATTTAATGCAATTGAATTAAATTCTCAGTTTAATTTAATTCGATTCAATTGAACTCAATTCAATTTAATTTTATTTATTTCAATTCAATTCAACTCAATTTAATTTAATTTAATTTAAATCATCTTGTCGTAATCTATTGAAGTTCATTCAACACAATTCAATTGGGTTCAATTCATTTTAATGTTATTAATTGGTAACTTTTAGATTCCCTCATGTTTCTGGTTGTTAGTGTTGCAACAAATGAAATGTAAAAGGAATACAATGGCGAATTGATCTTATAGTCAATAACGTCTTCTCGGAATTGGAGGGAAAGATATCATTTTAAAGATACGAAAATTAGTTTGGAAACCACTAGAATACGATATTTATGGCAAATTTTGGAATTTAATCTTAATTTTTGCGACTTTGAAAGATTAAAGAATAGTGAACAAAGATTATAAAAGTCTATGTTCACACACATATTAATAAGTAAGTAATGTATGAATTTATCCGAATCATCCTTAAAAATCTTTAAAAAAAAGTAACAATTATGTGACGTAGATATAACATGTGTATGCAAGTGTGTAAAATTTTTGTAATTTACTTTTTTAATTTGTTTTATAATTGTCATTTAATATTAATGTTACAATAGATTTGCACCATATAAGTTCTATTTATTCATGTGATTGTATAACATAAAGTATCATTAATGTCGCACACAGTCTGCTATATTAACAAATTACAATAATTTGTCAACATTATTAACTACTATAGATCATCACAGTTTAAAACAGTTTCATTTTATGTAAAACATCTCTTAAAGACTTGTTATGAATATAAATAACGGTTTAATTTTAGAATAATCTAAATTATCTAAAAAGTGTATAATTTTGAAAGTGATTTTCGTTAATTATACACGAACAACAAATTAGTTTTTAAGAAATATATAGATCAGAATAGTTTATATATATATATATATATATATATATATATATATGTAGATGTGTATATATTGAATGTATTTAGTTCTGAAGCGATTTTAGCAATTTGCTATAATTTTATATAAAAAATCTTGGAGAATAATTTGAAAATTATAAACATCGCTCATATAACATCAATAATATGTGAAGGAACTAAAAATTTATATATTTTTACTTGCAGTAGAAGTGTAAGAGTAGATTTATTTTCCGTAGAGAGAAAGTTTTAAAAAAAAGTTCAAATATGCAAATTTAAAAAGCGAACATTTGCTCCTATAGGCTACTGCTATTACTACAACTTACTACTGTGTAATATGTAAGAAAATTGCTCTTCTGCTTGCTAAGGAAAAATTCTCTGAGTTTGATAGTGTAAGCAACAATATAAAGGGTGACGAGTCGATATATAGCACACACATTTATCATATCTCCCTATTCACCTATTTACTTGAAGCTACTTCTTACTCTCTCATAGTACTGGCATTCTTAGTGCGTTATGATAGTTGATAGTACTATCTTGATGCTTCAAGACCGAAAGTTTTTGCTTGCTGGTCCATAACGTTGTGGCCTACAAATTTTTCATATGTGATTCAATGTCGCTTTTTTCTTCATATTCATGTATCCTTAAAAAAGACTTTCGATTTTTTTTTTTTGTTGCTTTGTGGAACTTTTATGAAAAAAAATTTTTTATTTAGAGAATTTATGTTGTATTTATATTTTATAGTTATGAAAAATGCAAACATAATTTTTTATTGTTAAATATTTAGTAAAATTAAATAAAAAATATTTTTCATTTTGAAAGTTTTTCTTTTCACAATTGTCTGGTTAAACACAATTATCTTGTGTACACAGAAAACTATTCCACTTTCCCATATATAATATATATGTAGTCATGTGCGCTTAAGTATATAAGTTTAAATAAACATATGTATATACGTACATATATATAGGAAAAGTCCCTGCATACTCAAAAGTAAAACTTTCAATCTCCCCCAAGAGTAATAAAAAACTAAAAAGAAAAAAAAAGTAAAAAAAAAATTTAGGCGAAATTATTTGACTTTAACTTTATAGTAAAAATACCAATAAAATATTTAGTCTGGCAGCTACTTAATATATATTTCAATATATTTTTAAATTGTTATTATTATATAAATAATTAAAGCATAAAGTAATACATCTTTCCTTCCTTTCTTCCTTTCTTTCCATTCAATCAACTAATAATTATGTAAACGTAATGTGAGTTCTTCATCATTATTGATCCGACAGTTGATGGCTTCTCAGATTATAGAAAGGTCCAGATATTTATCTCATATCCATTTAAATAATGATAAGAATTAAGAAATTCCTTAATTAATAATATTAAGGATATGCCTAACGTGTATATGTGCATGTGTGTGTGTGTGTTTAAGCACATGTGCTACAAAAATAATTTAAAATTTATTCATATACATATATAACTTTCATATAAATGTTTACATGGGGTAAATTGTAAATTGTTACTAAGGCCAACGTAATCATAGAGGCATACGGATATATAATCTTCAATTACACTTATCTCTCGATTTGCATAATTTTTGATTTATAGTATCTTGCAAAGAAAAATATTTATTTTTCATCCACAAGTGTCATCAACATTTGTATTCATTGGTATTTAAAAAACGAAAAGAGTTTTTTTTTTCAAAAGATCTTAGATATATATTGTAAATGCCGGATAGTCAGTTATACATTTATTCTTTATATACCATGCTAGGTATAGCAAGTTTGCAATATATAGTAAGACCCAAAATGCTTATATATATTTGATCAATGTAAGTGAAAAAATAGTTGTAGTCAAGCCTGGCTATCTACACGCAAATCTATCTTTGTTAATCACTTTCTATGAAGGTAGGCATCGAAAAGTCTTGAGATAATTGCTGAGATATTCTACAAGAGGCAGGTCTGAGCATACGTCCTTACTTTCTAGCATCTTTGGTTTTTCCCTAAGTTCTTTTTTAATTAATTTAAATATAAGTCGGAAGGTCTATCTATAGAAGGAAACGTAATCTTTAAGAAACCTATCCAGGCAACTACGGCTTCTAAAAAACCGCTTAACATTTCGGATAGAGACGTCAGTAAACAAACAAGATCTCACTATCAACAGTTAAAGTGGAAGGACAATGTAAAGAAATGCATAAAAGCCTCCTTGACGAACGATTAGGAAAAGTTAAAATGCTTTAAATTCGAAATGAAAATAACCAATAAAGGGAGTCTCAGCTTAATGTGGAGAAATATTTCGTGCTCTTTGAATGAATTAATTAACCATTAAATGCATAATTTTTTGTTTTGAATTAAAAAACAAAGGTAAGCATAGGAACGTAACCATAGATTACGTAGGAAATAATCTAAAAAAATCGAGTGATAATAATGAATAATTATTTTGAAGAAAGGGGTATGTAGGCTTTTGGTAAGACCATGCGTCTTGAAAAAAGGAGTGTGTAGACTTTTGGTGGCAGTATACGCTTTGTAAAAAGAGTACGTAGATTTTTGATAACATTATACGTTCTGAAGAAAGGAGTGTGGACTTTTGGTAACACTATGCAATTTGAAGAAAAGGGTATGTAGACAATTGGTAAAACTATACGTTCTGAAAAATTGGCAATCTGGACTATTGGTAAAACTATGTGTTTTGAAAAGTGGACTATCTGGATTACTGGTAAAACTATGCGTTTTGAAAACAGGGCTATGTAGATTTTTGGTAACACTATGCGCTTTGAAAAGTGGGCTATCTGGACTACTGGTAAAACTATGCGTTTTGAAAAAAACTATGCGTTGTGTAAAATTAGTAAAATCGACATGTAGACAATTGGTAACAATATAAGCATTTAAAGGTTGAATATTTTTTTTTTAATTACATCATCTCTTCAACTAAAACATTATTACATTGAATTCTTCAATAGCCTCAATGAAGTTACACTGTACATTCAAACACACAATATTTCTATTTAGTGTGCTTTTAGTTATTTTTGAGCATGTTTTTCAATTACCATCACAACTATTTCTTAGTCAGTCTTTCGGCCGTTTAAGATATGGCCAAGTTTCTAGTCACACTATCCAACAATGTGTCGAAACACTATAGTACTTTGGTGGTAGTGAGAAGCCTTTTAACAATTTACGATCTGTAGGCAAATCATTATTGAATGTAACACAAATATTTAACGGAGTTGGTTTATAATCTTCTAATTCCTTGCTTTTTTATCAAGCAAAGAACACATTCTTGCATTTACTTTACATTTTTCAAATCGATTTAAATTGTTTATAGTTCGGCAAAAAAAAAAATAAAAAACACCTATTAATTCTTTTTAATTCTGCATATTTTTCCTATGGTTGCACTGTATTTCAAAATCTGTAAAGTAAGGGATGGGTGTAAGGAACACAATACTACTGTATACCCTGAATATGTTTAATTTTAAAGGATAGCATGTAGTCGTCATTCAACACGTTCCTTGAAAAAGTTTCATTTTGAGATTATTTAATTGTGTGAGTTTCATAAAACTGTCATAATAGCACACACAAGCGTACACGTGCCTGCATGTAAGTGAGCACGCATACGTATTCTTTAGATATGTTAACAATACATATGCATTCATAAAATCACACTGTCAGCGTCAGAATTCACCTCTTCGGTTAGGTAAGTTCTTATGAATGTATATGTATGTTTGTACACAAATATATAGATATATATATAAATATACATATGTACATACATATGTATGTATATATGCATGTATATACATTTTACTAGGCATGGTATTCTACAGTGTTTCGTTTGTTGGTTTGACGGTTGCTATTCGGTTGTAGTGAATCAAGTCAAGACGAGAAAACCTCAACTTGAGTTGTTATGACACTTTTAATAACTTTATTATTGTAAATTTACATACAAATCCCCGAAATGAAATTTCATTTATATGAGTGCCTCAACAACAATTTCACAAGCAAACGAAAAACTTTAAGAAAAGAATAACAGTAAAAATGAAATTAAAACAAAAATTAGAACAAAAACAATAAAAAGCTGAAGCCAGGTTGAAAGCGAGCATAGTATGCAAGTGCGTATAAGTGTTTATATAGAACGACACACACACATATATATATATATATGAAACGATTGAAGAACTAGTAGAAAGAGTGAGAGAAACTACATTCGACTTGAGACGAATTTTGCATACTTTCTAGCAAAAGTAATTATTCGATATATGCGATATACAGTGGACGTAACAGTATAATATTCGTATGAAATTAATTGATGTGTATCTGTTAGAAGTGTATAGCCGCCTTTGTTTTCAGCAATCCGAAAAGTTCACAAAGAATAGTGGCATAGCTTGCTGTAGGCTTTCTACATCCCCATACAGTATAAAACTAACTGGGATGGTCAATTGTCTTGCTTATACTCTATAGGATATTTTCTTTCCTAAGGGAAAGAAATACTTCTTTTAGTGTATTGCATAGCAAGGAATGACTAAAACCTGCCTCCAGATTGTAGATGATTAAACCTTAAACCTTTCTTAGACCTATTGTTAAAGGAGATGATCAGGTGGAGGTGGGAGTTTCGGTAGATATGTATCCTCCTTCCCTAGAACATAGTTTATCCTTCTGGACACAGGTACGGACTGATGGACTGAACTGATGGAAAAATGACCACCATTAAGAAGTGCAACCGGAAGGAAGGACAGACGGAATAACAAACAGAGAAAAGCGAAAGGTACTGAATTAACATCAGGCAAACTATACGGAGAGAAGGAGGACGGAAGGACAGAATAACGAAAGGAAGAACAAACGGAATAACAGAGAAACGCAAAGGTACTCAAAGGAACATCCAACAAACAGTACGGAGAGACTAAACGACGGAATGGGTGGAATGACGAAAGGAGGGAACAGAGAAAAGGGAAAAGTACTGAGGGAACATCGGACAAACTATATGGGGAGACGCAAACGACGGAAGGACGGAATGGCGAGAAGAAGAACAGACGGAAGAGCGAAACGGGAAAGGTACTGAAGAAACATTGGAGAAACTATATGTAGAGACGGAAGGGCGGAATGACGAAAAGACGGACATACGCAATAAGGAACAGAGAAACGCGAATGGTACTGAAGGAACATCGGGCGAACTATACGGAGATACGGAACACAAAACAACGGAAGAACGAAATAACGGAACGGTGGCAAAACAGACGTACGGAAGCACAGAAAGAGCAGTCACTTAATATGTTTACAACAGAAAGAAGACGGGCCGAAAAACGGGGAACTGAGTATTGAAGAAGACGGACAATCAGCATGACTGACGGATATAATCAAACCGAATCGCTACATACAATTTTCCCGAGACATCTTTTTGGTTGTTACAAGTGAGAGGACAAAATTAATAGACGTCCCATGTGTTGTTGATGAACGCAATACTGTTTATATGTTTACATGACATACATAGCATATATATTTATGTATATATATATATATATATATATATATATATATATATAAATTTCAACACAAGACATCTACCTATATGCTTGGGTGTAAGTGTAGGTGTAGGTAGTATATGTAAGAACAACTTAATTTTAAAATAAGTTATAAATGCACACATTATCTGCTTTAAAAGCAACAAAAATGCTAACAGGTTTGCCAGCATATGCGTCATCAATTAAAACTTTAATTCATTTTAATGATTTTACAAAGTTGAAAACATCAAGTTACACGCACGCATCTACACCCCAGCTCCATATTAAAACTTAATAACTTTATAAAGTTTCTGAAGAAAACGCTCAGACACATCCCCCGGTAAGCGAATAACAAAAGCAACAAAAGATTGCTCTCGTAAATGTCTTATTATATATACGTTTATGTAAGTATGTGTGTGTTTGTATATGTGTATGTAAGATTATATTAATTAGTGTTATTCTAAAATCTTTCTATACGCATATACGTCATACGGTACATTACAATAGTAAAAATGACAATTAAAGAGACGATAATCCAACAAAGAGTCAACAATCTAACTGCAAGGATCCAGCAAAAGGTAGATATCCTTTGCTTTTCGTTCACCTAAATGGGGTTCATCTTAACTTGTCACTTAACTAGACATTCGTTTGTTGTTGTTTTTGTTATTGTCTTCAATGAAACGAACTTTTGTGTCAATTAACTTTTACATCTTACTCGCTATGCCAATAATATCCTGTTCTTCCTGTTGTTTGGAAAATCGTGACTCATGTCACGAAGCTTAATTTTCATTATCAACATCGTTGCCACTAAAATGCTTTCTATGGTATTGTATATCATCATGTTTGTAAAAGTGTATGTATGGTATGTGTATACATTGTGCTAAATTTAACAAAATACGAATGGATGTATGTCTGTATGTATGTCTGAAGAGAAACAACGAAATCCCTTAAAATGTACGCGTCCGATAACAATGGGATCTTAGTGTTGTTTATAACAAAATCTGTATCAACACAATTTACTGTTCTAACAACTACTATATGTGCTTGTGCTTATACATATAGAGAAGCAAACATATATGTACATACATTCATACATACATACGTACATACAAAAATTAGTTGATCTAAAAAGTATTATACTTAGAAATATATAGAAACTCTTTGAGAGCTTTAGTTAGTCTAAAAAAAAACTTTGAATATTTAAGAGAGACAATGAATTAAACCAATATATCAACTTTGATGGGCTGAAAGAAGAAGGCTTAATATTTTTTAGTTTATTTATTACATATAACTTGCGCACGTAAACCACACGTAAAACTTTGCGATCATTTAACAAGTAAATCCTTGTCATGTCGAAAAACGTTTATTTTTCATATGACGAAGACTTTTATTGTTCGTCTTATTCCTCTTATACGCACAAACACACACACACATACACGCACTGATATATGGATATATGTTTTCAATTAACTTTAACATAAAGTTCTTTTGAATGAATGACACATACGTGGAATTATCAAATAAGAAGCAATGTGATATAAAAAACAAATATCATTAAATCTTTTGTAAAAGTAAAAATAAAAAAAAAAAAGAATTTCCATAAGTAGGACGGCAAGAACAAGCATTTAATACATTAACGTGAATATCCTGACGGGTATTATTGGTTCCCACATATTTTTTAATTTTTTTTTTTTTGTTACAATTTTCCTTTACTTGAAGTCATGTCTCTCTCACTGATGGAGATTCATAAATTTCTGTCAATTGAAAATCCACTTAAACTCATACATTTAAGATCCAGCAGGCTGATGTCGGTCGTTGAACTAAAAAATACTTGTTATTTTCATTTATTTTCTTAGCGTTAAGTAAAAGGTAACGTTGATATTTTTGACATATTTGAACAGCTCCTCTTAATACCTTTTCGTTGGAGAGTGCAGCATAAATATTAAATCAGACTTTTTATCCTTTTAAGCACATAAAAGCCCTTAAATTTTCCAGGGCTTAAAAGTGTTTTCTAAATGTATTTTCAAGCCTTTCATAAATTCGATTATCGTCAAGGTTACGAAAGTGAAGTAAATATTTACTTGAAGTTCGCTAAAGTTAGTTTCGCTGTTGTCTATTACTTGGCAAAAAAAAAGAAGTTTAATAATGCATTGAAATTGCAATGAATGAAATATATTGATCTGTCATATAAGTATTTTCGGTCTTCGGCGACCCGTTACTTTAAAGGAAGTTATTGTCTTTTTGTTTTCATATAGCAGTCACATTTAATTTATAAATTAATTATACGTAGATTCGTTTGTAGTTATTACTATAGGTCTACGTTTAACAGAAGAGAATAGAATAAAAGTGAACGCAGTGGGAATACTTTTACTTTCTTGTAACCTACGAAATATGTATTAATGACTTAGACCGATCTATGAAAACTCCAGAAGGACTTTTATGATATTAATTCAGTTCAGAATTATTTTTTACATCGACTTAGGAATCTTCATCCGCCTGATACCTTTCCTATGTGTTTCGCTAAAATTTGATATACTGACATATCTTGATCCAAGAGCGAAGCGAGAATAAGTTGTATTGAATGATATTTACTCTATCTACTATACATTCACGTTAAAAAAATCGCTCTATAAAAAGAATTTCTCACTTTTAATAATTCTCTATGGAACTCTGTCAAAAATAATATTTTAACGTATTAAATAAGCGTAGAAAATGGATTGTATTCAATAATATTTACTTTGCATGAAGCTTTACTTTAAAAAAATCGTTCAATAAAAATAATTTTCCACTTTTGATAATTCTCTACAAAAATCGATCAAAAATAATATTATTGTTCGAATGTGGAAAATGGATCATATTGAGAGACATTTACTCTACATGAAGCCTCAATTTAAACAAATCGTTCTATAAAAAGAATTTCCTACTTTTAATAATTTTCTACGAAGATTGATCAAAAATAATATTATAGTTTGGCGTATTAAATGGATGTAGAAAATGGATTTGGACTGAATGATATTTTCTATATGAAGCTTAAAAAAAAAATTATTATATAAGAAAAATTTCTCACTTTTAATAATTCTCTACGAAAATAAGTCAAAAATGAATGTAGAAAATGGATTGTATTGTATGATATTTATTTTATATGAAGCTTTACTTCAAAAAAATCAGTATATAAAAAGAATTTCCCACTTTTAATATTTCTCTACAAAAATCGGTCACAAATAATTATTTGGCGTATTAAATGAATGTAGAAAATTTTATTGATATGAGAACGTCTTTTGAACTCCCTCCCTCTTAAATAAATGTTTTCACAACAGATAAACGCTCATAAGGCAATAAAACTTAATTTTTGGTATTTAATGACGAAGATTGGTAATTAAGATTTTATAAATAAATAATCTGGATTACATAGATCTATTTTTCGGAACTCTATGCGTATAAAATTTCTCGTGAAAATTAAATAAGAAGACCTGATGTTTAATAAATTATGACGAAGGTAGGCGAAATAAAGTAGAGCTTTTAGTACCAGATTTTGCAAAACATAAGACAGCCAGGCTCATAAGCAGACGAGCTGCTCCTGATGAAGAGGTTATACATGCACAACGGCCAAAAGAAACAATAGGGCAAAGAAAGTAACAGCGACATTCCCATATCTAAAATGACCAGCCGACAGAATATGTTAACGAAGTGACAACAACAACGGGAAAATTATGTGATAAGAAAGTGAACCCACACCCTAATCGTAGATGTTAAACAGTGGATGAAGAGAAAACAAGGGGAAGAAGACTGCTTTCTGCATTCTGACAGGGCACGGAAATTTCGGGAGTGATCTGTGCCGTTTTAACGCACGAGCAATTATTGCCTGCGACTTGTGTCAAAGCAGGCATGATAATGCGAAACACACAGTTTTCAGCTGCGACGTTTCTTAGAACTACGCTTACCAGTCCTCTGGGTATCGAAATCTTACCAATTAATGCAGTAGCATTGAGAAAGATGTGGAAGGATGGAGCAAGGGCACGATCTCTGTGCATAACATACTACGAAGCAAAGCCGCACGCAGGCTACATTCAAACTTCTATGCTCATTCGGGGGAATATGGGATGAGATTAGTGAGAATCATCGACCTATAAGGACCTAACTTAATGTAATGCAAAAGCGATTTCGGCATAGTCTTGCTGAAATGTCATGGGGCCGCTAATTAACAGCGCACTACCATTATGTACATAAAACAAAAGATAGACAAATTTAAATCTTCTTAACCAACCGGAATAATAAAGATGGATCTATCTTAAGCCCTTCTGAATATTATATACTTCCGCGTAAACTTATAGTTATCTGTTTCAAAAAAGATGAAAGGTATAAAAAGTACAGGTAGAGAACTTTTCCAAAAATTTTGTCTAATTTTGTCCAAAGTGTTTTCATGATTTTTTTTAAATCTATTAAAAAATTTGAAAATACTTTAAGACTAAAAAGTGGAGTGTAGAGTATAACCAGGAAATAAAAAACTCGCAATATTAAATACGAATGTTTAAGACGACGGCGTTTAAGTTTAACCATCTCTCTGTTTGCTTAACATTTAAGAACAAAACACAAGATTTACAGTTCTTAACCTTAGTACCACCACACACATTGAATACATTTAAACTACAAACTGACATGTATATGCAATCAATTCACATATATGTTATAATGAACGTTAATGTTGCTCACACAGGCGATTAAGTCATCAACGGAAGTCAACATTAAGTATTAGTCGAGGAAAATTACTGCTTTCATTGCGTCATTATATGAAAGTATTACAGTAAAGGAGTCCTCTCTTTACATTTGGGACCATAAAGGGGACGACGCGACAACTTGATAATTACTAAGTACATTTACAGTAAGCAAAAACAAAATATAAGGTGCAAACATATTCATATACATTTGTAAATGAATGTGTGTTTGCCTGCCATCAGAAAATTACCAGCATTAGGAAGATTGCATTGGCATCATAACAGACCGACCATATATATATATATGTGTGTGTGTGTAAATTGCATCTACAAGTATGTTAAGTTAAAAATTTATATTTCAAGAGAAGGTTTTTAAGTCTTTAAATAGTCTCAAATAATATTACTTCCTGTTAAAAAGAATTTTTTTTTAAATGACTTCAAAACCATTTTTTTTTTTTTTTTTTTCGAATAATGATAATGAAAACGTACATCATCATCATCATTGATTTTTCACAAGGTTTAAAATTCCTCATTCATACCGTGATAAGTCTTATATTAGATTTTAAAAATTCTCAAATATTTCAAGGAAAAAAAAGTTTAAAAAATGAGGCCTAATTAAAGATTTTTACTTACTTTTGTGTTCTTCTTGATTTTCATTTTTTTCTTGTCTTCTCTTTTGAATAACATTTAATAGCCTAAAAAGGAAAAAAAGAGAAAAAATTGTAATCTAAAAAAATTATTTTTGAAAAATTTAAACAAATAATAATATATGAGTAATTCCCTTATTGGACTTATCAGGCTAACTACGGAGTCTCTTTGAAATGCCATGTATTTAGTGCGTATTCGAAAATAATCAAAAAAAAAAACATTTAAGCGATTTGTCTGCAGGTACCGGCTTTGGAAATCATTGACTTTTCTATGACTGGTCGACAGTTGAATCAATCGTTAATTTTCGAAAAAAGGGCTCTTTTCAAATTTATTGAATTTTAAACTTATTTTAACTTAAAACTTATTGAATGTCATTTACACATATCTCTATAAAATGTTGCTTTCAAAATATTATACAATATTCGAACCAAAACACTGGAATAAAACGGCTGCTTGACGTTTTGAAAAATCGTGTTTCGAGGAAAACGATTTTAACATCTTGAAACGTTTTACGGACATGTTCCTTTATTGTTATAAATTTTTTTTATTATTTTTTATTTTCAGTCTATAAAGCCAAAAACATACAACAATTCGTCAAATATATTCCCTTTTCTCGCTAGAATGCTTTTATTACTAGAATATGCTCCGCTTTCGAAGGGTGTGAAGTTATATTTAAATATAACTAGCAAAGACACAAACCAAAACTGTTAACAGAGGTCTGTTAAGCGATTAACAGAATTCTGTTAAC
>KK351058.1:831684-843897 GCA_000671755.1 Glossina brevipalpis
CTTTGGTTAACAGAATTCTGTTAATCGCTTAACAGACCTCTGTTAACAGTTTTGGTTTGTGTCTTTGCTAGTTATATTTAAATATAACTTCACACCCTTCCGCTTTCGCTGCATCTGTCAAAGAGAGAATCGTACGTTTTACGTGTTGTGAGAAGACATGAGACCTGTGTTCATAGTTGAAATTTTCCTTCTACTCTTTTACTTTTTTTTTTTTTTTTGACAGAAGTAATGACTCTTTTCGAGTCGTTCTAACCAATAGATCTACTTAAGGCTTGCCTTGGTATGAAGCTACAGTAACTTTATTGTGTTAAGAAACGCTTGTAAATGGCTATAAATACTTTGTAAAGCTCTCTTTTCTAACCAAAGATCTATTTAAGGCTTGTCTCTCTCTTTTCTGTTTAGAAGCCCTTGTAAATGGGCTATAAACACTTCGTAAAGACCTCTGTTCTAACCAACAGATCTGCTTAAGGCTTGTCTTCATGAAGCTACTCTATCTTTTTTCTATTTAGAAGTCTTTGTAAATGGACAATAAACACTTTGTAAAGACCTCGGTTAATGCACTATAGCGGTACTAAATTTCAAGAAAAAAAGTTTTTTCTTCAACTAAAGAATTATTTTCCTGTCCTTCGGAAGGTTCAAAGCCAATAAAGAAATAGGTTTTTTTTTTCGAAAAATTTACGGCGGCATTAGTCATTAAATTATAAAGCTTTTCATCTGACATAAGAAGTTTTCAATTAAGCAACCGATAGATAGATGAAAGATTGATAGATTGATCCATAAAAAAATGTGTAGTTCAATTTAAAGTAATGGAACTAAATACTAAGGCAAAAGCAAAAAAATTTTATTTATAAATAAGTTCACATATTCCCTCTAGAATATAATATGTACCATAAGCATTATTATTATTATTTTTTGGGCAATCAGTACCGCGACGCAAAAAGGTCTACGATATCCAATGAAAATACCGTACTCTACCTTCGTGACAATAAAATTTATAATCTACTTAACAGTGCCTTCTAAATGTTAATTAAGGTTGTTGATCCCGTTTTAACGACTAATTAATTTACGATAGTAATGTTTAGCTATAATAAATAGTTAATATGCTTGTGATATCAAATAGTTGGCTGAAAATATCTTATTCTAACTTAAACTTCCATCTACAAAATCAATTTGGCCAAATAAACTTGGGAATAAAGGAAAATCTCTATCTATGTAGAGTATACTTTTGACGAAAGGAAGTATATTTTTTCCAACTGACTGGTGCTAGCTCCGTTTGCAATACGATGCAAGAAAATCCGAATCAAACATAAAAAGATTAACTTTCAAGCATAACATAGTTCTACTTAAAGTAAAATAGTCCCCGTGAATAAAACAGAATCTACTTTCGTTCTCGATTATACTTTACCTGTTTAAATACATATTTAATCATGAATATTCGATAGCATTCGTAACAGACATAGGATTTTTATAAGTCATCGCATTAAATTTGTACAACAACGACAACAGTTGCTTTAAGCACAACACTTAATTAGTTGTTAGCAGTTATTATCGCGTTTATGACTTGTATTAATTATAACCGTGTAATCTTTTACTAATAAATAGGTTTCAGTGAACTTATCTAAATTTGAATGTAGGTTATACTTGAAGTGTGACATATAAAACAGATTATAAAAATAATTATTCATACAAGACAACCAAGTAAATTAGCTAGAAAGCCATGTGTGTGTTGCATGAATATTATAAATCCCATTTATTTCCTTAAGAATATGGAGTTTTAATTTGTATCTAACGTTCGAGAAGAGCAACACAAAGTAATAAAATGTTTTATATGGTGACAAAAAAGAGAAAACAGGGCTATAAAAAAGTGACAAACGAACGAATGTAACAGATTAGTCCGCAAAGTATGCGGGGTTTTTTACAACAATTATTCGGTTTTACTCTCAAAAACAACGGTTGGAAAAATTCCAATGAAAGCAAATTGATAAATTTTATTATTTTCTCTATCCTGATCTGGGGGAGATTAACTCTGTAATGAATTTTTCAAAACATGCGGATGTATCGTAAAATCCTTTTCTAATAAGGTTCCACCTTGAAAGAAAAAACAAGTTATTGTACCAAATTTCGACAAAATATAGCAAAAATTACCATCGGCAGTTAAGCACTAAATAGGTTGACAGAAGTCAATAAGAAATAAGCAGACAACCAAACAAATTTTGTTCGAGTAGGAGAATATTAAAATTTTGGACAAATAATTGCACTCCGTATGCAATGTCTTAAACGATGTTAAGAGTTATAAAAAAAAAATACTCGATTTCATTATCGTGGCTGAGTAGTCCCCAAAATTTCTCATTTCATTATGATATCGTGGTTGAATCGTCCGCCAAAACCTCTCATATACGCCACCTGCCACATACCTGAGACAGTAAATTAACTAAACTTGTACGGAAATTGGTGCATAAGAAGAATTTTGATAACGGGGCAATTGCATTTTAGCATTCTTGAAACGTCATTTGTTTTCTAATAATACACTTTTTATGTTGTAATTCCCCCCTGTAATTCTCCTACCGTATACACATACCCCATGTTAAATGATAACAATAATTTTCACTTTCGTTTTTTATTTATGGCTATATTTGCTGTTTAACTTCTTCGTTTTATTTCTATAATTGTGTTGTTATTTCGCAATACCGCTTAATTGTCAACAGTAAAATTTTAATTATTTTTATATCATGCGTTTTTTTTTAAATCGCATGCAATTTTTTTAAGTTGGCGAAATTTTTTTGAAACAAATTTCGCAAACAAGAAATGATTGCCAAAAATTTTCTATGCAAATAAAGTTAATATCGCATGCGAGACAACCACTAAGCAAGGAGAGAGAGAGATAGAGAGAGATGTCCATTCATAAGGCAAGCTAGAAACGAATGAGGAATTCATAATGTATTCATGAAAATGTTACGAAATATTTATTCCCTTAGCAGAGTAATAAGGAAACCAATCTCAGAAATAAGGTTAAAACCAATAATACAAGGAAATTTACATTCTTAAAATATGACACGATAATCTGCAATTTAAAAATTAACAATAACTTGATGAGCAAATATAAATAATTTAAATTTTTAAATATTTATTGCACTCATGAACTTTGAAAGATTTTCAGCCTGAAGAAATCTTTATGAAACTGTTCATAAGGCTTCTCCAGGCTAATATAAAAAAGGGATTGCAAAAGCAAAAAGTTCAGTTGAATGATAAAGAGCAAAAAAATTCTTATTTATTATTAATAGTTGTTGTTTTTTATATTAAATGCATAAACGGTCTGTAAAAAAAAGAAGTTAATATTGTACTTTGCACTTTTAATATTAATAAATTTTAATTGAAATTTGCTTAAATTTATATTTAATTTAAACTTTCATTATATTAAACGTAGTTAAATTTACTTAAAAAAAATAAATCAATAATTAAATAAACTAGAAATATTTAAAATTGTATTTTAATTTTTTTTTTTTTTTTCGAAAAAACAAAAACGATAAATAATTTAATCATTTCTCATTGTCTCTCTCTATGACGATGTTACTAAAATTTCTTTGTCATATAATTTTTTGATAGTCACTCTCTACGTTAAAATACAACTTTGTGCAAGATTGTGGCGATATATTTATTACTCAATACTAACGCAAATTGCAAAGTGACACCAATTTTCGTGTCAATTTTGGTCTCATTTTCGTCACTTTGGATTAGCACTGAGCCAAAAAAAAAAGAAGAATTACCGCTATAATCTCTTGCAAAGTTGTATTTGAACGTAGCAAGTGACTGTCAAAAAGTTACATGATGACCCCTGATGTCCCCCCTTGACTTAAGTAATATAAAAATCTTATTGTCAAGATTATTCCTTTCTTTTAAATAAATTAAATTAACTTACAAGCGGTAATAGGCAATTTGGTATGCATTACAAGTACATGTGACACGGTAATGGTCGGAATGAAGTTTGGAAAAAAGAGGAAGAGGAAGAAAAATGACAAAAATATTGAAATATTGAAGAATAAAGAAAAAAAAAGAATATTTTTAGAGAACTCCATTGTAATGTGTTCCCCCAATTACAGATGTTGCTCGGATCATATCGAAACAAAAGTTTTTTGTTTTTTTTAATTTGCTTTACGGGGTTTGGGGTGGAATACGACACCTAAATATCAATCTCTTGAGCATCGTGTGAAGTTGTTATATCTATCTACCTATCACTGGTCATTATCATTATTATCTGCTGAGTGTTGTTCGCCGTTTTCGTCGAATGAGTTAAATATTCATATTCCGGCAAGAGTAACCCGTAATTATTAGCTTATAAAGCTACCTCGAGCTCAGACTAACTACGAGGTGAATCCACCCACTTTGCACTGTGTGCCGATCTTTAAAAGACTTTTATTATTTGTCCTTGTCAACTTTAAGGGTAAAGTAGACAATTTTAAATTAAAATGCCTGACTGCTCTTCCTTGTTATTATTGCTTGTGTCTCTTGCAGTTTACTTTTCAATATTGAACCCACAATGAACCACAAAATCAGTAGGCTGTTACAAGCAGTATATTTGTTCAATATTAACATCAGCTGCAACGTATCATCATCACCAACAACATATAGAGATAAGTTAACATTATCGTATATTTTATCATCATTGTTAAAAAAAAAAAACCTGAAGGATAAGATTGGAAAATAAGGACTGAGATTGACTGACACAGTCTGGACATGACGGACATACTACATATAGTGAGACTAGGTTGTTAGCTTTAAACATTTCTTTTGTGATTTACAGCTGGGCTAACCGGCATGAAAATTAAACCCAGCTCTTGTCACCAGAAGTTGCACAACTGACTATGAATAGATTCTAAGTGTTTGTTTCTATACTTCGAATAATATTATTTTGTGTATATAACTTAATAAGTAAGAAATTTCTTAAATTCTTTGCATAGAAGAAATTTAATTTGTAAACGTTTAGAATCGTTAAGATTCTAAGATATGATGTAAATGCTTTTTATTTGTTTTAAATTGCTTTCTATGTTCTGTATTATCTGTGTTAGAATCAATTCGTGTACGCATATTTCGTAATATTCTCTAATTAATATAATAAATATAAACACTTCAAGTCCGCTATTATTATTATTATTATTTAATTTTTAATTAATTTTCCTTACAATAATTCCTTTAATAATACCAGGTGAGCTGAAAAGTTCGTAGACATAGAAGAATGCTTTTTTTTTGATAGAATTTAATTTTATTATTCCATATTAGTTGCCTTTTTCGATACCATTTTTGTAGTACAATTTGTTCTGTAGCCTCAAAATAGGTTTCAGTTCACGTGCAGTTCAATCGGCTGACTGTCGATTGGACTCCGGTGTGAAATAATGGAGCCATGTTTCATCCATTGTCACATATCGACGCAAAAATTCGGGTTTATTACGATTAAACAGCTCCAAGCACTGCTTAGAATCATCAATTCGTTGTTGTTTTTGGTCGATTGTGAGCTTTGCTGCGGCAGCCACTTTGAACAGAGTTTTAGCATATCCAAATATTCATTCATGATTTGTCCAAAACGTTCCTTTGATATCTTTAGGGTCTCAGCTATTTCAATCAACTTCACTTTACGGTTATCCGAAATTATTTTGTGGACTTTTTCAATGTTTTCGTCGGTAACAAGCTCTTTGGGGCGTCCACTGCGTGCATCGTCCTCGGTGCTCATTTCGCCTCGTTTAAATTTAACAAACCATTTCTCTACGGTTGATTTTCCTGATGCAAAGTCCGAATAATGTTTACCAAGCCAAGACTTGGCTCGAATAGTATTTTTTTTCGCCGAAAAGCAATGTTTTATTAACACACGAAATTCCTTTTTATCCATTTTTTCAAACTAACAAAAGTTGCTTCACTCAAAATGCCATAACTCATGTAATAATAGTGCAATAGTCGTCAAATTTATACACTTGTATTTTGAAGGTTAGGCCTAACAAAAAAAAAATTATATGAATTTAATACTAGTAACGCCATCTATGTGTCAGCTTACGAACTTTTCAGCCCATCTGTTATTTGTTATGAGAAAGATTGACTTTTGACATCACATCACATTATATCGCATATCCATATATGATAATTTTGTGGATCATAGAAAAAAAAAAAAAAACCTTGGAATTTTACTTATAATACTTATGTTATAGAATGAATTAATCGCTTCCTCTCTGTATGTATTAATAAAATTGGATTTAATCGCAGTTAAACTAAAAGCCAACAAAATATCTCTCTCTCGCGTATAAAAATAAAGACTTTTTTTTCTTTATTCAAATTTCATTGTTCGTATTTTATTTTATGTATCGCATGAACGAAACAATAAAATTGAGATTTTAGTAAAATCATTTCATCAGTTTTATTACGATGTATGCCAAATAATAATGCTCTGTTTGCTGCCATTCGAGCTATTCTTGCTATTCAAACTGTACTCTGGTTTTCATGTTAAAATGTTTGAATTCTTAATGGTTACAACAAAAGCGCATCGCAGCATTTGTTAACCATTAAATTGTTGCCATTATGTGTGTTATGTCAAGCGCAAATCATATTTCAGTCACTCATTCATTTCATTCCTATGGTCAGCTGTTATTTTTTTTTTCTTTTTTTTTCCTTTTTCTCTTTATTATTATTATATAAAAGGGAAAATATGATTCTTTTACTGTCCGTGAACATTCAAATCAAAAGTTTTACGAGTGAGTGTATTGTTTGTGTATTTGTGAAAAATTTAATATATTCTAGAAATGCTGGTGTATTCTATTTATATAGAAAATAATTATTAATAATATTTCTCAAGTGTTATGAACTATAAAAATTTATTCAAAAATTTTATTAAAATTGAGCCGTATCTACTTGTCAACCATAACTCTTAAAAGAAACATACAAAGTAGCTTTAAAAATGTTTGTTGTCAAACAAAAATGTTGTCAAACAATTGAAAATGCAAATAAAAAAAAACAAAACACAGGAGAATTGCAAAATATTGTTGCTTACAATTTAAAACGTATCGTACACACCATCTAAAAATGTGGCTGAGATATTTATAATACAAAGGGCGTCTCAACACGGGTGCACTATTTAAATTTTATATCATTTTTTCAGGCAAATTGCAACACTGAAATTTGACATCTGTCGCTTATGATTGCACATGGTATTCTATCACTAGATTTCCAGTTATTTTTACAACTTTTCAACAAACCTTTTTAGAATAATAGTTTAAAGTGAAGGGGACTGCTTAGCAAAAGACAAACACACGTCGGATTTCCCCGCAGAAGAATTCACAGCAAATCAGAAATCCACAGTAAACCTCGCAACCAAAGAAAAATCCTCCTTCTTCGTTTAGTACTGATCTTGGTAAGAGTGCTGTATATATCGCAAATCTGATTTTTCTTGTTTAGTGATTATTAAAGGAGACAACTCGGATTTGTCAAAAAAGGAGATGATCTTGTATATTATAAATATTTATAGGGACAATGGAAAGCCCACGATCGAGTACATTTACTATCATCATAAAATTTTGCAATTTTTTCTATATTTAATCGAGTTAATAGATAACTATGATTCGCTTAAAGGACAATATACGTGAATTATCTTGTTTTTTTTTATTATTTATTTATTAAACATACGGCAAAAGATTATCCGCATATATTTATTAAAACTTGGCTTCCAGCAGCTCCTCGATTTCCCATCCTCAAGTATATTGAAAGCGTCCGTATATCCGTTCAATTTTCAACTGTATTATTTATTTAATTTCATTTATTCGAATTTAATTCACAGATTTATGTATGTTTATAAGTATTTTTCATTCAATTGGAAAAAAAAATTAATAAACAATTTTTGTTTGAAATGAAATTTGAAAACAACTTCATAATAAAATATAAACAAACAATTTTATATTTTGAAAAAAAAAAAAGAAAAAAAAATGCTTTCTTGAGATTTACGAAATAAAAAGAAAAAATACTTTCTCGAGATTTATAGAAAAAAAAAAATACAAAAAAAAGAAGCATATCATTACATAATGTAAGCAAAAAAAAAATTAAAATAAATTATTCGATATAATAAGCAAAAGCATCTATATGAAACGTTTAACGCGCATTGCGGTGTTCTTCAATTGATTTCATAATCGCAGCTGCGTAATGCATTTTAAATGCTTTAACAGCGTATTTTCACATGTAAAGAAATAGTTAGACAAATACTATATTATAAAAGTAAAGAATAACAATAAATAGGATGATCTCTCGAAATAAATGTTTTACAGAGTGGATCAATGATATGATAATTCTTTCTTGTTATTATGTAAAGGATATCCTCTTAAATACGAAAACAAGTCATTTAAGTTAAATGTTAAGTTATCAGTGAAAGTTTCTTCTTGGTATCTTTCGAGATTTCTTCTGGAAGAGAAAGTCTCAATTTTTTTTCTTTTTTTTTTAATAAGCCTGTAATTTAGTGGCAATCATTATAATATTTCATCAAAATTTTATTTTTTTTTTCAACGCTTTCCATTCCATTTGATGTTTCTTTGCTTTCAAATTATTTCGTTTTTAAAATCTTCAAATTGCTAGAATATCATCTGTACTATGAAGGCACCCACAATCATGTTAAAACTTAAATATACTTAGGTCTATATGAATATGTAAACCAAACCGATTTCCTTCACTAACGCCTAAATGTCTAACATAGAGACGAACACAAATTCATAAAAATTCAAAAATTTTGAACGAAAAAAAATTATTAATAATAAAAAATAATTGCTTACACACTCGGTTTTTTTTTTTTGTAAACAGCTTTTCTTGATTTACAACATTGTACTTAGCTTTGTTGCGTTGTTGTTGTTGTTGTTGGTATCTTTGAATAAAGTAACGTTGAATTGCCCTTAATGAAGTTCACGTCATTCAGAACTTAGAATGTAGAAAGACTACTACACTTCTTAATGCCTTTGGAGAAATTCGGAAATTCTGAATTTGTCTCATTCAAAGTTGGAATGAAACTCGTAGCAATAGAGCCAGAGCCGGACTCAGAGTTCTTCATGCAAAACGCATACTGATGCAAGCATTGTTGTTGTTCATCTACCTTACCACACACTCGTCTACGAATTAGAAGTTTATTCATAAACTTAAAACTGGCTTTTTTAGCTCTCACCACCATGCTGCTCCTGCTACTGCTGCCGGTAAATCGTTTCTTCTTTGCTATTTGCACATTTTCCGATTTTTTCAATAATTTCATTATCTTTTTTTCAAGCTTTTCATTTTGTCGATTCAAGTTGTGCATACATTCCACGTAACTTTTTTCTTCAGCATGAAAATGTTTTTTATCTTCCAGCGATATATTGAGAAGTTCATGATATCGCTTTAGTAAATCCGATAAATTTTCCATTAAAGCTTTACGCTCACTATCAAGATTACGGTTTTGTTGCTGAACGGTTTGACTATATTGTGTCTCTAATAATTTGCTTTGATTTATAGGATCAACTAACTTATCCGTCAGTTTAGTGATTTGTAATTTTAGTTCACTGTTCTCCATTTGCAATTGCTCGTTCTCTGTTTGTATGTTTTCGAATTCATGATCACAAGCAACTGTAAAAATAATAGATTTACTATCTTTGTTAAAATCAAATTCGATCCCCAGCTCATCCAGCTTATGTCGCACTTTACTGAAAGCTAAGGTTTCATTGATCAACTTATTGCGTAATGTTGAAATAGTCTGAAGATCGATCTCATGCTGCGTAAGCAACTTTTGATTTATTGTTTCGAGTTTCGTGACACGTATTTGCGGCAAATCGTTCCACTCAACTGATCCAAGGAGACGATTCATTTGCCTAGTCTGTGTGGAATGTTCCATACAATTCTTATTCAAAAGCACCGAATTCTCCTCAAGATTTTCTTTACCTTTAATAAGGTTCTTACAAAGACTGCGTGCATTTTCATTTACATATCCGCCGCTAGTTTTTCGTTTTAATTCTTTCGTTTCATCGTAGTTTTTAAGGATTTCTGCGTATCGTTCAATTTCTTTTCCTCGCTCTTCTAATATACTTTCCAAATTTTCGGCCCTCATTTGCATGCTTTCGTATAATCGCTGATATCGTTTCTTCTCTTGGCTTGAAGACTCTACTTGTTTTTCTAAATTGAGAATTTTACTACATTCCACTGCGCGATCTAGACTTTGCTTGTCGGACTCTTCTTGAAGTTCATTCAAAGTGTCTCGAATTTTTTTATTTTCTTCCAAGGCGTTGTTTAACAGATGATGCAGCTCAGTATTCTTTTCTACGGAACTTTGAAGTTCGTCCAGCATTTCTTCTAATGTCAATCTTAATTGTTTCTTGTCCTTTTCTAGTTGGAGTATTTCGTTTGCTGTCTGATCCAAAGCCGCCGACAAACGTTGATTTTTTGATTCTAATTTTAATACCGTATTCTGAAGGCTATTCATCAATTCTTGGGATAAATTACTATCACCAGAACAACAGCTATTTTCAACATTTGAAAGCGATTTGTCCATATGCATAGAAGTATTGTTTGCCGCTAGTTGGAGTTGAGCATTCTCTTTTACTAATGCTTCCCTCGCTGACCGGTCGGCATCACGTTCCAAAGTCAAGTCAGTCAATTTTTGTTTATATTTAATAATCTCATACTTTAAAGTCATTACATGCTCGAAGCTTTCTCGTGATTTTTTAAGTTCTTCCTCTAGCATTTCTTTTGTTTCGAATAACATACGATTATCCTCACGTAATTCTTCTACACGTATCTTGAGAAAATCTGAGTCGGCAAGCTTGTCTCTGAGTTTTTGAACTTCGACTTCCAATTTGTCTGCCATCTCTGATCGTTCCCTTAGTTCATCGAATACATCGCGATATTCGGCAGCGTGTTTCGCTTCGGCTTGCCACACTTGGCTTTCCACGCGTAGTTTCTCATATTCCGCATTTTTATGATCTAATTCTTCACGTAATTCGAGCTGATTTTCTGAACTCTCGTAGAGTTCTTGACGTAATTTTCTCAATTGTGATTTTAAATCTGCTAACTCGACCGTGTTAGAAGATAATAATGAAACCGTCAGCAAAGGTAACGAAAGAGATGGTAGGGTTTCTGAAAATGTGGGCTGACTTAAAACCGACTCTGGACAAGCCGCAGATACCAATCTTAAATAAATATTGTCACGTTCTCTAGCCAAACGTAACACATGGTTGTACATGTCTTTCGCATTTAACACTTCAACGGACTCTTCCCTCAATACGCAGCTATGATTAACAGTCACTTGTTTTATTAATTCTACAAGAGAATGTTGGATGTCTATATCCAATTCTTGAATGTGTTCGATAAAAAGTTCTTTATTAGGACACTGCACAGCGGCTCCCAACAATAGAGTTAACAAAAGTTTCATTTCTTCTAACCCTTGCTTAGTTCGTGGATGATAACCCAGTGTTAAACAGTCTGGTAATAATAAGATTGTTTGACCGAAATCTTCTTCAAACAATCGTTTAATGTTTCGTATAATGCATCCAAAATTTTTAGCTCTAGCCATTGCCAAAGCTAGACCGGAAAGATCTTTGAGTTCCGTTAGATTTGTTGTTGATTCAGGATCGATTTGCAACCATACCTTATGTATAGCGAATCCATCGAATAAGAAATCATAGCCAGTAATAAATTCCGAACGATGCAAGCAAGATTCGACCCACAGCACAAGTGACTCCTTAATGAATTCTTCTATTTCTGCAGTTGAAGCAGCGACGACGGTAGATTCCATTTCTAATTACTTGAATACAAAAGATTCAAATATATATATAATTATTTTAAATTATTCAATTAAAAGCTTACAGTTTCTATTAATTATTATTGGAAAAAGAATGAATCAAAATTTAATTATTTTCACACTTACAATTTTTTCTCAGTAAAATGATGATAAAAAATTCAAGGCAATTGAAAATAAATTCTCAAAAAAATATTTCTTATACTCTATCATATAGTAGTACACAGTGCACAGTGTCTAAATATTAGTTTGGGTAAAAAGAAATCCATTATTTTTATATGAACTTCAGGACTTTATTTAACATGCTTCGGATTGTCCGATTTGGGTCAAATATGCACCGTTTTGTTGTATGATTTGTTGCCATTTTAAAGGTAACTTCAAAATGCCTCTCTCATAGAAGTCCTGGTCTCTATTTGCTTGGTGCCAAGTCCGGGCTGTATGGC
>KK351058.1:844716-897051 GCA_000671755.1 Glossina brevipalpis
TTCGCCTTTGTCAAAGAAAAACTGGAAATTGTACCCAATTTTATATTTGTTCACTTCCATTTTTAACACGCTGTAACTCACAACAGAATGCACCAAACAAAAAACAACAAAAAAATTTTTTTTTGACTGCGAATGTCACCTTTCCAACGAGCATAAATCTGAAATTGTTTGATCGATACTTTACGAGAAATCTACCAGTGTAGCCATCTACCGAAAAAATAATGGATTTCTTTTTCCCCAAACTAATACATATGAATCAATGAGAACTAAGGTGCAAGAGGTAGTAGCTGAGAAACAATACTGCCAACTCCAGATGAGGTTTTTCGTGCTGCTAAAACTTTTATAAATTTAATTGTATTCGTTCCCCGAGGCCAAAATATTCAAGATATCCTTGAAAGCACAAACCACCTATTACTGGTAGATCTTTCTACATAATCTACATAACAAATATTAGCTCCTTAACCAATTGACGTACAATTAACGAAGCGCTTGGTAGCTCCCGTTGTATGATTGAAATGGATCTACACCTGCATGACATTGTCCATAACTTTGTGCATACTTGTGTTGTTCCAAAATACATAAAAATCTCTTTATTTAGTTTCAGTTTAATATGAGTAATTTAAAATTTTTTAAAAATTTCCACACGTATAATTTGATCATTTATTTTTTCTTTGGAAAGCACTTTCTCACATTATTTCGTAAAACTTCCATATATTTTCTTAAAAAGGACTTTTTATATGCATCCCTCTAAACCACATAAAATAAATTTTGTTTAATATGTTGTGAAAAATTATTAGTTATAGCTAATTTATGAAGTTTCTGAATATATATATATATTTCTTTTTTTGCGGTTTTTTCTTACATTCTACCGCAACAATGTATGTATATGGGGTTATAAAGAGTTTGCAATGATGGTAATAACAACAACATTGTGTTCAACTTTTCATGTAATAATCTGTATGATAGAAACTCTTGCGTTTTAAGCTGAGCTACTCGAAAACTCAGAAATAGACTGAACTTATTTACGCTTAGATTTTGTAGTTAAGAGAAACATCAACGAATTATTTCTAACATTGCAAATTAATCTTTCAGATAATTTTTGAATACATCTCCCTGCATCTTCTAGGATTCTAAGATTAAGATTAAACTAAAGATTTCCTTATTGAAATTTCTTATATTTCCTGTTCATTAAGTCCGTCTGTTAGTTAAAAAAATATTTAAGATAAGCTTCGAAAGCGAAAAGAAAGTAAAACGTGTCGCGCTAAGTCATTGGTTCTGATCTGGTTTAACTGAAGGTTTTTTGAAATTTGAATTATGTAAAAAGTTTCAATATGTAACGTCCATGTGAATAAGATGTCTCTTCATGCGGCTGGAATAACTTCAACGGTTTAAATTTCTCTTTAGTGCAATTGCCATGACTTGCTAGTTTTCTTATCTTTAAACTATTTTACTTTGTTGGCCAGAGATCAAAGATTGTTGTCCAAATGATTTTTATACCCACCGCGCAAGATTGACGATGTAATGGTTTATTATTGTTCCATAGATATCAGAGTATATCTTCCCTTAATTTAAGTAACATTTTCATCCGAAATAATGGCCATAAAGCACAAATCAAATCAACTGATGATCACACTAATAATAAGCAAAAGGCGTAAGAATTTCTTTTGTCTCATAAATTTAGATATCGAGGCATTTTTCCACTCTTTGATATCCAATTGATGCGATGATTTCATTTCCTTTCGTATAGAGAAACTATGCTTTCACTATTTATCCTTTTAACTGTACAGTCCTGCCCTCTATGTTTCAGAATGATACGAAATATATTAAAGTTTAGTGAGAACCGAAGCTGCGTGCTCGTTTTAAGCCAAACTTAGGCTACATTATGCTTTACGCTGTTACAGTTTTAAGCATTATACCCTAAATTTTAGAGTTTCATAGCAGTGAACTTATGTTTATGTTATTTAATGGGAATTATGATATTCGTAGTAGTAACAGCTGATTTCGAATGCGAATTATGCTGATTGGCAACGCTAACTTTTGAGAACTAAATAAGGAGGAGAAAAAAAGAGGAATTGTTTTTCCCTCAAGTGAATAGGAAGAATATATATTGTTCGAGTAGACGCAACTCCAGCGACCACATTAGATAGTGACATTTTCAGTCGCTGCTGTGAAAAGGAAGAAAAAAAATTTATTCTTAAAGAAATAAAGGCGAGAAAAAAATGGAGTATCCAGTCAAAACACCTGCCAAAATGACCGTTAAGCTAGAAACTGCTCCTTTCGATCCACGTTTTCCCAATCAGAATGTGACCCGTTACTGTTATCAGTCGTATGTGGATTTCCATCGTTGCCAGAAGAAACGTGGCGAGGGATATGAGCCTTGCAACTACTTTAAGAAAGTCTTTAAATCGATATGCCCTAACGCTTGGGTGGAGAAATGGAATGAGCAAATTGAAAGCGGCACATTTCCTGGTCGAATTTAAACTTTAACCGTGTGACACTTTAACTAATATCTGAAAAATTCTATTATTATCTAAAAATTGTTGCGTTACCGCCATGATTAACATTTATTAGAAATTGAATAAAAATTTTAAAATTAAATATAACAAAAAAAAAAAAGATCCCTTTAGGGATAAATCACAAAAGCCGAATGGCAACACAATCTGAATAGGAAATAGATGACCAAACGGGCAGGCATTAACGAATTAATGAGATATTAATAAATTGAATTAGAATAATCAAGTGGACAGACTAAGCCCTTTTCCTTAGGTATAGTCATGTCCTGTGATAATGAACATAGTAAGTATCGATTATTTATTTAGTATTTGCCTTTGAAAATACTGATAAATAAAGACTAATTTAGAAATACTTAGTAGATCATAAAGAAAGAATTTTTTTATTTTGAATGTTATTTGAATCACAGGGCAAGACCGATGAGACATATACAGGACTCAGATTGAAAAAACCATGCACGGTTCCGAGGGGAAAAATTCATTCCTCATAATTTGATATTAATGCGACTTCTCGCTTCTTGTTTAAATATGTTGCGATATTCATTTGACTATTAAACAATCCTTGAATTCATCTTTTTTTTTTATTTTCTCAGTTATTGTGTGTAGAAGATGAAGATGATAGCACTTAAGTAATAAGTGATATATATCTTGTTTACTCATATGGGATGAAATATATATAAAAGTGAAATTTTGAAGACTTTTTACAATTCGAACAAAGTCTATTCGTTTCACATAAGAAATTACGTCCAGGTCAGAGATATAATTGTTTTTTTTTGTTTATAAGTTCCTAATATGAGCTCATCTCTATAAAACTATTTCTCTTCCTAATGCTTTTCTATGCATAATTTATAGTTATAGTTAAAGAAATGTGAATCAAATTTTATAAAAATATTTGATTCCATCATAGCCTACAGCTAAACACAATAAATTCCTTCGATTAAGTGTGCATTTAAAATTTTTAATTCAAGAGGATTATTAATTTCATCAATCAATTTATATTTTCTATGATTTAAGTTCAACAAATGCTGCCATTACTTAATATAATTATTATGAATTTATTAAAGAAAACAAGAGCGAAACACAAGATGTCACGGTAATGTCATTTATAAAAGTCTTGATGCATTCATTGTTGTCGTCATCGTCGTGATCATCATTTTCATCATCATAATAATTATTACAAAACATGAGTACGGTACCAGGTGAATTCGTTGAGATAATTTTACTTACACAGAAAATCATCTTCTTCTACTGTTGTGCTATATTATTGCATGCAGTGCCAACATTAACAATAACAAACATCAAGCACTGCAACAACAAGAAATGATAGAACAAGAACAACAAGACTTTTCTATAAAAGTACACAGAAAAAGTATTTATATGTAAGTATTTGTGTGCACACATAAACCATCGTCGTAGTAATAGCATACACAATACATATAAATATACATACATACATACATTCATACAAACGTAGATATTGTTGTTAAACAGTGTGTGGCGGCAGCAGCATGCTTTTCCCGTTTGCAACTGTGAAACGTTAAAGGGGAACAATTTTTATTTCTGCTGACAGCTGCTCTGTTGTTGATATTTCTTTTGTTGACGATATAACAAAACGATACATAATACAAGTAAATATAGTGAAACTTAAGGTACCTAAAGTGTACACAATATTCAACAGAAATGCAATTACAGTGAAGAACAAAAGTTAGAAATTTTAACTAAAGAAAGCATTTCAATCTAAAGTGTATGGGAAATGAAAACTTCTAGTAAAATATGTTTTCGTCAATTAATATGAAACAATTGACTGTTTTGATTTTCAACGACAATAGTTATTGAACGTTTTAAACTCTCATGTTCATGTTGGTCATTATAAATCTCTCCTCTCTCTCTCTATTTCCGATGAATAATTATGAAAATTCTTTTCAAAAAAATTTCTCTCTCGTAACATAACTGTGAAATGAAATTAAAAAGGTTTCCTTTTATAAAATTTATTATAAAGTGTTTGATTTATATATAATAGTTTGACGCGTAACAGAAGTAGTTTAATAAATTAACCCTACCCTGTTGCTTTCGTTCAAAATAATGAATGGTGAATTTTAATCAAAATTATATTTCGTCCAGTGGAGGAAGATTCATAACGAGTGACAGACAGACGTCATAATAGTAGACTACAGAAATTGTTTCAACGCAGGATAATTGGAAAATGTGCAAAATACTTCTACTAATGTAACTGTTGTATGTTGGAAAACAATAAAGTTCAGCTCATTGTTTAAATTTCAGAAATAAAATTATTTAAATTAATCATAACTGCGCGAGATCTTATGTTAAAAAAAAGAAGAAAAATTCCAAATGTAATACAAACTTTTAATTAGAAAACGAAAATAAAAAAATGAAAAAATGAAAAAAAGAGCGAAAGATCTCCCCATAAAGATCAATAATAAAACAATTTAACAAATCCGAAGTTAGCACGACAAACTTTCTACCTTTTGTCAACCATCCATTATCCATTAAAAAAGAAGAAGAAATAATGAAGAACCTAAATTAACCGCTGATTGTATTAAGACTTAGACAAAATATTTCGCTTTTGCACTGAGACTGGAAACACAATAAAGTCACTCTTATATTCCCATGCCTGGAGGACAAATTAAAACAAACAAAATGCCCGGCTTCATTTTGTTCCTTTACAAGACTTTTCCTATGTTTGGTTTTATGGGAATATAAGCGCGGCTTCATTGCGTTTACAGCCTAAATATAATGAAGCCGCTCTTATATTCACACAAAATTAAATGTAGGAAAATATAATATAATCCCATAAATTCGAACATATGAAAAAAAAGCACAATGTAATCGAATACAATAAAGCCGCGATTTTTTTTTATTATTTTTTTGTCCCTCAAGCATTAGAATATAAGCGCGGCTTCGTTGTGTTTACAGACTTCCAGCTTGAGCCCTTTATTGCAAATTATTTCTCAGCCTTACAGCTTGAGCCTTTTACAGCAAATTATCTCTTGTTATTTGCTGAATACTTAAAGGAGAAGAAAAAGAAAATATTTAGCTTTCCCTTGTTTGGAATTTTTAAAGTTAAGATCATCTATTTGAAGTTTGGTATAATTGTTCTTAGTTCATTTCCAATGCCTAAACAAATAGAAAGTTTCGCTTTATGTCTGATTTGCGACTTCAAAGCTTGGATTTGCTTAGTATTTCTTTAATGTACGCGTCTCATTTAGACGAATTGTATCTTTAGCGGAATGTAAGAATTTTTTCGGTCAAGCTTATCAATATCGTTTATATCGTTTATAGATTGAAAGTTAAGATTTTTCCTGAAGTGAACTTTCATTTTTCTATTTAGTTGTTGTTTACGACAGCAAACCTTCTAAAAATAGACGTTAGGCAGGCGAATAAGTCTCATTTCCCTCACATATTTGTGTACATTTTTATATAACAACGTCTCTATTCTAAGGTATTACAAGCTGGAAGAAAAATACCGAATCCACAAACGCTTTTTCCAAAAATCATTGTTTCACATTAGAATTCGAAACTTGTGAAATGAGAAGAAAATTTTTTAATTTAATTTAAGTCGCAACTACGTATCAAACGAACTTGTCACCCTATTCCGTCTAGATCTGTAGTTTACCCATCCCCTTTAAAATTAATAGCTAATCCTTATATCGATATTTTTACTTGCATCGTCAGTTAGTGACTTATAAAGAGTGGCTTACACGTCCAGACTTGGTTTCGACTTATAGATCCTCTATCGATATTTTCACTTGCATCTTCAGTTAGTGACTTATAAAGCATGACTTACAAGTCTAGAACTGATTTCGACCTATAGTCCCTCTACCGATATTTTTACGTGCATCTTCAGTTACGTGGCTTACAAGTCTAGAACTGGTTTCGATCTATAGACCCTTTATCGATATTTTTACGCGCATGGTCAGTAACATATAAAGCAAAGCTTACAAGTCCAGACTTGGTTTCGACTTATAGACCCTCTATCGATATTTTCACTTGAATTTTCAGTTAGTGACTTATAAAGCTTGGCTTACAAGTCCAGACCTTGTTTCAACCTATGAAGTTTCGTAAAATTTTTTAATTCGTGATAAAATTTTATAAAAAATTTTCGATCCCGTATACAATAAACATATTCTACGTTCTCCTCTTTTACCTAATTGTAATTTGAATGTTCAAACACGCTGCTTTGCAAAGCCCACTGAAGATCGTACGCAATTAAAAAGTTCTACAAATCGTTTTTATGCAAAACAATTTTAAACTGAAATTCTTTTAGGCTTTTAGGAGAAGCGATGTAAAGCAATCCAATACAGAGCGTAATATTGGGGACATCTTGCTTGTACTGCGTTTTTAACAATTGGATTCTTGTCCTTATCATTATCATCGTCTCTCTTGATAAGATCTGACTTATCTTACGTGTTGACAGACTTCAGCTTTAGATCGCCTCGACTATACGCGCAAGCTTTGCTTTTTAAAGAAGTCATTTATTCCAAATATTCGATTTAAATATTTTGGAACGAGCCATCACGTTTCTTGATAAAACTCAATTCATCTTATGTATTGATAGTCTTCGAGTTTAGATTTTAATTGTAAAAAAATATAATGTTCAGCCATTCTCCTAACAACAGTTCTCTCTTCATTCTTTTCAATTCTTCACTCTTTTCGACGGAGAAATATTGTGAAGCGTAATCATCCTTTTCTTGGCATCAGGCTACAGACATAAAGAATGCGTTTTTCCGAAAGATTCTAGGTAAAGTTGTAATTAAAGAAGAAGAACTTTTTATGTATTTAAGACGAAGTAAACTCTGAAGAACATAATATTTCTTTGACGAAAGTTGAAAAATCGAAAATAATCAATTCGATAATTATAAGGATAATATCAAAACAAGCACAAACAAAGTGAAAGATTCACCAAAAGAGAACCGCAATTTATCTCTAACTTCTGTCGCTACCTTTACTTTTTGTTTGGCTAATTAAAGGAAAATTCTCTTTATTTATTTAAACTCATCCGCAACATAATGTTTAGAGAGTGGATTGAATTTTGTTCTTTACTATATAAATATCTATTTATTGTAACCCAGTATAGTAAGACATAATGTTTTGTTTTTTTTTTTTTTTCCTTTCTAGATATGTAATTTCTTGGCGCTTTACTCAGTAAAGGTTGCCGTAACACAGTAAAAGACATAAATTAGCTGCCAACGGGGAATAACCGAAAACTGAAACGACAATGAAGCAAAGCATACCGTTATGGCACTCCAAACACCCTTTTCTGTTGATGTTAGGCGGCAGCGACGACGACGGCCATGATGATAATGCTAACGACCATCATGATGATGATGATGATGATGATGATTGCATAGAACATCTCAAACCAATAGTTAACTAAACCATCTTGGATGAAGTAAAAATGTGCCACAGCTGCTGTATTACACACACACACACACACACACACACACAGCTATCGCCCGCAGATATTGCACTTTTATAAAGCAAAAAAAAAAAAAATTTAAAAACGGTTTCATTTCTTGCAATCGCCATTTGTTTGTGTTGTTGGTTCTAAGATGGAGTTTTCATAAGGTGCATAATACTAATAAATCAGTTTCAAAATGCACACGCGCGCATCTACAAACAAAAAAATATATTTTATAAACATAATCTTTACAAGACCGCAAAAATTTACGAAGAAAATAAAATATGTTGCGGTTATTGTGTGTTGTTGCTTATATTATATATAGTATTTCATGTTTATTATTATACCCACTACCGGGAGAATATATCAACTTTGTTGTATCAAGCGTAACAAGAGAACGTTTGAATTTTTCAACTACAGGTATTCTCAATAGATTTACCTGAATGTTATTATCGAACTAATGATTAAAACAAACCGTTACAAAAATTAAAATTTAATTTAAAATAAAATAAATGGAAACTGGACTTTTTAAAAACACCAAAAAAATTTTTATAAATAAATAACTCGATCTGATATATAATTCTATAATAATTTTTCTTTTCTTAAAATAATTATATATATAAATAATTATATTATAATAATAATCATAATAACTTTTTTCTGTAATCAATCATTTAAGTAAATTTGAGAATTTTTTTCTCATCCTTAATAATGAAATTTTATGACTGATTAAATGATATCTATTTTCTACATAAATATATTTGTATTACTGTACTTCGGAAATTTTTAGGTAGCTATAGAATCGACCAAAATCGTTTGCAAACTAACTTCATTCACTTTTTTTTTTTTTTTTTTAATTCTGAGACGGGGTGTGATTTTTATTTTTCACATTTCTTAGCGTTAGAGAGAACACGTTGAAAATGAGGGTACTTTTACAAAGTAATTTTTCTAAATCACCCGGAGATATTAAATTGGAAACACTTAGTTTTGTAATGGTAGCGTTTTTCATTTAATTAGAAAGAGAACACTCTTAGGTTGCCTTTGTGTAAAAATCAAAAAGGATGCAAAACGAAATAATGAAAAGTTTGCTGAATATTGCTTAACACACCAAATAAACCAATCCGTACGAATACCAATGCACACAAATACATACATATACATGTTGTTATGTTCCCTTAACTCCATTTTTTTTTCTTTTTTGACGTTTAAATGATGTTAAGTGCGGTTATGTGGTTGCCATAGCGCACTCTTATATATATTTCAACAAAAAATAAACGAAAAAGACCCAAAAAAAAAAATTCGAAAACCATTAATTCTTTGCAACTGGATATTTGACGCGTGGATACTTTAATTGTGTGTACTTGGGCATTAACATTGTGTTCTCAACTTCTCCTTCATAAATACTTAAGGTTATTGTATTTTCCTTTGTAAGAGAAATCCACATTCATTAACACCGAGAATATACTGCACACACAGATTATACAAAATAGGATTAATTGTTGGGATGTTTCCCATTGTTATACATTATATTGTGATAAGAGGTAGAACATAAATTAAATTTAATTGATTAATTTCGGTAACTTGTCGTGTTACGTGTTGTTGTGTTATTGAGTGAAAAATTCGCTATATTATGGCAAAGTCGAAAATTATTTTTGTATATACATACATAAAATCATTATATATGCAGATAATTATATATGTAGATAATTATGTATGTAGATAATTATATAAGTAGATAATTTAGTAGATAGACAACAGACAACAGACAGATAATTATATATGTATATAATTATATATGTAGATAAAATATTAAATTAAATACAAAATAAATGTAATAATTACATATGTAGACAATTATAAACGGAGATAATTATATATGCAGATAATTGTACATGTAGATAATTATATATGTAGATAATTATATAAGTACATAATTATATATGTAGATAATTATGTATGTAGACACTTACACACGTAAATAATTATATATGTCGATAATTATGTACGTAGACAATTATATGTGTAGATAATTATGTGTGTAGACAATTACATACGTAGATAATTATTAATGTATAATAATTATATATGTAGACACTAATATGCGTAGATAATTACATAAGTAGATATTTACATATGTTAATAATTGTGTATATACTCACGTATGTATAGCAATGGAAATTAGAATGAAATGTTTATGGCTTTGCGATGGATTATTGTCTTTCTTGAATAAATGTGAGGTCTGCAAATTACCTCACTTGGGTCTAAGTTGTACTATATAGTATGAAGGTAAATGTCAAGTAATTGAGTGCAAGAAAAGTATATTATATTGCAATAAAGAATTTTAACAGTATTTCTATATACAGACAAAGGAATCCTTAACTTAATAACGTAATAATTGATGTAAAAGTGATATTGTAAATAATTATATATATATATATATATATATATATATGTATATATACATATATATATATATAGATAAATATATACATACTCATGTATATATAAAAATCGAAATTAAAAAGTTTTATGTAGAATAAAATGTCTGTGGATTTGAAATGGATTATCTAAGCTGATAGAAATTCTTTAAGGAAAAATTTCTTTGTAAAATAAAAGTCAGATCTGCAAAGTTACTTCACTTGTATCTAAGGTGTAGAGTGTAGTATGTAGTATATTTATCTTGGAATAAATAATTTTACCACGGTTTCTATACAAACAAAAGAAACCTTAACCCTTCGCTTCAGCTGAGTAAAATGCTTCCACAAACTTTGGTTTGTAATAGAAAAAAAAAAGCTGCTCTGTACTACTGAAAGAAAATAAATTTTCACGTGTTTGATCAAAAAGCTCTTTGTTAAAAACTTGTTGAAAACTCTGCCAGCAACAAAAGAAAAAAAAACAACAATTGTCGACTTCTAAATTGCAATCTTAGCGATTACGTCCTCTCAGAAAAGTATTCGCGACATGCTTACTGCCACTAATAGTAGAGAAGAATAAACGGTTTAGTGTTTAATGGCAGTGTTCTGAGTGTTCTTTTATTGGTCAAGGATTAATTATTTGAGTTTTGCATAAAAATATCATAGAGCAGATAGGTATTAAGAGGTCAATATTTCAATATTTCAAATAACGAAAAGAAATTATTTATCAGCACCAAATGTTTTTAAATAGGTATTATATAACAATGAATCTTTTAAATTACACTTAGGTATCATTTGTAGTCTTTTTGTAATTAATTTTCCATTTTACATATATGATGTCAAATTTGGTACTGACGGGTTTTTGTTATCCAATTCAATAATTAATCTTTATTTTTTTTATATGTTTATATTCTAACTTGATTATATTTTTACAATTTTTTTAAATTTAACAAAAAAAAACCCCCAAAAAAGCAAAACATTGACCTGCCTGATGTGTAAACATACTAAGATCGTGCGTAGAAAATTAAGTAAAAAATTAAGTAGTAATTCACTGATTGTTATATCGATAGCAAAAATGTAATTCACTTGTTATCAACTATATGAAAATATTGTTGTATTATCACGTAGAAAATTAATCGAACAATATGTACTATATACGCTTAGCTTTTACCTCTATACTCATCCGAAAATAATTTATATATAATATCTTAGCTAAGATCAGTCTCTCGAAGTTTTTCCAATTACTTAATCCATTCTTTCTTTTTTTTTATTATTTTTATTACGATAAATAAATAAAATCACTTTTCCCGCATTTATGAAATGTCGATAATATTTCATCTGATGTTACTAGCATTCGAGCTGATTAATGAATATCAGCTTTAGCAAATAATGTTATTGGTCTTGTACACTTACATTTGATTAAGTACATTTCATTTATCTTTGCAAAGAATTGCTCTTCTCTTAAAATCAAGAACAGTAGAAGAAATGAAGACGTCAAACCAATTTATCATCACATTAATCAAAATCTGCAGCAAACTCAATTTCAATGATGCTTAACTTAAAGTTACTAAACATATAGAAAAATTCGTTTTTCGTCTTTTCAAGCAACCAAAGTAATATCCTCTCTTTAAGGCATGTTAACGAAATTACTTTACAAAAATAGAATCAGTTCTGTGTACGCACACATGTATCTCTTTTATATGGAATGTCTTCGTGTAAAATGACTGAGACAAAACTACGTACTAAAAAATACTAATCAATTGCATCATAGCAGCATTAAGGATTTATTGAAACAAATTTACTAATATACCTTCTTTTAAAATAGAGGAAAATCTTTGTACGTAAATAAATCTCTTTACAAACAACTTTTCAAATTGTTATACTAAAGCTGTGCTACAGTCAATTCCGTCAATAACAAGTTTCAAAGATTTTTCATTATAAGGAGAAGATAATCAGTCAATCGATTGTGCATTGTCTACCTTTTCCCCACTTTCGGAATGATGAATACCAGAACAGAGCTATAATTTAGGGCAGCATATGATAATGGTTTGGACTCGTACGCCAAATTAGAAATTAATTCAATAATTTTTTAAAATGTTCAAAGCTTTTAAAGACTGTTTACTTGAAACTGAAAATTCCCATTAGACATGAAGATGAGTAAATCCCTTAAATAACGTGCTTGCTGCATGGAAGGAAAATTATCAAATAGTCCGGTTTTAATCGTATATGAATTTGGGAATTTAAATAGGTATCGGCTGGATTCTTCAGATTTTACTCGGACATATCATCATTTTTTCCTGTTGCCCTAGAACCTTATGTATCACGTAGCTTATCATAAACAAAAGGAACTAAGTGTTGGATAATCCGTTTTTTGGCTTCTAGTTCTAGTCAGTTTTATTGCAACACGATCAATAAGTGGGATTAATCAGATAAACTTTAAGACGCAAAAGTGCTGTTATCTAACTTATGTTTTATTTTAATTAGGGAAGGGATGGGAGTATAATCATTTTGTCCTTTTGTTCTTGATCAGTATAAAATTGGGAATGCAGCTAGACGTATACATCCATCCGTTCGTGTATCTTTTCAACCGTCCGTTCATCTGCCCATCCATAAGACGTATCCGTTTATCCATCTAGACCTATCCGCCCATCCGTCCGTCCGTCTAACCATCCGACCGTCTATCCGTCCATTCGTGCATTCATCCGCCCGTCTATCCATCTGCCCGTCTATCCATCCGCCCATCTGTCCACCTGCCTGTCTGTGCATCCGCCTGTCTGTCCGTGCGTCCGCCCACACGTATATCCGTCCACACACCCGTCCGTCCACACATACATCCGTCCACAAATCCGTTCGTCCATTCGCCCATCTGTCCAGTAGCCCGTCTGTCCGTGCGTACATCCATTCATGCGTTCGTCCATCCGCCCTTCCATCCATCCGTCCTTTCATCCATCCGTACTTTCGTCGATCCGTCCTTTCGTCCATCCTTCCTTTCGTCCATCACTCCTTTCGTCCATCCATCCGTCCCTTCGTCCATCCATCCCTCCGTTCGTCTATCCATCCAACCGCCTGTCGGCCTATCCTTTCGTCCGTCTGTCTATCTATCCGACCGTCTGTCTGTATCCTTGTCTGTGTAATGTCTGCGATAACCATTTCTACGGTCTTAAAAATTAAGATATCTGAATAAAATATGCCAAAAACGTTGAAAGTTCTTCTGCGTACGTTGGTGTTGAAAATAGGCCAAAACGTTCGCAAGCTACGCCAACAGAATAAACACCTCCTTTTTTGATTGCTTCGCCCACTATTCAGAGACTATACAATAAAAATGTATGCCATAAAAATAGAAAAAATCTGCCACACCCACCTGTTAAAATATATTTATATTTTTTTTGTAACATAAAATTGGTGTGTATAAAATACTCAGCAAAGCCAAATGTAATTTTCTTGCTTTTTTTTTTGTTTATGGATTTAGATATGGATAAGGTCTGTGAGAAGGAAGACCTACATAACCAATAAGATGATGAGCACTTATAGGTTGAGCTGTTCTTGCTTCTCGGTTTACAGACGATTAGATGTAAGTCTTCTTTGATATGGAAGTTTTCAAATAGACTGATCAATTCTATTCATTCATTCGAGTTTTCAAACCGGAAAGTGAGCTCGTGCTTTGACTTATTAGAAATTATCGATTAGAAGACCGAAAGAGTATCATTAGATAAGTTTCGAATCTAAAAGAGAAGTCAGCCGCCTTCATAAAGGCACTTAGCTTTATGAGATAAATTTTGTTGCAAGCACGAAGGGTATCATATATATATACATAGACTGCCATAAATATTGGAAATATCAAAAAATTGTCTGTCTGATGTAAACGTTGTTTTTTATTTGTGAAAATGAAATGCTCAGCTGATTCAATAGTAAGGTTTATAAGATGAAATTGCTCGTGTCGTCGTTAGGAAAACTGCATATACTGTGTATTTTTTTCCTTGATTTTTATATTGTATTTTGAATAGAAATAGAATTATAAAAAACAAGTCGACATCTTACAAAATAATCTAAGCAAAATGAAAGAATAAAATATTGAATAATTGATATCTAAGCAATAATAATAATTGATAAAACGTATGCAAAGAAAATAGAAGAAAATCTATCCGTGCATTAGATCGCCTTGGGAGAAGTTTATCGTCAAATCAATTAAAAAACTGAATGAACTGAGCTCTTTTGCAAAGTTTCTTTCTGACTTCAATACCAGACGTTTTATAAACTGCTTTCTCGTCCATCATAATAACAAAGGCTGTACGTATATACACAACATTGTATTCTTCTTTTAATAGTATAGTCGTTAAAATTCGTTACTTTTTTGCGTTATGATTCAAGCACTTACTATTAAAAAGCCATAAATAAATAAAATCAAAAATTTTTTTTTACTTATTTTATGTACACTTACTCTTTATTACACTTCAGGCAATATTTCGTTCATTTTAGCAATTTGACATTTCACTTGGCCGGGTTGGCTCTTAAGTTGAATAATGTTTCCAGCTGTTGTCACAGCAATTAAAAGTTTATAAAGTTTTGTACAGTGTGTTCATTTTTCCCTTTTTTTTTTCAAAAGATTTTTCGATAATAATGTCAATTAAAATTAAAATTAAAATATAAAAGGATGGAACAAACAAAAAAAAGAATTTTTATACCGATAACAATTTGATTTTAGAGAACTTTAAAGTATTTTCTTTACGCACGGAGGTGTATATATAAGAAATTTTTAATATCATATAAGTGAAAAACTAACGAGCGATATCATATGCGTGGCTTTCATTCAATTTACACCTTTTTTCCGTTCAACATAAGAAACTTAAGATCATTCATCGTAAGGTCTACAAAGCTCGTTGTAATATTTAAAGGTTTTACGAAAGGATTTCCTGTCCAAATTAGGATCCTTATTGAAGAATTTTATAGAAGGAGTCTAGCCGTCCTTATCAGGGTTATAGCCTTTTCTTAACTTCCTTAATCTCAAACAATCATCTTTTGCAATATTATCTAGGAAACTAGTGAACCTATTCGTAATTTGAAAGATATAACCAAAAATTCAAGCAAAAATACTAGATCAATTCGCTCGAGCTCCTTAATATCAAAACGAAGTAAATCTGTTTTCAAATGAATTCGTCGGCCTTTGCGTACAATTTCACAAAACTTAAAGCACTAATTAAATTTGCGAACTACGATGAACTCGGCATCTTACCCATGGTTTTCATTCGGTTCAGAGTTTTAAGCCCACAAATAAATTGATGTTATACCCCCGATTATAGTGAACAAGTTGGACTCTTTGATTTAGTCGTGCTCGAACGTGAATGCATTTCCCTTTCCCAAGACTTACCCGGATTGTGAAAGGTGTTAGACTCTTAAAAGAGGTTGGACTCACTGATAAAGTCAACTAACTGCAAAAGTTTGCGGTCGTCCATAAGTCGAATTTTTCGTTAGCTTTACGGTATGCTGACCACTCTTGTAGAAACGATATAAACTGAGAGTTGTCAATGTGTCGCAGAGTTTTCTCGAAAAACGCGCATAAGAAGTAAATTAGAATCACCATCTTGCCTGCAACCCTGGCCTTGCAGTACTATCTTGATGGGAGGAGAAACATAATCAACTGGACTTGGCCAGTCAAATTTTTTATATATTTTAAATATGTAAATTGTTGCGAATAACCACCACCGAAGGTTAGGTGTATATTCATTTTGTCATTTTGTTTGCAACGTCCAGAAGAACGCCTCAGAGTAAAGATAAAGTATATATGTATTCTTGATCAGTATCAAATTCGGTATCCATTTAGACGTATCCGTCCATCCCTGTGTCCATCCGCCCGTCTGCCTGGCAATCTGTCCATCTATTCGTCTATCCATCTAACCGCCTGTCTACCTATCCCTCCGCCCCTCTGTCCATCCATCTGGCCGTCTGTCCATCTGCCTGTCTGCTTATGTGTGTCTGCGATAACCGATTTCCCGGTCACAAAAACTAAGATATCTGGATGAAATTTGTCAATAACTATGAAAGTGCTTTCACGTGCGTTGGTGTTAAAAGCAGGCCCAATTGATACAAAGACCACGTCCTATTATTAAATAAAATAAATTGAAAACTCGTCCGTTTTCTGGGTGTTTCAGTTCACTAGTCATAGACTATGCAATAAAAAATTCCCACTTATATTTCTTATATTTACAGTTATAGATATTTTTTCTTTGCCGATTATCTGCTAGCTTCTCTTATATGGCCTTCGTAATAATATAAAGCATTAAAGTAGTAGACTGGAATTTAGTGATCATACGAATCTGAAAAATCAGTTTCACTGGTCAATTAAAAAACGTTGTTGAATGATTTTTTTCTTTTCAGCGATATAATGTGTGAGCCTTATTCAAAAATTTGACGGTACCACGACGTAGAGAATGAACGACAACGCCATTTATAATTACATTGAAGTAATTAAAGAAAGAAAATGTAACAAAGGAATACAAACATAATTAAATAAATTCATGAACAAATTTCGCGAATAACACGTTTACTACCACATTTTGCTTGATATTTCGGTTTAGGTAAATACATATAAAATAAATAAATAAAATAAAATACTACGCCTTACAAATAGCTGTTGTAAGAAACAACCTTAACAGTTTCACAGAATTGGTCGTAACTTTTTTTGTAAATACTTGGGCAAGTGCTTTTGCAAGTACGACGGCAAGACCCCAAGTACTTATACTCCAAGCACTTACAACGTCAAGACTCCAAGTGCTTACGACGGCACGACAGGAAGTGTTTACACTTCAAGTGCGATAGCACGATGCAAAGGTACTAAGTACTTGGGGTCGTACAGAGGTACCAAGTGCTTGGGGGCGTGTGGAGGTACTAAGTACTTGGGATCGTGCAGAGGTACTAAGTGCTTGGGGGCGTGTGGAGGCGCTAAGTACTTGGGGTCGTGCAGTCGTGAGTACTTATGATCGTGCAGTCGTAATTTCTTGGGGTTGCGCAGTCGTGAGTACTTTGAATCGTGCAGTCGTAGGTACTTAGGGTCGTGCAGTCGTAAGTACTTGCGATCGTGCAGTCGTAAGTGCTTGGGATCGTGTAGTTGTGAATACTTAGGGTCGTGCCAGGGTAAGTACTTGGTGTCGTATCGTCGGAAGTAAGGGGTCGTGCTTCGTTGCTTATTTTCAGAGAAACCAGAAAGATTTGCATCTTCAATATTTCTTTAGCTTTTGTAAGCATTTTATTTATTTTTTCATGCCGCTTTATTATCAATTACCTTAGCAAAGACACGTATCAACTGCGAACTTAGCCCATATTTTAGCAAAGACAAAAAGATAGGCCAGACAAATGTGGGCTAACTTCACACCAGTAAATATTTATATGAAAATTCTGTTTATCCACCCCTAAGAGGGAACAGAGAAATCCTCTCATCAACTTATCTTAGTTGGCAAGTATTCAAAAGATTCGCTTCAAAACCTTTATAGGTTTCTTGTTTGTTTCGTGAATAAGTTACCCTACACACACAAATTCTTATAAAGATATTTGTGAAAACGCAGTAGAGCAAATTATTTTATAAAAAATGCGTAAACATATTTTTACATACATATAGACCCTAGTAGGTACGTTTGTATTCATATGAATTATTGCATATGTTAGATGGCACACATGTAGTGCGTGGTTGCACTATGCACGCATTGATATGAAATTTTAAATTCAATGGTTTTTAATGAGGTCTGATAAATAAGTATATATGTTCACAGATACATACGCGTATGTATATTCAACCTTAGACATACACAAAGAGTCAGATGCATACTAAAATGAACTTTTTCACGCATTTAATTTAGTTGCATGTCAATTACTGTTGGAAACGGGATTCATTCATATTGTCTACATTGTATAGGAAGGTCTGTCTATTACATAATGAATACGCAACATAGGCAAGCACGTATGTAAATAAATACGTATATAATATAATTTATAATAGATTATTTTACAATATATGAAATTAAGTGCACTTTACACTTTCAATGCCACATTTTTGACTCTTTATTGTTTGATGTTATTGCTTGTACATATTTAACGTACTTGGTATCGAATAACAAAAAACAAAAGAAATAAGAAATTTAATCGAAATTGTATGAAAATAATAATATTTTATTTATAAGTGTTACTATATATAGATATAAAGAAAAATAATAAAAACTTTTATTCGCTTGAAGAAGAATCTTTACATTTTGTGAGGATCAAAATGGAATGCTCGTTTTGGAACACATTTAGGCCTTATTCTACTTTACTCTATGGTAGAGAGTTTTAAGCGTTCTAGCGTACGTTACTTAGGTTAACCTATCCTTCACTGATATTCTACATTAGGTTGAGTATTCTACATTAGGCTGTGACCCAATAAAGCCACTCTTATATACCCAACAAATTCTAATATGTGAAAAAGAATGTAAACGAAAACAATGAAGCCGAGCGAGCATTTTGCCTGTATTTTTTGTCTCCCAGACTTGGGAATATAAGCGCGGATTCATTGTTTCAACAGCTTTAGGGATCATAAACAATTTAAAGTTTTAATAGCCGTAAGCTTATGATTATATTATGGGAATGGGCATTATCATAGCTGATTATGAATACGGAGTATCCTAATGGGCAACGTCAACCTGTTGAGTTTTAGGCAAGAAGGAAGACGAAGAGGACTTCTTCTTCTTCTTTTTGTGAGCACTGGTCGATTGAATGAGATGTCTGGATAGATCCGCTAGGGACAAAACACAAGAGCCGAATGAGTAATAGATTCTGAATAGGAATTCGTCAAGATTTACTTACAAGTAAAACCTGGAATATAACGAACGCATTTCATTTCGTTGGACTGGCTCAATCTTGGACAAGATTGTCGAGATTGCGAAGGACACACACAAGGGAAAAAATCAATTCTTCCGAAGATGAAAATGCATTTTTTACAATTTACTTCATTATCACTGTATTGTATCAGTACCGCGACCTGAAAGGTTTATTGTACTCGCTCTTGCCTCTGGCCCTCATGAAGTGTTCACCAAATGACTGGTGTCTGTTTCTATTTCTGTCTGTTTCGCTTTACCCCTTCACAAAATTTGCAAGAATTTGTATCTGAGATACCGATACGATACTAAAAGATAACCAGTTTAATAAATGTGAAAAGTTTTATAGGCTTGTCTGCTATGACTTAAGAGTAATAGGCAAAAACCCATAACTTTTTTTTTTTTTTTTTTTTTTGTTAAAAGCAGAGTCTTTCTTTGTTTACGTTGTACTGCGGTCGTGTCCTTTGACCGGTTCGGCCAATTTGCTCCCAAAAACATCCAGTGCTTCTGACAAATATGATCCAGATATCTTCATTGTTGTGGTCAAGAGAATGTTTACCACGGACATTAGATAGGCTGACAGACGGACATCGATTATATCGATCTTAAATTTGATGCTGATCAAGATTATAAAGTATTCAAGTCTCCTTCTGGCTATTACAAACGGAATGACAAAATGAATATACCCCACACTTTCGGCGGTGAATATAAGAAACAATATTTTTTAAATAACAATTGTGACTTCAAACCACAAGAATAATATTATTATTATTGTTAGGGCGGTACAAAGGACGTTACAAAGACGAGCAGATAGACAGATATACAGACAGACAGGCGAGCAAAGGGACAGACGGGCACATAAAAAGAAGTACAGACGGACGGACATACAGACCGACGGGCAGGCAGATAGACGGACAGATAGACAGACGGATTGACGGACGGACAGATAGACAGATAGGCAGAGGGACAGATAGACAGAGGGACAGATAGACGGATATACAGATAGACAGGCAAGCAAACGTCCAGACGGACAAACGGGCGAGCAGATAGACGGAGGATAGACAGACGGACAGACATGCCTAAATCGTTTGTAAATTTTTTGGGGTCTCTAAAGCTTCCGCGTGTTGCAAACTTCATGACAAAATGAATATGATCCCATTCTTCGGTGGCGGGTATAAAAAAGTTTGTGACTTAGTTATGATATATTGGATAATCCTTTAAAAAACAGTAGAAAACTAGTAGGATTTATATTTTAATTGTATTTAACTAAAAACCAAAGCGAACTTTAGTATGACCTCAATATTTTAATTTAAATTTCATTTTGAATTCTACCCCTTTTTAAGTTGATTTAATTTAATGCTGTTTTTAGTTGTTTTTATTAAACATTCTGTTTACACTTGCAAATAAAGTCTCATTATTCAGTTTCCTTACTGAATAAAATAATAAAAAAGAAAAAAAAATATCGTAATTAGTTATGCGTTATCGTTACTATAAAGAACGCCATAAATAATTTTAAAAAGCTGGAAAAAGGTGATAAACTGCAAAGAGAACTTAAATATTGACTTTTAATTTGTTTTAATCTGTATGTTAAACGTAAACTTTTATTATGCTTATCAACAGAAAATCCTTAAACGTTTCGGACCTTTTAACAAATATTTTCATTTTTTTTTTTTTTTTGTAAATTTTCATTAAAAATGAAATATTTTTGGATTATTTGATTAATACGAAATGAAATACTTTCATTAGTTTTCTCTTTAATTTCAGAATAATGCTAGTGGTCAATACAGAGCTCTAGTCTAAGAATTAGATTCATTAGTCTGGAATGTAGTAAAAATAATAATAATTTCAGAATAAAATTATTTTAGACTCATTGTGCAGCAAACACATAAATTTTTTTTGAAATTTTTTAGTTAAGCAAAAAAAAAAACAAAATTGGAAAGTACTCGTACGTTATGTATTCTTGATCAGAAATGGCAAAAATATCTGAAGGTTTCATCCTCATCGGTTTAGCTCTTATACACTCGAACATAATTTTATTTGCTGTTTTCTTGCTCAGAGTGGTTCGAAATTCGTTAAATTGATCTTAACACAGACTGATTATTTTCGGTATTTTGGGTATTTTAGGTATTTTGGATATTTTCGGTACCATACAATACAGAATATTCAATATTGCAAAGCTTTTGACTGAATCATGAATGAATAAGCTTTTGCTTAGATGATCCGATCCGGTCCATCTTTTTTTTGGATATAATTAATTAATATCTTGAGACCTTCTGAACCCTATATGTCCAATGTTTTAGCAAGCCGGTCCATTTATATATAGAGAAATCTGAGGCATTAACATCCAGGATTATGTTTTCAAATTTCTTGTTTATTATTTTCAATGATCTAATCTAAATAAGCGAATTTTACACGAGATGGCAGCTGCCTTTGAATTTGAACTAAAGTATGTATTCCAGTCTTCTATTTCAAGTAGCGAGATTTGGACAAATGGATGTATTTTTCATGGTAAAAGTTTTTTGTAATAATATATTCTGCTTTTTACCTTATAATAGCCCGTATGCACTAAGTGTTTATAATTTATGCGGGCATGTATTTGTGTGAATATATCTGATTGCTATAAGTCTTATTTTGTAACCACGTACTAAGTAATCCATTTATATTTATAGCAGACCTTTTGTGATCCTTTGAACTTTTTCTCAAACATTTTTTTATTTTTTTTTTTGCTTTTACATTTAGATTTATTAATGTATTCTTAATAGCAGCGAGAAGTCTCTTGGGACTTAATACTAATATTTATTAGAGAAAATTTATCATTAATCACTTCAGGTATTCAGCATATGTTTATTCTATATGCTTGAGAAAAATTTGGTAAATGTTTTGTTTTAGTCCAAAAGTAATGTATTCGCCCTGTAGACTGAATATTAAAATAAAAAAGCTTTCAGTGAAAGATTTGAGCTGAACAGAAAAGTTAATATACTCTAGAAACATTAAAGTAATAATCTCGTAGCAAATTTGTAACAGAATTCTTAAAATATTGGTTTCCGAAAATCGTCTACTTACTGCTACTGAAGATAAGGCCTAACAAAGACGGTCTTCTGTGTGATACAAATACTGAACTGAAGCGCTAGAAAATCTCGCACTTATTTCTGTAGATCATGTAAATAAAGTCTAGTACAGTATGAAAGATACTCTTCTATGACCAAAACCAGCTTTTGAAAGTGATGTAAATATTTCCTTGATGACTTGGAAGGCGATAAAAATCTCAACTTCTCGAATATCCAAGCACATCAAAAACTTCGAGGTGGACATCCAAAATAGGATTCTGAAAATAGGATTCCGAAGATAGGAATACAAAAATAGGATTCTGAAAATCTTGCGAGTATTTATTTAAATTCTGTGACCAACACAAGCTTTCGAAAGTGTTGCAAACACTTCCATGGAGATCCGGAAAACGATAGAAGTGTCCCGAGCACATAAAAATTCAAAAGTGGATTCGAAGACTTCGAAGTGGATATCAAAAATAGGATTCCGAAAATCTTGCACGGATATCTTTAAATCAAAAAAAATAAAGCGCAGCAAGGCATCAAAGTCTTCTGTAAGTAATACAAGCTTTCGAAAGTAATGCGAACACTTCCGAGGAGACCCGGAGACCCTTTCAGAAGTTTGGGAACGTATATCTTTAAATCAAAAAACAAAGTGCAGCAAGTCATCAAAGATGGTATTCTGTGAGCAATACAAGCTTTCGAAAGTAATATTAACACTTCCAAGGTTTGGGAACATGCATCGAGAGGCAGCGATATATTGAATACAAGTTTTATCGAATGGATTGGTGACTATACTGATCAACAATCTTTTCAGAAAATTTACAAATTCCTCGAAAGACACCAACATATATATTAATTAGATGGTAGTACCGAGATGTAATGAACAACAATAGTTAGCCAAACTTTCATATTATTTATACACGACCGCTACTTCTTGACCCTATACATTTATACTTTTCTCGAAGATTCCTCCTCTGGGCTTTCTTGATGTCATTGAGTATTAAAATTCTCAAGTGTTGGATAAAAAATTTATTTATAAAGTAAAATATTTTTTTTTCCTAATTCGTAATGTGGATGACCTTAAAGTCTTGAAAGTAACCTTTCATGTTTAATATTATAACATATATAAAAGAGAGAGAAGTATATGGAGAGAAATATAAAGAATTATGTATAAAAAATATAACAGAAGTTGAAATACATCATATGTGAAATTGAATTTCACACCGGGAACGTATACTTTAACATGTAATACGCTTTTGTTTCTATGAAGTAAAATAAAAACTCAGCATTTATATATACATATATATACAGTTACTGTACGGTACTTTAATTACTGGTATTCACATAAGTATATGAGAAAATATATAATGACAGTAAAAGGTACGTACACATATCTACAATAGTACACAAACGTTCGAAGTCATAGTAATAATCATGAAGCATTAAATGTGCGCAAAGGAATCTGCAAAATTTATTTTAGCAGTAAGCAGATTTAAGAAAAACTTTTGAAGAACACATACCGTACGTACACGTTATTACTTATCACTGTTAGTGGTCATTGAATTGTGTGTGTGTGTGTGTGTGTGTGTGTAAGAGGAAGATTTCTCAAATGTAAGTAAACACATAAATATTATAAACGAATGAAATAAAACGATTGAGGCTGAGAGAGAATAAAAGTAACAGTAAGAGCAACATCAAAAGCAAAGATATAAGTAAGTATGTAAATAAGTATGTAAGCAAGTAAGTAGAACTTATTCGTTACACAGTAATAGCTCACGTAATAACCGCATTTAACTGTTTGAAGAATAACTGATAGTCATGTTATGCCAACCAGTAAGCGGTATAAACCACAAAACGATGCTAGATGGTAAAAATTACATCACAGCTATCATGTAAATTTCATGTCATGGTTTTTTAATTATGTATTTTTTTTTTGTTTTTTTTTTTTATAAAAGAAAAAATTCTCCTAAGGTTTCAGGTGATGCAGCCAACAAACACATCATTATACACCTTAAAATAGCATAATTAACTGGTAAAAGTTGTTCACAAGTATATCTTACTGTGCTAGTTACGGACAAATTAAATTCTCAGAACCTTTTGAATGAATGAGAAGAATACGCGTGAATCGGTGAAATGCTTCTCTTGCTTATAGCTATGTATGTATATGTATGTAGAGGTGAAAAAAATCTCTCTATATAAAATTTAAAATAATTTTTTCCTACTTTTCATACATTTCACATACACATATATATATATATATTTGTGTGTGTGTGTGTGTGTGCTCACCGGCATTAATGTGTGAAAACATTTTAAGTAAAAAATTTTTACGCTGAGATAACATTGGTCTGCTTCACTTATCCAAAGGAACTCTAGTAACATTCATGTTATTCATGAAGATTTATTCATGAATTAGTAGACAAGTTCAGAAGTTATACGAAATTATTGAAAAGATTTTTTCACCAAACAGAGCGAATAACTACACTAATTCCTCTTATCATCAATTTTACTCTATGTAAAAATTGTAATAAAAAAGTTCTTCTAAGGAATTGATTGAATTGATTCTGAACATTTCTTCTTTGTAGATTCGAGTCATAGAAACAACAATTGTAAAGAATTGATGCTAAAATGTATAAATTACCTAAAAAAAAAAAAGAGTGACAGAAATTATTTTCCATCAAACCCGGCATGTAAGGACCGACTTCGAGAAATTGTTGCTGAACAGTACTGCACAGCTTACTAGAAGAAAGGAGTTACGGAAATAAGGTTCCATCTAACTCAGCATGTAGGGACAAACTTCGAGAAATTGTTGCTGAATCAGTACTGCATAGATTACTAAAAGGAAAGAAAGGAGTTAAGGAAATTACGTTCCATCGAACTCACCATGTAGGGACCGACTTCGAAGAATTGTTGCCGAATTACAGTTGCATAGATTACTAAAAGAAAGGATTTATAGATATTACGTTCCATCGAATTCAGAATGTAGGGATCGACTTCGACGCTTTTTTTTTTTTTTTGAGTTAAGAATAATTTTGAGGTTAGGAACGAAAAATTCTACAATAAAAAGAATTGTAAGTAATGTTGGAAGAAGAATCATATCAGATTTTAAAATTAATAATAAAAACTTCAAAAGTTATTAAATTCACAATCTCTGAGTATTTACAATAATAGAAATAAGTTTAAGAATGTTAGGAATTTGAAAGTTATACGAAGTTATATCGAAAAACGCCAGGACGCACTTTTTTAAGCTCTCGGAAATGTGCTCATCGAAGAAATCGCGTTAGCCGACGAAATCAACATCAACAGTGAAACCTATACCTCTGAAATGAAGCCTAATATTTTATAAGATCTGTTCAGAGGGTAAGTCGGGGTATGTTGGTGGAATTTGGGCGGTCTGGGGGAGCTGTATGTGGGTACTACAGCAATGCGGGATATTATAGTAATCAAGAAAGAACAAATAGCGGGTATAAATACCAATTATAGGCAACGGAATCTGAAACTGAAGACAAAACGTCTACGTCCAATATGCAAAACGATAAAGCTATTATCTAGAAAGGCAATGCTCCGCTATACCATTCAAAGCCGATTGCTAAAGAAGTGAATTAGTTATCGTATCTTCCCTATGTTGGCATCTTTGTATTGACGCAGAATAGTTAGGCTTTCCGTAAGCATGATGAAATACCCTGATTTCTGGATTGTCGAAACAATAAATCGTTCATCATCAGCCACTAAACGTTCATTAGCACACAGACAACTATATAATTATTTCTTATTAAATTTTTGCTTCTCTAAAACTTTTTCAAGAAAAAAGAAAAGTCAAATATTGTCAGTGAAATCATCAGTGCTGCATCAATTACTAAGTGCTAATGAATACCTCTATATCAGAAGCATAATGTGTAAAAGACACAGAAAAAAAAAAATGAAAATCGAATTAAAAGCTTGGCGTTACTTATTAAGTCAGCACAGTTCTAAATGTGAAAACGTTGATGAGGGATTTACGAACACAGTGGTAAGTAGGTAGTTGTATAAGTGACACTTCTTTCGCATACTGATACAAAAACCATTTTAATGTAACCATCAAGCGGACTCTTATGCAGGTATTTCACGGAACGTTTCAAGTGTGCAAGCTTTGCACAAAGAAAAGCGTAATTTTATGTATTTTAATTAAAAATTTATTTATAGTGACCGTTTAAATACAAACTCTCTAGTAATTTTCTACAACACGTATTATTCTTTAGTTTTTTTTTTCTTCTTTTTTTTTTTCTTATAATTAAGTTGGATAAGAATTAAATATACGACGACATATTATGTGATAAAATCAAAACTGACAACTTTCATTATGTACAAGGGTAGCACTTGTGTAGGGACTGAGTGTAAAGACGAATACTAACAATTTCTGAAAGATTAAATGGGATTTTTTTTTAATTTTTTTTTAAGATGAACTATTTAAAATAAATATTCGTCGAGAAGTATGGATTTTCGTATGAAAACATTAATTTTTTTTGGGATTTCAGGTTTCGGATTTCAGGTTTTGGATTTCAAGTTTTGGATTTCAGGTTTTGGATATCAGGTTTTGAATTAGAATGGTTCACCCTTAATTTTTAGGTAGAACTGCATACGGCTTTAATACCCAAGAGGCTGTAAAGTTAGCTGAAATTACTTCCCGACCAGTGCTGAAGCGTGCAGATGCATTTGTCTTTGAAGTTTCTTGGCTATCACTACTCTATGAACTAAGGACCTTTCTAAATTCAGGAAGCGCAGCAGTTAATTTTTTTTTTTTTAGACAGTATTTTTTTAACTAAGAACTTATTCTGTTCCTTTTCATTTATATCTATATATATCATATAGAGTTATCCATTTCATGGTCCAGATTTAGTAAGCTTCTTTTAGTGACATATGCAAAAGAGAACTATCACCCGGGATATCACATGTTTAGTACAATGTTTGCCATTTTAGAATATCGATCATTTAACAACAGTTAAATGTACTAAAATAATGAGAACTTACTAAAAAAAATGTTGATTCTCTAGTAAGAGCGCTTAGTGATTTACAAACAAATTAAGGTCAACATAATCTTCCATCTGAGGACACTTTAGGCAAAAGTATGAAGTAGTTTGTAGAAACTGGCTCTGTAATAGACTTTTTAATGACTATACATAATCGAACCGCAGGCTCTACTCAAAATATTGTTACTTTTAGTAAAAGGCTCAGGGAAATGGAAAAGCTTCCCTTGCACAGTGCGCACAACATTCTGATCGCTATAGCTACATGATTACTAATTTTTTTTTGGCGTTAAATGGAAAATATAATTGTGGAAGATATACGGGCCACACAACATGTTCGTTTTTGTCATTGTTGTGTGAAAAATTTCCCAGATATCTAATACTACGTTTTGGTGAATTGGAGTTGGCTACCAAGATTATGGGATTTCTCAATGACAGGCTTTTTTTATGAGATTACCCAAAGAACTGAGTTGATACGAACAATCCTCACACTCTTGGCGATTCGAAAACGAATATTTGTCAACTTATCACCCTGCTAGTGCCCACTATGTGCAGATAAGGCATTGAATCCAGAATCAAGTCTTATGAGTTGTTCCGTGAAGGTTATTGGAATGATGTCTTTTAAAGTTATTAAAGAATAGATTTAAAGAAAGACTTGTTTATAATGGACACATATTTTAAATCGCAGACCTTGCTTTCCAGCTTATAATTATGTGCAAAAATATGATTTAATTTTAGACCTAAAAAAAATTTTAAATAGAATTCGTTTTAGCTTTAAGTCTAATTAGAACCAAATTTCAATATCACATTAATTATTTACTCTAAATTATATAATTATACCGATCGATAAGGAATCATATTCTAAATTGATTAAAGTTTGTGCCGGCTTTCCATCTATTGCTTCCGTCTATCTATCTTATTAACTGAAAATTTGAAATTAAAAAAAAAATGAAAGATTAACTGTTTCGGATAAGGGGCTGGGGAGATTATGTGTCTGGAGCTGCACAGAACATAAAAGGCCGAATTTCTACTTCTACGAGGTCCCAGCTATAAACGTCATGGTTTCCATGGGGGCGAAATGAGATTAAGGTTTTAACTACTAATTGCCGGCGAGGGGTATTTTTCTGACCGTAGGAGTAAGCTCGAGAATTGTATCTATTTTAGATGTTTTCTCTTGTCTATAGTTCTCTGCTATTTAGGTCATAATACTACTGAGGCTAGCAGTGTATCTATGAGTGATCGAAGTACCAGTTGAACTGGGAACATAGGAAACGTTAGCTGAATGTGTCGATTTTTTTCCAACTACATAATAATCAGAAAAATTAGGTAGTGCGTTGTTCACATCCGAGCAGTACATATGTGCTAAAGTGAACCACGGGGATCAGGTGTCCAAATGAGGAAGGTCTTTGTACTACGCGGGCAACGTCAACAAACTTTAAGAATGCCTTGTTGTCTGATTGCTGGGAATGGTCTTTCGGGGAGTTTCGTGGCTGGTTGTTGGGAAATAAGCTGGATTAACCCTCAGACCAGAGCAAAACACTAGTCTGTACTCAAGGAGTTTGTTCTGGTACTCCGAGAGTTGCGACTGGATTAGTCCTACGACCAGAGGAAAACACTGGTCTGTACCCAAGAAGTTCGTTCTGGTACTCCGGGAGTTGAGGAGCCCCTCTTGTGGAGATTGTTTCAAAGCCCGGAGGACGGTGACTAACAACTTACTCTGCACTTTAATGTGCCATGGTGTCATGTTGTCAAGACGGCACCCACGGAAAACCAATAAGGACGTTGTTTCGAATAAGGTAGGAGAATATTGTAAATTGTAAATTATACTAAATCAAATATGAAATTTTATGATATTTATTAAGAAATTTTTTCTTTAGAATTCCATTTAAACAAACTTGCTTTTAAGTTAAATTATAAATCACCATTACTTCAAGAAGGATCGTAAAAAGCACAACTTATTCAGCAAAAAATACCTCAAATTTGAAATTGAATGATGTCTTCTTCTTCAACCTTTCTTTGTTGTTGTTTTATTTGCTTTCACATAAAAGTGTTAATGTGCGAAATGACTTTTACTAAAGTGTTATATGTAAATGTGTGTGAGCGACATAAACATTTTCATTTTCATACAAATAATGTAAGACTTGCACAGAATGCCTAATTACGTGTAATAGTATTTATTGTTGTTTTTGTCATAGTATGTTTTTTGTTTTTTGTTTTTTCTTACTTTTACATCATAAGCGAGTTTATTTGCTGAGTTAAAAGTATTAAAAAAAAAACAAAAAAAAAAGAAGGAAACTTTTACTCTACATACATAGTTTTTACATAAGTGTTTGTGTGCATAAGTACTACATTTCCGCTACATTTGCCAAGTGGGTTATGCGCGTGATTCATGTAAACTATACAACGGGCAACTTACTGCTGTTTTTGTTATTGTTCTTGTTGGTATTTTTATTTTGAAATTTTTGTTTTACTGCTCTTTTCAGAATAAATATATTTATGTATTAAAAAAAAAATAAAAAAAAAAAAATGAAAAAAAAAAAATAAAAAAAAAAAAAATGCAAAAAAAAACACCATAGAAAAACAACAAAGGTGTCGAGTGTGTAAATGTTCACAAGCATGCATGTTTATAAAAAAAAATAACAAAACTATTGTTTAATTGAGTCAAATTTTATAAACGTGTACATATTTTTACTACTAATTAACAGCATGAAATAGCAATTAAATTATACGCAAATATATATATATATTTTAAAGAACTAAGTTGAAAAAGAAAAAAAAAACAAAACAAAACTTCTTTGGAGGATGGTTTGTGATGATGCGAAGGATATTTATCGCAAGTTTATTGTACAAATGAAAGATAAAACTTGGTTTCACATTTAATTGTACACTACAAACATGCCCGGTCATGTCATACGTGATGCAGTCATCCATTCATTCCATACATTCATTCAACCAACAACAATCATTTATCCATAGATTCAATCATTCATTCATGCTTGAATTACTGGCATAAAAGAAACAATGACAGCAGCAACGTTTTTATTATCATTTTTTTTTCTGTTTTCTTTTTTTTTTGCATTTTTCTTCCTCATAATAGTACATAAGTAAGTAGACGAAATGTATTCATATTTAATACGTTAAGAAGAAAATGTCAGTAACGTTCGAGTTCACAGATTGATTCTTAACTTGAATATGTATATGTATGCATGCATATACATATAGGTGTGTGCGTGTGCACGTGTGCCAGTAGTGTAATGCACGTATTTCCGTTTCCGCATTTAAGCACGATATTACCAGCTCAGAGAGATATTCTTTTTATATCTTTCGCGTTCTCCCTCTCTCTCTCTCTCTCTCTGTCTTTCTTTGTTTCTCTCTCTTTCTCTCTCTATCCTTCTTTCTTTCTTTCTCTTTTACTTTTTCACTGTCTTTTTTTTTGCTAACAAAAACAAACGGAAATTGAAAAAATATTGAGCTCTCATCTAAATGCAAGACATTTTTATCGTTATAATCATACTTCAGAAATGGAGAATATCTACATGCATTTATAGCATCGTTAGAAGGTTCGATATTTTTTTTCCACTTTTACATACGTTTGACGACTGATATGATGTGAGATGTAATGATATACACACATACATGTTCCATTATCGGTGCTATGCAACTATAATGCCACAATTTATCATTGAGTAGCTTTTGCATATATTGATTAATAACTTCTTCATTCTCTTCGCATATGCAATTTTTATTCATAATTGTATGTTATTATTAATTTTCAATATTATGCCATTGTGCATTATTATCGTTGAGAGCAACGATTGTGAGAACTTGTGTCACTCGTACTAGAATTCATTTTAATGACAATTTTAATGAGACTTTAATGATTCAGATATTCTTTCTTCTCGTATTTTTTCTTATTTTTTACATCTTTTTTTTGTTTTAAAAAAAAAAGATTTACATAGAAATTTTATTTCCGTCCATTTAAAGCGGATCGTAAGCCTGTATGCAGCAGCAAAAGTTCTTAATTAAAACGATTAAGTAGAGAGAAAATTTCAATAAAATGTTAGTTTTTTCTTTTTCGATCTTAAGAGAAATAAATAAATACTGACAGTAGCCCACGTGGCCCGTAGGTCTCCCAGTCCCGAATTTCGCAGCATCCCGATGATGAACGTGGCACATAAGCTTCTCGGTCCGCGATTTCGTAGGATCTCGATCCTATCTGGTACGTCTCCCGGTCCTGGATTTCATAGCATCCCGATCCTGTTTGGTAGGTGGTGTTTCGGTCCTGTCTGATACATGGCCCTTAAGACTCCCGTTCCTGGATTTCATAAGATCGTACTTCGCCCATAGATCTCCCGGCCCCGGGTTTCATATGATTTCGATTGTATCTGGTACGTGGGCCTTAGGTTCATCGGTCCCGGATTTCGTAGGATCCGCGACTTCTCCGGTACGTGGGCCATAGATCTCCCGGTCCCGAATTTCGTAGGATCCCCATCCTATTTGCTACATGGGCCATAGGCCTCCCGGTCCCGGACTTTGTAGGATCTCAGTCCCATATGATTCGTTGCCCATAGGTCCCTCAGTCCTGGATTTCGTGGGATCCCGTCCTATCTGATACGTGGCCCATAACTCTCCCAGTTCCGGATTTCTTAGGATTGCGGTTCTACCTAATACGTGTGCCATAGGTCTTAAAAAACCTGGTCGCGTGTAAATTAAACATTGAAACAGATTGGAATGTAAAGATAATGCTATTGGATTGAAAGTATAAGAAAAAAATTTGCGTAACATTCTCCTTTGTCCCTTTAATTACAATCTTGAAATAATGATTGTCTACATCGACAACTTTCATTACGAAGAAAATGAAATAAATTTATTACAAACAGTTTACTTCCGTTTTTAGTTTATGCAATATTTCCTTAATTGGATAGAGAGCACAATATCTTTTAAAATGAATAAATAATAAATTAAGATAAGCTTAAAACTTTAACAAGAAATTTCATTTAAAATAAAAATAAAAAATAAAAAAATATTCTAAGTTTCCGTATAACAATTTAGTTAAATTAACAATCAGGACACGTTTAGATTTTATTCATATTAATACGTTACGTATATAATTTGTACATTTATTCACTTAGTTAAACTTTAACGCCCTTCTTTAGATGCACACAAAAACACGCATACAAGTGATTCCCTTTAACTGTTCGGTAAATATATATGCGCATAAGACTGGAACTCTATGCCCAGACAAATGTAGCTTCCAGGGTTTGCTTCACGTTCATTCATTCCGTTAATTGCAAATTCAAGACACATTCACGTTAACATATGCTAGAAATTATTTTGCTTTCATTTTCACCATTTATAAATTTGTTATTGTTCTTGTTGTTGTTGTTGTTGTCATCACTGTTTTATTTTACTGTATATTAAAAAGTATTTTTTCCTTATTATTGTTATTCTGCTACGCTTTCCTTTTTTGTTTTGTTTTCTTTTTTTTTTTTGCTATTCAGCAGATTGAAAGTTTGCTTTTTTTAACTTTTCCTTTTTTTTTCTCATATTCTTTAGATCCGAGTTTTGTTTTTCGCAAACATGTGACATGTTGTCGTTTGTATGTTTTATGAGTTTGGTACTTTGTTTTGCGCGCTGACATGGACTCTAACAATAGAAACGTGTGGTATTCCTTCCTTTTTTTCCCCTCCTTCTTACAGAAAAACTTTTATACTTACACATGTTTACCCCAACATAATGTGCTATTTCATCGCTTAATTAATCTTAAAGAGAATATCATTATTGGTCGTACAGACATTAATCTTTGTTAAAAGTGCTACACATCTAATGTTAGCAATAAATTTATGGTACAAAAAAAAAAAGAAAAAAAAACGTTAACTAGTTTTATAAACGATAATCTAAAATATATTGAGCCTGACAAAAACTTTCTTAACGATTTGCATTAGATAGTCCACACAGCCTTATAATTGATGTAATCTTACTTAGCACCAAAGCCCAGGTATAAAAAATAATCGGATGAAATTTCTCGGAAAGTCCAACAGTTTCTAGACAGATTAATATATAACATAATATATATGATGTTATGTATGATATTATATATGATATCATATATGATATTACATGTGATATTATATATAATGTTATATATGATATTATATATGATACTGTAGATGATGTTATATATAATATTATATATAATATTACATATTATATTATATATGATATTATATATGATATTACGTATGATGCGGTGGCGGATTTAGTGGAGTAAAAAGGGAAATTTTTCGTTCAATTACTAATAGTCTTTCCTTTTATGTTTAAGGAAACTATTAATTTTAATCGGAAAAGTCCTGATATATCTTTTGTCTCTTTCAAAGCGTAATCTCTTTAGTGTTCAAAATATCTAGTAATAATGGCTTGTCTATTACGCATCCGCTTTTCCTAGTCTTCACCGGTACAGCCGAAATCAATAAATAACAACGGAATGCATTAAACGCAAAGTGAATGCTTCTGTTATACATTTTGCGATCAATCAAATTGATCAAATACGAAAGATGTAGTATATAGGTTTGCTTGCCACCCTTTACCCTTTAACTAAAATATATTTAATGTTTTATTTTATTTATATATGATTTTGTCGTGGAAATGTGAATACACCAATTAAATTTGTTTAGTGAATACGTTTGTTACATCGAGAAAGAAGCTTCAGAGATCCTATAAAGTGTATAATCTTTGATCAGTATTAAATTCAGAATCCTTTTAAGCGTATTCGTATTTAATTTTTCCGACATACTTTTGAAGATAAAGGTGGTGAGTATTAGCGATTCGACTCAGTCGAATATAAATTTCTTACTAGTTTATATCTACCACTGGAGGTGAACGATATATTTCATTTTGTCATTTGGTTTGTAGCTATCAAAAGGAAGCTTTGAAGATCCCACAAAGTATATATATTCTTGATCAGCATCAAATTTAGAATCAGTTTAAGTACATCCGTCTATGCAATGTCTGTGGTAAACATTCTCCTGGCCCCAAAAATGAAGATATCGGCTTCAAATTTGGCAGCAAGATTCGAAATTTTTTCGTTGCCGCACCCATCTATTAGAATTTCCTTTCAAATTATTTGACCTACTCACTTACGCACACAATATAACAATTGACATTAAAAAATTACATATTTAATGGACAAATAAATGGTACGAGCTTCGTACATTTCTCTCTTCACGCCAAGAGGGTTAAGAATATATTTTATTTTTAAGAATATATTTTTGTTCTTACTTTTAAATATATAAACGTAAGTTGTTCTTTGACTTCAATAATTGTAAGATTAGAATTTCTTCTAAATTAACATTCTTTCTATATCTGAATTATTCTCAACAGTTGAGAGACTTATAAAAAAAAAAACTTTTAATTCTTTCGCTAACAACTTTTGTTTATATTACATTAAAAACTTGCTGCCGGGTAAGTAAAACCTTCTTAAGTGAACCGAGTTATAAGTTATTATCCTTTTAATCTTAAATAAAAGCAAAATTTTTACCGAACAATATTATTAAATATATAAAAATATAGAAGAAATGTTGACATTAATGTCATGATAAATACAAAGAAAATATTTAGACATTTAATAAATATAATCCTTGTCGGAAAAGGAAGTTCAAAGAAGAATAAGCAAAAATGAAAAGAAAACTGCATACCCTTGACGATACATATTGTCAAAGTCATGTTAGTATTCATTTATTTTCATATTTACTATAAACGTAAATGACACAGAAGCCCTTTCATCAGCTGCTCTAGAGCATACATTAATATCATTTATCATCGACAAGATGAAAGGCGCATCACATCAAAACACATCACACCTCACAAAGACAAAATTTCATATGCACTTAAATTATACAAATATATATACACAAACATGTATGCGATTATGTATGTGTATGCGATTATGTATATGTATAGATGTGTAAAGAAATTTGTTGTTCGTACATATATATATATATATATATATATGCTTGTATGCTTGCTCGTATGTCTGTATATGTAGAACAAAAACAACATCTATATATATATATGCACAGAGAGCTGCTATTTAGTTTGGTAAAATATGGTTGTTTGTATATAAGTGACAGCAAGCATCGCTATGTAGTTGATGACTTTTCGGAAATCTTGATACAAACACATGTGAACATATGCGATATTTGTATGCGTATTACGCTTTTTAGTAAGTGTCGTGCAATAACCAAAGTATATAAATACTATACGTGCGTGTGTGGCGTACAAACTTCGTGCTTAAGAATTTTTTTCTTTTCAATTCTTTTCTCATTTTTATCTTTTATTTTTTTTTTTTTTTCTTTGCAATTTGTGTGTACAGATTTCTTTAACAGAACTTTAATCTGTGTCTGCAAGCAAATATTTGGTTTTTTTTTTCAAGCAATCACTAATGAAGAATACCGAGTGAACGTTTCGCTTCTGTTATGAATAAGATTTGATCATGAAGAGCAATAAATGAATCCTTTCCTAGCAGGAATCAAATATTAGGAAGTTGAAAAAGTGTTAAACATCTAATAATAATAGGAGAGATAAGTTTGACGAAGAGAGGTGGGGAAGGAGGGCCACGTCTCAGCTTGTTTCCATCTGGCATTCGGGAAGCAATTATCTCTGGGGCGTTGAGTGTGCCATAGGGCACATTGCTGTTAAGCCGTCACGGCAGAGACCCACGTACTAGAGACATTCCAAAAAAATTGTTTTGTTATACAGCGAGGTTTTTATGTCACGGTAACCACAAATAAAAAAATGCTTTATTCCTTTGTGTTGCCTCTCGGAGGGGGTTGCTAAGAGTATGGCTGTAGCAACTGTGTTGGTTTGCTAAATGTAAAGATGTCTGAGACAAATTGATTGAAAGGAGGCCTTACAAGCAAGAGGGTTCTTCTAGCAATCTCCACGAACCGATAAAGCAAAGTCACTAAGTGAACTATCACTGGACCTTGAAGCAGCAGTAAATCCTTCGTGGCAAAGAGGAACCTCAGTTTTTGTTCGTTTCATTACCTTAAAGGATTTCAGTTCTTTCTCTTTTTCTTTCAGATCTATGAACAAATTTATTACCAGTGTAAGATTTCAGTGATTTTGGAAGTTTCCATTATTTCACTAAACATAAAATAAGTAAAAGAATTATGGTCCGCCAAATTTGATCATTAAATATCCTACAGCACTTTGACTAAAACTATTCTCCGCTTACTTTCGCGAGAAAACACTGAAAATTATAACTAAGATATGTTGTCCAACAAATAGATCTACCTGATCCAAATCTATTATCGTTAATATTTATATCAATTTACTGTCGGGGAATTATTTTCATCATAAAATATTAAATATTGAAGTTTTTTTTTACGTAAAGATTCCCTTCTCACAATAAAGGTTATATGAGAGATGATTCAGAAAGTGCTCCCCCCACCCGTTTCAAATTTTCAGATTTATTTTAGGTGCCAAAATGCTAGTTTCTACCGATTTTTATTGAACGTTATTGAAAATGGAAATTTTTTTCATATAAAGGGAATTTTCCAATGGAGGGGTATATGGAAAATATTAGTAAAAATAGTGTGTTGCGAACCATTTTCAATAGCCTCGGCCTTTATCTAAGACATGTCGTTATATAATATTTCGCAAAATGTTGCAAAAATTGCGGCCTGTACGTTGAACGCAAGTACATATGGGCAGACAACAGACGGACAGAAAGGTGGGCAAGCTTAAATCTTTTCAGAAAACGATTCTGACTCGATCGGTTTAATAAAAGATGGATCTATCTGAAGCCCTTTCACACAAATTTATAATACCTTACACCACGCGTATAAAAATGTCTTTTAAATGTAAGAAATTAGAACATTATTTACCTCTTTCTTCTTGTGATAAATTAGTAAGTTTTTCTGATCTTTCAATTTTTTGTTAATTGTCGTTATTCGACATAGGTTTATATATTTAAATAAAAACTATCTATTTATCGGTCGATATGAAGCATTTAGTGATTTAACCGGAAGGTAAACATTTTTAATTGAAATGATTTGAGGAAAGTAGTGAAAACAACGCACCGATAAATGTTGAGAAAAATAGTCGCCAAATGCCCTAGAAACTAATTCCTAAACTCAAATCGTCAATAACATCAATATCTCGTACACTTGTGACATATCTTGGATTTGTGAAGACATTCTGGAATTCGTCTCGAATACTGTGATAGCGATCTTGTTGCACTTGGGTTGTGAAAACGTACTGAAATTCGTCTCGAATGCAGTGATAGCAAGCGATGAGTGATACTTAAGTAATATTTGAATCATTTGCATTTGTCCCTCGATTAAATGATAGCATTAAGAGAAACGAGAAAACTCTCATGCGATATGACATAACCAAATATCTATGAAAATAAAGCATGTCTGTGACAAAGCCTTCAAAGGTTCAATACTTTCTTAACCACCGAATACTTGCTTATATAATAGTTTGTCTTTTTTTTTTGTTTTTTGGCTTTTCGTGTCACGAATTCGCGCCTTTTTATGAAGGATGTAAATAATTGATTATTTTTCAAACTCTTTGTATCTCTTTTTTGTGATTATAAATATATACTCACAAATGTACAGTGAACTATGATCACATTTGTACACAACGTTAACAATTTTTTTTTCAATATTTTTTTTAACTTCACAAGAAAATCATAATTTCTTGCTGTTGTAAGACAAAACATTATCTTCTAACCCACATATCAACCCATATAAAAGTTTATGATTGTGTTCTGAGTTAAGTGAGTAGGGAAAAAAGAAAATCTTAGAAAAATTCTCACGAGTATTTCAAGCTTTGTTGTTAACGCAGCCGTTATGGTTTATTTAAGTATTGAAAACTTTTCTAATAAATTCAAAATCAATGAAGTTAAAATTTATAACCTCATTAATAGTTTAGTACAGTGTAGGTTGGTTTATATGCATATGCATAAGTACATATATATATATATATATATATATATATATATATATGTGTGTGTTTGTGTGTGTGTGTGTGTATTTGTGTTTGTGTGTATGTATATGTTATGCAAACACATTCTCGCATTTAATATGAACTGAGACTATATATTCAAGTACTCGGTAGATTAACATATACGATGAAGGTATGTGTATGGTGTGAATAAATTGTTATACCATCTTGCCATGTTAGTAGTAGTAGTATAGTCCTGCGAACTACGTAGACATCATTCACAAACTTTGAACTCAACAACTGACTTTTGAAGCTTTTCATTTTATTCATGCATAATAACCACAACAAACGTTTAGTTCTACTACTACGATCGACTATCGTATAAACTCATACCTTTTTAATGGGCTCTATTACACATGCACATAACTTCACGTAATAAACATTGAGACTAAGTACGTATGCATGTGTATATGTATGTTTAAGTATAAATATTTATATACGAATATAAGTGCAAAGGTAAGTGCAAAGCGACAACATAAGTAAAATTGCGTTGATATTGTATTTATAGTATTAAGACTTACAGACTGACTGATGGACTTTATAATCGAAATATGAAAAACTAATTTAAAGGAATTTTACTTAATTTTTTCTCTTTTCTGTTTTTATATATATGAAATTAAACCTCATTCCGGATAAGTTTTATATTTTATAAAGTCAAAAATATATAAATGATTAAGCATTAAATTCTAAATCTAAAGAAACCTTAAACTCTTAAACTTAAAAGAAAGCAATAATTAACTGATTTAATTAATTAATATTCATTTGTCTTCTTTTATTATTATTATTATTTATTTATTATTTTATTATTTATTTATTAATGTTAAAATATTTTCAAAAAATATTACAAACGTTATCTTAGACTTTATAAGCTTCCCCAGAACGAGTAGTGATAATGCGAAAAAAAAAAAAAAATTATAAAATTTTTGTGTGTGTAAAAGTTATGGTTATAAAATCAAAGTTTTTGCAACTTTCAACTTTACCCTCAACAACATCCAGTTTGATATATAAAGTTTATTATATGTTGTCGGTAAAGGTAGGTTGATATTTAAGTATGCATATGTATGTGCATTATGTCCTACATACGTACATACGTACATATAAACAGGCATTTACTTGCACTTAATCGCACTACTTACCTATACCTCTACACTACATATATAAAATACAAAGAGAGAGGTAGAGGAGACAAAGATACATCCCTTTACGTATATTTTGATAGCAAACAAACATTATAAATATATCGGTCGGTACTATACTCGGTACTCGACTCGACGTTTGTTGGTAGTGGAATGCGGCTAAAGACTCAATTGAGCGCACGTTTGTGTTAAAGTCAACTTTATCCTAACAAAATTCAATTTGTACAGGGAATACGTAGAAGTAGTTAGTAGTAGATATACACAAACACACACACACACACACACTCATATATATGAATATGCACAGGGGTACACACATTCATTCAAACTCATATGCGTACATGCACATATAAATTTTTACATAACTAACTATTATGTTTTAAGTTAAGGAAAAATATTTAAAACAAAAACTAAAAATTATTGACAAAATAATTTTGAAAATGTTCGATTTGATATATCCGGTATACATTTCAAGGTTTTTTTGTTTTTTTTTTTTTTTTTTGCTTCAGGAAAGAAATCATTTATGCACAGTTAGTTAGTAAGTTATGATTGTGTGTTTACACATTTACACACGTACGTACTTGTTGGTTTTGCTTATAGAATAATTTATATATAAAAATGTTCTGTTTACTTCCACTTTTTTTCAGAATTCATTTAAAGTTTTTTTCCTCTTTTTTTTTTCTTTTTTTTTTAAATTTATACAATATATGGGTATGGAGATTTCGAATCAAGTTTGAGATCTCAAAAAAAAAAAGAAAAAAACGGAGAGCCAGACATAGTGTTATTAATATTTTCACAGACAATGCGACAAACATAATTTGCTATTTATGTGGGTTGGACACTTTTTTCTTATTAAAAATTAATTTATATTGCATTCAAAAGTTAAAATAAAATAAAATAAAATAAATCTTTTTTGATACTCATCACCGAAGTTGAGGGAGTAAATTCATTTTGTCATTTTGTTTGTAATTCCATGAAAGATACTTCGAAGACCTAGCAAAGCATCTATATTCTCGATTAATATAAAATTTAAAATGGAGATAAACATCTCCGCCTGTGGGTTGCGTCCGTGTGCCCGCCTATATTATATCTGCGCTAAAGATTTTCTTGACTGAATATTGGCTTTAAATTTGTCAAAAACTTTAGAAGTTCTTTCACGCAAGTTGGTATTGAAAGTAGACTAAATCGGTCGAATCAGACATGCCCACAGTATAACATATATATATTGTGAGGACCAAAGTCGTACCCTCGTTTTGGTCCACACGCTCTCCCTCCCTAACTACTGCCTACTGCAGTAACCCACAGCAAAAGGGCGAAAATGCGACCCTGGGGTCCGAAATAAACGGGTGGCAACGCCACCCAGAAGATGTAAACGGAACACGAGTGGGGAACACGGTCGTTTCCGGTTCTCTTCTGGTACGCAACGTGGATGGACGTGTTCTCTGGGACTGTGAAAAACGGAATAAAAATACAAGCCGTGCTATAAAGAGTGAGCGATAGTGAAAAATTATTTGGTTGGAATATAAATATAAGGAATTCAAAAGATATTGTATCAGAGAGTATAAGAGGTGTTACAATAATAAATAATAATATTCAGCATAAAGGAAAAGGTGTATATATTTATTGAAAGATAAACTCGTGTTCTTCTTTTTAATCCGTATGGATCTCAGGAATTCTGACATGAACGACGAGCATATCCAAGGCAAGTTAACAAAGGAACAAAATCTGTTCTTCACAATATATATAACGTTCGGAAGCAAAAAAAAAAAAAATTGAGTTTTTTCATCATTGTTCAGATAGATTTATGACAATTTACAATTTCCGGTACAAAAATAGAAAGGATCGACCACGCCTTATATATATATGTTTAATTTTTTTGGGAAACGTTTTTCATATTAAGAAAGAAACGTATAAACCACATATTGTTTATCAGCATGGAATTCGGAGTCCACTTAGACATGTCTGTCTGTCCATCTGCCTGTATGTGTGTTTATGTCTATAATGTCCGCGGCCCGCAAAAATGAAGTTATTGGCTTTAAATTTGCCAGAAAAATTGAAAATTTTACGTTTCTGTTAATCATCATCAAATTCATAACAATCAGTATCAAAATCCACCTAGACGCATCCGTCCACCTGTCTGTCCATTCTTCCGTTCGAGTGGCCATCCGCCCGTACCTCCGTCTATCCGTCCCTTCGCCTGTCCATCCATCGGTCCGTGTGTCCATTCGTCCGTCCGTGCGTCCATCCGTCCGTCCCTGTGCCTATCCGTTCGTCTATCTGTCCATCTCTCCATGCGTCCCTCCGTTTCTCCGTTCGTACGTCCATTCGTTCGTGTGTCCATCCGTATGTCCATCTGTTCGAACTTCCGTCTGGCCATCTGTCCGTCCCTCCGTCTGTCCATTCGTCTCTCCGTCCGTTCGTGTGTCCATCCGTTCGTCTACCTGTCCATCGGCCCTTTCGTCTGTTCCTCCGCCCCTCCGTCTGCTCGTCCGTCCATCCGTCTGTACATCCCTCCACCTATTTGTCTGTCTGCTTATCTATTTAATTTCTGCGATAATCGTTTTACCGGCCACGAAAATTAAAATATCTGGACGAAATTTGGCAGAAACATTGGAATGAACTTCCTGTTATTGAAAATGGGCCAAAACGATCGCAGGCCACGCCTACAGTATAAAGTGAGCAGTAAACATTTCTATCTTCTGCTCAGTACTCATAGACTGCAAAATAAAATTTTCCATAAAAATAGAAAAAACTTGCCGTTCCCACCTATTAAAGTTTAGTTTTTCTCCCTTTTTTCATAGTGGGTATAAAAGATTCGGCACAACTGAATATAATTTTCTTACTTTTTATTATGTGTGAACTTCGATGAGTGTCTATATGTTTGCTGCATATACCGTGTAATGTTTTTCCGTGGTTTTCTCCTTTTATCTACCAGATGTTACTTATTGTTAGTGTTTACTACCTTTTAGTATAATTTTTACAGTATAGAATATATTGTACATTTATGAAGTAAAGAACCAATTCCGTCAAATTGCTTTTAATAAATGTATCCCTCTTACCTCATGCTCGACCTAGTTCTCTTAGTTTTTACGCTACGACAGTTTTACCATTTTTTTGGTGAATGAAAACAAACAATACTTTGAATCCAGAGGGTGATATATTCAAAAATTCTCTTCTGACTTTCTCTTAACAGTTATCTCTAAGGAGAAACGTTTTTGTCACGGACCGATCTGTAACACATTTCAATTCTATAGACCCTAATTATCATTTCGGTTTTTGAGTTACTTTTTTCTCTAATTCTTGACATCTTTTCCTTGTAAACAAATATGTATCTTAAAACAAGAATCTTTTACGTATATTCTTATCCGAATTTGCTAAAATGACTTTGAAAACTATGAATCTAGGAATCGTCCTTCGACTTATTCGCTTGTAATGGCTACTTCCGAAAAGGACAAAAATTTCAATGCTATCACATGAATTTATTACTTTATGGAAATGTCTCAGTTCACAGCATGCATGGCTTTGTAACATGATGACGCTTAAGCACAAATGTGCATTCAATTTGTGCTCACAAATTACTGACTTATGATAACCATTTATCCCAATTTATTATACTTGTGCATCTAGATGTATATCTTTTTCTTCTTTAATACTTCACTTATTATCTGAAATTGCGTTGTATCTCTCTGGTTACATATATATTCTATATATTCACATATACCACTACATAGTTTTTCCCTCATACTTTTCTTTAACATTTTCAAATACAATTCTCAAAGGATCATTTAAACGATAGAAATCCCAATGACCCTATATAGTTGTTTCATATCGTAATATGTTAAGGCATTAGCAAGCAATGAATGAAGTATGTGTTCAGCAAATGCCAGGCAAAAAAAAAAAAAGAAGCAGCAGCAGCAGCAGTATGTTGGCATTCCTCCCTCTTTCATTTCATGAAACTCACTTAAAACATTCACCGCCTTATCAAATAGTATTCAAACTACTATTTAGCATTTCTGCTTTACTCTCCCAAAGTGTAAAATAAAAAAAAAAAATAAAAAAATTAAAAAAAAAAAAAGAAAAATAAGTTTCTTTCACCGCAAAGTCATCCTGGCGCCAATGTTGTTACATTACATAACTATTATAGCACGGAAAGTGCCTTTTATTCTCGGCGAATGTATTTTCAATTCTTTTATTTCATCCTCTTCGCCTTTTTTTTAGTTCCTTTTTTTCTTTTTTCTTTTTTTGTATTTTATCAGAAAAACGCATTAGACTAGGGAGCAATATAACCAAAACGAATGCTTAGCTAACAGAAGCCAGTCAATATCATAAAATTTTACAACATAATGTTATTTTTAGCAAACTTCGTTTTCGTTCTGAATATTGGTTGGTTTTTAGCTGTATGCTAATGTATACTTTTCAGTAGCTTTTTTTTTTTTTTGCTGTGGACGGTTTAGAGTTATTTAAAAATTTACTACAATAATTTGAAAGAACATTTCGGACCCATATATATATAGATATATATATACATATATATATATACATATTCATATATATGCAGCTTTGTGTTAACCTCATTTCCATTACTAATCCCAGTATGACCGGCCATAAATGTAAGACATAGACAAAAAAAAAGTCGTTATTGTAATATAACATCGTTAAGCCAACACATAGTGAACATTGATATTATTTTATTACATTAACGGAACACGAATGGACACATGAATGCCTCCTCTTCAATAACTTCAATTCCAATGCTACAGATAAATTTAAAGGAAATCTTTTTTAATATTCTAGTTTTAGATATATAGATATAGATAGATAGGTAGATATATATACATATTTATATATACATAAATACATACATAAATACATTTAATACTAGTAGGGCCATCTATGTGTCAGACTACGACCTTTTCATCCCACCTATATATATACATACATACATACACACATATATATATACATACATATATGTCATGTTTCTTATATATATATGGCTCCATTATTTCACACCGGAATCCAATCGACAGTCAGCCGAGTGACCTGCACGTGATGAACCGACTCCAAAGCGTTGCTTCACTAAAAATGAGGGCTAACTAAAAATCATACGGATTTAATACTAGTGGCGCCATCTATGTGTCAGCCTGCGAACTTTTCACTCAACCTGGTATATATGAGCTTTTATATCTTGAGGATTCAATATTTCTTTCTGTATCTCTCAAGAGATAAAAGTTCATATATTGATCTCACATCTTCAACTAAAATTGTATCTATTATCATGTTCAATATATTTTAGGTATAGAGATTTCTATTGGATCTAAATAAATTTGATGTTCGATCTGTGCGTCCATCTTTCGGTCTGTGCGTCCATCCGTCCGTCCATCTTTCCGTCTGTGCGTCCGTCCGTGTGTGCGTCCGTCCGTCCGTTCGTCTATCTACCTCTCCGCCTATTTACGTCTCTCTCATAGACTATAAAATAAAAATTTCTCCAGTATTCCCTAAAAATAGAAAAAATCTGCCACAACCACTTAATTTATTAAATTTTTTTTTTTTTTTTTTTTTTGATTAAAGGTAATTGGTCGGTTCAGCACAACCGAATGTAATTTCCATGTGAAAAAAGTATTATTTACATGGGCCCTGAGATAGATAAATAGATGAGCAGTAGACACAATTTTTTAGTGTATCAACCGATCAACATTATAAGGATCGTTTATAATTGTTTTCTTCTTGTCAGGAAAGGCCTCTTCGGTCTAGCTGTTATTTCGAAGAAATTGTAGAGAATTTAAAACTTCCCAGAATCTTTAAAAAAAGTTGTGTAATAACTTAAACTTATTCATAAAAAAATTGGATTTTTCTGAACACGCAACTTTCTGTTAATTGAGAGCAAAATTTTGTTTATTTTTTTACAGTAAAATGACTTGTAATTTACATTATGCTAAGCTTAAGATAACGCACTAGAGTGTATTGTCGCAAAACCAACTGTTTGTTGTTTTTAGTTTTAACACTAACGGTATTTACCACTCAAAGTAAAGTAGAAAAAATAAAAGAGACCAAATAAACCAAGAACAAAATAAATTTTAATTTTACTCTATTTTCTTTTTTCCTTTTTCTCGTATATACGACTCAAGGCATGCTCGTTATGCATGCAGTACGATGATAGTCAAAAGCCAGAAGACAGAGAAAGGCAGTGTCCACAGTGTTCCAAGCCGAATATTTTCATGCTTTTCTTAAACGCAACAGGAATTGCTAATTGGCAACGCCCACAATTATTGATCAGACACTTTATAAACTATGTAATGGATATAAATGGGAATGTAGTCATAAGCATGACGGCTGACCTTCTGCTGGCACACACATTCGCTATCATTGCTTCTAAATTTGGTCAAGACAAATTTTTGCTATACATTTTTTTTCTTATGACGATCAATTAGGGTTTAAAAATATATTAAATGAATCCATGAAGCCGTTCAGATTTACAAAAAAAACAAAAGAAGTTCTTAGAAAATACCAAGTCAGCGTACATGGGTTCAAACCTCATTGCGGTAGAGTTGATAAAAAATACTAACAAGGGCGCGTATGGTTCCATCTGCCTTCTATTATATGCTATAAATTTATTTGCATACATAAAAAGATCAAAATAAAATAAAATAAATGAAAAAACTTATTACATAGTCTTTAGGAAAAACCCCCAAAAGTCCATTAAAATTGGCTTTAAATTCTCCTGCAAAATCAACATAAAATTCAACTAAATAGACATTAAGGGAATAAAATAAAAATATATAAAATTGTTGGATAACGAAATTCAAACTTTTTACTTGATTCCTCAAAATTGATGATTAATTTTTCCTTATAGAAAATGTCACCCGAAAATTAATTCAGTCGCTCTAAGAGATTACATGCAATCTTCAAAGAAGAACAAGGGAAGAAGGTCGAGCAAATTTTTTGTTTTCTAAGTTAGTATTTAAATTAATAATAGAAGCATTAGGAATCATATTCTATATATACCTAATACGAGTACTAATAATATATAAGATATAATATATGATATAAATTTATAATAATTGACTAAAGAAATTCAAATCTTTTACTTGATTCATCAAAATTGATAATTAAATTTTTTTATTGCAAATGTCACATGAAAATTAATTCAGCCGGTCCAAGATCCCTCGCAATTTTCAAAGGAGAATAAGAGAACAAGGTCGACTACATATTTGATATTCTAAGTTAATATTTAAATAAATAATAGAAGCAAACATATCATCAGTCATATCATACATACAGCTAATAAGGCTATACTTAAATTTATTACAATTGGTTATATATTATACCATATAATAATAATAATAATAATAATAATAATAATAATATATAATAACACATATGATATAAGCTTATAATAATTGGATAAAGAAATTCAACCTTTTTACTTGATTCGTCAAAATTGATGACTCATTTTTTCTTATTGAAAATTTCACGCGAAAATTTCTTCATTCACCCTAAGAGATTTCTGAAGAAGAATAAGGGAACAAGATCGAGTAAATATTTGGTATTTTAAGTTAATATATGAATTAATAATAAAAGCATCATCACAGTCATGTTCTTCATAAATCTAATAAAAGTATTCATAAACCATCAAGTATTGGATATACGATATACGATAAAACAATAATAATAATAGCAATATATGATAACATATATGATATAAATATATAATAATTTACTAACGAATTTTTCATCTCAAGATAAGCCAGTGAAGCAAAATATTCGATTCAAGCTGTTTGGAATTTTTTTTTTCGATTTACTTTCTTATTCGTAAAATATCGTAACGGACTTCTATAATGTTTTCAACTTTACTACAGATCATTTGGGTGCCTTAGATTATGAGCTTCACTGTTGTTTGTTTTAAAAAGCAAAGCAATCCACTAACTTGAGTGACAAACATTACGGAATATGTACGATGTAAGTAGTAATTGGTGAGAGAAAAAAAAAACAGAACATTTTACACGTTACCATACTCTCTCTGTGTTATAAAATGGATCTTTTTTTTTTTTAAAGCAATAACAAACGACACAAACAAACTGGAAACTTAACTAAACAATAAACATTCATTCATTCATATTCATTTGCATTAATCTATTCGTTGGTTCGTTGCAGTGACTTTTATGTAGAAATATATGCATGTGTACACACACACACACACACACACAAACATACATATATATATATATTAGGTATGTGTCATGAAAAAGAAATTGCTTAGTGTCACTTGTATGTTTGTTTATTCGCTTGCAGCCAAGTAAATACTTTATGCTCTAATGCACACAAACACAAAAACCCCTTTTACTTGCATTTATTTATACAGCCGTGTGAATGCTATAAAATGTTAAGGAGTCGAAAACTGTGTGAAAACTGTTACGTGTATATTATGTAGCTTTTCTACAATACACATATATATATATATGCACAAAGTTAACAAAAATTTTTGCACTCTTTCGTATATATGTAAGTGTATGTATATATATATATATGTATTTGTAAACATTTATGCATATTTCTTTTGTATGTATTTTATATTAACATAAAATTACGAAACCCTTTAAGGATCAGCATTTGTTACATACTTTACAACTGATGTTATTACAACAAAATGCGCTCTCACATATATGAAAAAAAAAAGAAAAAAATTATGCACACTTTCTCTACATAGTGTGTATTAAACAGTATATTTATGTATGAAAACAAGAAATGGACAAAAGAAACTTCACACGAATGACTTTCTAACTGTATACCTACCAAGCGTAAATGTAACCCAAGTCATATTTTGTCAATTCAACGAAATTGTTATGCGTAAACTCAAACCCATATAAAAATCTTTTGATATAAAACAAATTTATGTTTTATAATTTAAATTTACATATGCGTTTACGCATAAATAAACAATCATTTCCATCTAACTACAGGCTTAAGTGAATTCAGTCTAAGCTTTCTTTTAATTGTAATATATTTACTACAATAGTTTTGATATAAAAATATTATTCGGTCAAGAGTTGTTGTAGAAAGAAAGTTACGTATTTTTGTTTATATTTCGAAAAGTATTAAGCCTTTGAGGACATTACGAATCATTCTTGATGGTAATATTACAAACTGCCACGTTAAGAGCTAATATATTACTTTGATTGCCTTAAAAATAATATCATTTTTTCAACTTATAGAAAAAAAAAGAAGAAAAATTATTGAGAAGGGACTTTCATACATGAGAGCATAGGGTTTCCGAGGTATAAAAAATATTTTCTGAAGTTTTTTTAAAAACAAAAAAGCATTCTTTGGAAAAATATATATCTTATCGTACCGTTACAGATCCCATTCTGCACTGAAATTTAAAAAAAAAACCTAATTCCAAATTTAGTGACCGTTCGGCTACAAAACCGATTAATTGTAAATCGTTAAAAATATGGCTGAAGAAGTTTCCTTTTGGTTGGTTATGATTTCAATTCAAAGCAATTGGGTGGAAAATAAAAGACCCCGAAAAATGCAAGAAAAGGTGTTTCACTTACAACTTTCTTTAGAAAACCGATCTTTTGGACCACTTGGAATTTTAGAACTAAAGACAAGAGGGTACTCCGTTTCGAATGATAAATGAAAGATCCAACTATTTCAAAGAAGAGAAGAAAAGTTGACCTTGCTTTTTTTTTTATTTAAGATAATGTCAAAAATGTCTCTGAAAAGAAAAATTATTGTTCCTTTTCAGACGACAATCTGAAATTATAGAAATCATACAAAAAAAAACATGGAAGAAAGTTATATTCGGCTGTACCAAATCTTTTACACCCATCACCGTTATCTTTAAAAAGCGTGAAAAACTAAATTTTAAAAGATGGGCGTGGCAGATTTTTTATATTTTTATAGAATACCGTGGGACACAGCCGGCAGTGAAAAACGGCCACAGCAACAGACAAAAAACAGGCGTGCTTTCAGCATTTATTGTGGGCGTAGCTTGTAATTGGTTTGTACCATTTTCAATAGCAACGTATGTGAAAGAGCTTCCAATGTTTCGGCCAATTTTGAAGCCGATATCTTCATTTTTACGGCCATAAGAATGTTTACCACGCACATTACACAGACGGACAAATAGACAGAGGGACATAATCGATTAAATCGACTTTAAATTTGATGCGGATCAAGAATGTATATATTTTGTGGGGTCTCCGAAGCTTTGTTTTGGGAGTTACAAACCCAATGACAAAATGAAATATACCCTGCACCTTCGATGGTGGGTATAAAAAGGGAAATGATTTTACACGTCTCCACTCCATATACACAAAAATAATTTTTAAGACATATGGAAACTTTAAATCCGTTTTTCTCTCAACGCGATTTTTCAAAACCGTCCATGCATTCTTTTGCTAAATTTTCATAATTCACTCGAATTTTTTGCAATACTGTTACCCAGAAGCACAAACCTGCAAATTTTTTGTGTCAGGATTGATGCTAACAAAGAATCGATTGAATAATTTGATGCTCCCTATTGACGTGTGTTACAATATCGTATAATGTAGATATAAAATATAGTTATCAGAAATGGTACCCTATAGTCTGATAAGTAGTGACATCTTATGCTCATTACAGGGGAAGCAAACTTGCTATAATCTATGACAGGAAGAGACTTCTTTCTTATGCGATACCTGCCGCGGTCATAAAAAGAAGCACTTCCATCTGTCGATGAAAACAAAAAGGTTGACGCACATTCCCACGAAATCTATCAGGTAAAGGAATTATCAGGCATAGCAGAACGGGACGCAACATTCGTGTTGTTCGTAAGGTTTATAAGCGGACCATTTCACTTAAGAAAAGTTAGTCGTAATAGAGAGCTGTCTACTGATGGTTGTATACTGAGAGCAATATACTAACAGTTAAATCTTGATAGTTGTACATCGTTAGTTGTAATTAATGAGTTGTATGTTGAGAGTAGAATAATGATATTCGAGCCAAAGAAGCTTTAAAGACATAAATTCCTTTAAATAATAGTAAAAACCATTGAGATAGTAAATAAAATCTATGCTTTTCATGATCTAGCGCTACGGACTTTATCTGAAAGTAAAATACAAAAAGCCAGTTTTATAACACTATCTATAAAATAACATTTCCTAGAGAAATATAGATAGAGAATAAATTAATTTACAAATTTTTTTATTAACAAAAGGTTGACTTCTTTTTTAATTTTCTTTCTAATGCTTGCTGCCCATACAAAGACAAAAATTCTAGAAAACTACTCAAATACTGTATTTCTCTAGCCCTATAGATATGTCAAATAAATGTTGTTTTCTTTTTCTATGCTTATCTAATCTAACTACCTAAAAGGCTCAATACTTTTTAGATTATGCAATTTTGTCACAAATCAGTTAATAAATACAAATACAGTATACACAGAAAGGGATACAAACCTAACAAATGGTCAACAGTGCGTATGATTACAAAATAGATATCAATACTTATACGCACTATGCCGGTATACACAGCCTCCTCTGCATTGTAACACTATAATATGATAGCTCTGCATGTAAATAAATAATTTTTGTGTGAATTTTACTGGCTTAAGAGAGACTTTTTTTTTTGTCTGGTCGCTAATGTTATGATGAAAAATATTTGGATTTGAGTTAGACAAGTGAATGACTATATAACTTTAAATTCGATTGCTTTGTGTGGCACATGTTATTATTAAAATATGTAAAATTACATGAACCTCATTTGTACGCTTAACAACCAATATTAAGTACATTCAGTAGGTTTGCAATAGCGGCAATATATGATAGCTTTCTACGGATTATTGCGGCAGGACTTGTAAATTAAAATTAAAACTTAAAAGAAAATTATATAAAATTAACTTTAAGTTTTCAATGCATACCGTTGCCAATTGTCTACATATCGGTTTTACTTATGTTATTCAGAAATCTGACTACAAACATGTCCGAAAGCAGTTTGATAATTAAAGGCAATAAATCACGTGTGAAAAAAAAACAACTTAACATTGCTTTTAACGGGCCAGGTTACATCTTTTTTTTTGATATTTGTGAACGTAATGAGCGATAAAGTCCAATACGTTACTTGGAAAGATATTTTCTGCTTTCAAGACGCCTATAAAGGAGCGATTTATCTAATTAAAAAAAGCAAAATTACTTCTTATCTGTAATAAGGTAAGTTACCAATGTTTGATCTTGCTTTTGAATAATGTATTTCAAAAATCTAGAGGAATGTCTACTAATTGTTAGTTATGATAAAAAAATGTTCATCAAGCGTGTGGTGTTAGTCAAAGCACAAATAGTTGTTAATCCATTTTTGCAGTAAAAAAACTTTCGGGGATCAAAATTTTGTTAAAAAGAACTAGGAAACTATCCATTTTTCTTATACAAACAAGAAACGATGAGCGCTCTTTAAAAACTAGAACAAATACTTAGAAAACAAGATTTTAATAAAGATGTCTGGCAGAAAACATATTATAGCCCTTCACTAGGTTGCCCTTTTTTGGATCATAATTATTTCTTCAAAGCCATTTCAAACTGAAAATATTAAGAGCTTTTCCTTCTTCTTTACAAGCAAATGTGCATACATATCTTGGATTAGTATTTCGTTCTAACAATATAGCTGTGATCGTGACCCCGTGTTCCCATCCCAGCGTGTTCCCATCTGGCACTTGAGAAGTAATCATAACCGGGGCCTTAAATGTGCGATCGGGTACCGTGGGGTTAAGTCTTCAGGGCAAGAATCTACATTAAACCTACAGAGACATCTCAACTTCGAATCAATTACGAATTATTGTATGCGTTGAGAGTTTTATAGGAACTAACATTCAATATTATGATGGATCCTCGAATTTCATAAATCATATCAAGCATATAGCATTCTTGGATAAGGTGAACCTGGCTTCAATACGAATCTATTTTGCCATACAATGGCAAAAGGAATCC